>CP139507.1:352596159-353121983 GCA_021014915.2 Artemisia tridentata subsp. tridentata
GTGCTGCTGAAAATAGGTATTTTGATTTCTTTATTTTTTTACCTCATCAATCATTGTCCCCATTCTACCAAATTGAAGTGGGTAAATCTTTTAATTGTGATTTTTGATGGATTCTCACTTTTGAGTATGAAATAGATTCAACATAAACAGATTTGAAGTATTCCCAATTTTTATTTTTATGTCAATTTGTGCTTTATTTGATTACCATCGATCCTGTACATGCTAAATTGTGTAAAGTATAACAAAAAAAGGTTTGATCTTTATCACTCATTATTCTTGAATATAGGTGAAAAGGGTTTATTTTGGAGGATGTTGTCATGGCCAAGCTGAAGGTTATGGTGGGGATTTTTGGTGTATACAATGATTGTGAAAGGCCGGGCTCCTTAACAAGTAAGTTCTATGATAAATACTTGAGTTATTGATATCAGAGTTGGGTTGGGTTGATCGACCAACACTTTGTCTTTTTAAATACTGATTTTCAGGGGAAGAAAAGGACTGAGAGTAATAGAAATCGTCATTTGCCTATGAGGTTGTTTAGAGTGCCTATATGAAACCAAAGTGTGATGATGTTGCCACCTTTTCTAAGATTGTTTTGTGCTTAACAGATTACAGGTTGTTTGGTGAGTTGACTAAAATGGTCAATATGCATGTTTGTTGATACATAATGTGTATACATTTTGTCTATCTCTCGACAGTCAAGTTATTTACCAAAATAACAATGTTAAAATTGCAGATGTATGATGAAGAAAGTGCGTGGCTTTGTATACTGGATTGTTTTCATTGGAAATGGTATGTGTAACATAGGTATACCGAATACTAGATTGTTAATTGATTAATCAACAACGACAGTCCAAGCAAAACTAACTTTCAATTTCTATAATTATTTATGGTATAGAATTTCTTTTTATTTAAGGATTCAATAATTTCTTTCATCACGTAACCCTACAGTATTATTTGTTACAAATTCTATAAATAATATTAAACGATGATTTTTGTAACTTTTACTTTAAATGAGGTATAATGATCAGGGTTTAATCCACAACTTCTGCTCAGGATCCACAAATCACACGGCATTGTTTTATAGGTATGTGCATAGCCATTTATGGAAATCAGGAAGTAACTTATCAAATTATGATGTACTTGATCTGCATTAATTTTAATTGTTGTAGGCGTTTTTGAAAGTACAAAACCAAATGTACCAAGTAAGCTACGGCTACCGAACGTGTACACTTTATGGAGCAAACCTTACGATCGGTAGCCCAAGGTATAGCCACTAATGTCATCATGATGATGAATTCAATTTAAGCTGCTTTAACCGGTGCCACTCTTGAAATATTTGATGCTCAGTTAGCTGATGTTATAGCTAACTGCCTCTTTTTTGTTGACAGTGATGGTGGTTGAAGATAAGAGTGAATAGGATCCTTATAATTGTTACGTGTACGGCTTCTGCTCAAGCAAGAACCTCAACCGGACATAATCAAGAGGTTACAGGTATGTTGTTTTGGTTTATGGAACAGTTTCTGGCTGACTATTTTGGGAAGCAAACCCACCGATTTTGATTTGGTATAAAAAAGTAGAAGTGGTTCAAAGTTCAGGATTAGAATTATCGCCTGCTGTAATTTTTTTTTTTTTTTTTTTTTTAATAAATTTATTGTTAGTTTTTATTTAAAGGCCCCAATGTAAATTTAAGCACCTGAATGGTGAGTGTAAAATTAGCTGATGCAGGTACTTTGTGTCATTCTTTTCATAGCCGACATGTCCTAGCCTCAAGCCGGTCCAAATGTAGTTAGCAGATTTATTTAATTAAAAAGAGCACCTGTTAACTAATGGATAAGGCGCCTGACTTCTAATCAGGAGATTGTGGGTTTGTACCAACAAACATGATGTTATTCAGCTCATAAGGTATCTGAATATTTTCATTATACACGCCTGATTTAATATATATCACAAATCTTTGATTCTGATGATCGATACTTCCAGCATAATCGAGAGATAATTGAATCGTAGGAAAAGTACTTCCTTCTGCTTGAGACACTGTCACGTTTGCTATTGATTGGATCGACACAATTGCTAATAGTCTTCGGTCAAGGTGTGTAACCCATGTAGGAAAATCATTTGTTTGATCAAAAGTAACTCCAAAGACTTCAATAGATTCATCATTCAAAAGTGAAAGTAAGTTTTTTTAATTGTATTTTATTGTTGCCATGACTAATTTAGTTATATTCATCTTCGATTACATGTATATGATGTTTATTGATCGGATTTTGCATATTTTATGAGCGGTACTAAGTTATCAACAGCAGTACTAACTCTCTTGCATAGCAGTAGTAATAATTAGTAGCAGTACTAACCTTTTCAGGAAGCTTGCAAATTTTTTGTTCCGATTCAGTTAAATATATTTGTTTGGAACAAAAACACAAGCTGGATTCGTCAATGATATGCATTAGTTTTCAACTAACCAAAGCATGCTATCGAAGAAGCAAATTAAGCAATCAGGATGAACAATCCGTTTAGTGGTTCAAACCATTGCCACTCTGTAACATGTGACACAAAACATACAAAAAAATAGAATTGTCAAGTGAAAAACAAATGCTTTGCTATAACAAGCCAAGTCACATAGAACTTCTTTAGTATTTTCCTCTTTCATGTTCCAACATGAACAGCAAAGTGGGAAAAAAATGAAACAACATCATTTGCTGAGTTTTCTGAGTTTTCAGATAATTAGCTGTATTAAGGTAATGTAGGAGGTTGTGTTAAATGTTGTAACAAAACTCAGTTATCAAATAATTAGTTGTATGAGTGTTTGGCAGATCTAACTACTTAAGGATCTAAAGAGGGGGGATAATCAGAATCTCTAATTAGTTTTATTTAGTAACATTGAAATTGATTAGTTCACCCTGAAGTAATATATAAACCCATGGTGTTTATGGAAGATGTTATAATCTGCCTATCGCATTTCCGACGAATGATTAAAATGAATAAGAAATGCCTAGAAGAAATTTTGTGCAAAACGGAAGGTTAGTCCTTTCCATGAAGATTTTAGTGTTAAAAATGATACATAGCTTAAAAAACATGTTGTGTGCAAAAAGATTCGGTCACAAAAGACTAATAAGTAATAACGGATTTGTGCAAACTAGTGTCATTCTGTTGTTTACCACTACAGTTGCAATTTTCAATGGATAACTTAGTAATGAAATTTTTGTAGGACTAAGATAATGTCGTAGTGTTTAAAAAATACATTGTCGTAACTTCTGATGAATTGTTTTTCTTCCTATTTTGACTCTCTTTCATCTACCACCAGTATCCTCTCACAGAATCAATTCTCTGGAGCTATTCCCATAGAGCTGGGTGAACTGAAGTTGTTGGAAGTATTAGACTTGAGAGATAATAACTTGAGTGGACATATTCCATCAGAGTTTGGACGGATTCATTCGCTAAAACGGTTGTAAGTGAAATAAGTCAGTCCCTCTGTTCTCTATCACTCAATGACTTTATAATGTCAAACTTTTGATGGCAAATTTGTAATCATCACATACTCCTGCATATTAAGCACCAATTCACTATACTGATATTACTCTTTTTCGCTTTTAGATGTATTTAACTGTTTCTCCATAAATATATATATATATATATATATATATATGAATATATATATATATATATATATGTTTGAAGATTAAAAATAGTTCGTTTGACATTCAGAATGAAATCTTGATATGTCATAAATAATGGTTAGAGTAAATACAAATAGATAAATAAAAATGAAACACATCTAAATAATCCTAAAATCTAAAAAAATTTAAAAAAAATATAAATTATTAAAAAGAAAAACACAAATAACAATTAAAATGTATGTCAACCTCACATTTCGAAAAAATATTTAACGTAAACTAATATCATCAAAATATTGATTAACCTCCCCATCCTTAAATATGAATTTTAATTGACTAATACCATCAAAAGAATAATTATAAGTCATGCCTGTCTCTGTATTAATACTTAAATTATAACTGTAAAAGATCACTAATATACGTACATGATTAAATTAAAATATAAATTACAAGTCATTGCCCACCCAACGGTCGGGCTTAACCAAGAACCATTCCTTACCGCAACCGTCATGGTAAACAACATATTCTACTTATCACCTAAACTTTTGAATTAATAACAACTAATGAAATATCAAAAACTATCTACAAATAAGCTAATAATACACCCACATTATGATTGCAGACCCAAGAATGCATCACATTTGCACTTGGTACCATCACAATGCTCATGTAAATGAAGACAATGTCGTTTACACCCCATTCCGTGCAGATGTTGGTTATTACTTTAAGTTGGTAAGCCATACATAATAATGTTACAAACACAAAAGTTAAATTCATCTCATTAATAGTTTAAACTGATACCAAAAACCCTTTTACCAAGCAGAAAATCAAATCAGAAATCTGGGACAACTTGAACATGCACAAGTACAAAAAAGCAAAGATCGTACACATGAATGTGAGTTACCGAGTCAATCTGCAGGTGGTTTTACACAGAAATAACCCTTTTAAGATAAAAGCTTTGGTGATGGTGGGAAACTGGTATCAGTTTGGACAAGATTGCCACTTTGAAGAACAAAAGATGATGCGTCTAAAGCTGGTGCGTAATGAGCTTCAATCTATCGATGGATAACAACATCAAGTACCAATATTCCATGTCTGTTAATATACTATGGTAAGGTAACTGTGTAGGACAACATGATACAACTTATAATCTGCTAGAATGAACATTTTGTGGTTATCATGTTTGTGTCAAATATAACTCTTTAATATAATTACCAAAGATTACGGTCCATTTTAGTTACAATTGTTGTTAAAACAAAATGTTAATGTAGCTACCACATATACTTAGCATATCCATACATCAATAGTCAACCACATGACGTAAAATATCCAAACACCAAATAAACTCAATTATTCGCTGCCTATTTTCCGACAAAGATAAAGTTTCCTTTTAACCCTATTGTATGGGTAATGAGATTCAATCTATCAATGGTGAACTGCAACAAGTACCTATATTCCGTGTCTGTTAATATATTATGGTAGGGAGACCATCTATCACATCTACAAACACAATATATCAATATATGTAAAATTACTCAATTGCTATTCTAAATATAACGTAAAACAAACTCAATATTGTATACAACGACAGAAATAATCTCAACATTCTTTAATTCAAACATCAATAAAATAATACCTACTTACATGACTCTATCTGTTAATTATAACTATACAATATAGCTGATATCCGTACATGAATAAATAAAGTTATATATATGCTACAGCTTTTGTGGTCAAGATTGGCTGTCGCTGAGGGGCCTAAAATAAGTTGTGTTTTCAATATTATTTTAATTTGCTGGGACCTAAATTAACCATCTTAATGAATATTTATGAATTGCCACCTACACTCACAGTGAATTATTTTTTATTCACACGATAGCAATGCAGTGATGCACACATTCTTAATTAATGTTTTAATTCATGCAATATACATTCCCAGTACACTTTGCAACATGGTTGTGAGCAAAATGTCCATTTTTGGCATGCTAAATGAAACACTACCTAAAGTTACTTTCAAAATATTACAACAAGAAAAATCCTAATTGTTGACGAGAAGTCGAGAAACGTTTGGTGACTGACAGTTAGAGCTCATTACCAAGTCTGTTTGGAGGCCATCTTTGTCTGTCACCTTTGTCACATAGTCTCGTCACTAATGGTGATTGATGAAAAATACAAAAGGTGGTTGATGCAAGGAAATCAGAAATGTATTGCCAGTATTCGTCTGAATTTCTGGAATGATTTCAAAGTCCAAAATTCATGTTTCTTATATGCTTATAAAGATCCAGGTGTCTAGTTATTAATATGAGAAACAAATCATCATTTGGAATTTTCTACACAAGTAAGCACAAAAATAAAGAAGAACAAAAATAGCATATTTCAACCTGGTTGCCTTTTGACCCGTTACCCAGCCTTCCTGGTAGCCATTTTTTCACCTCTAGTAATTACTTAATAAATCGCATATTCCATATGTATACACAACCAAACAAGTATAAAATACTTTCATTTGTAGTCAGCTTTTCATCGAGGAGTTCTTTTTTCTTAACCCAAGGTTCTCCTAATTAACTCACCAAGTGCCACCAAGTCTGCGAAAAGTAAAAATGATATCTGACTTTTGAATAATCATACTTCCTGTTTTGTATTAAGTTCGGTAATCCATTAGGCATATCATCTTCTGTCACCATTGACTTCAAGATGATCGAGTCAATAATATTTTGGATTTCATAAGCTCCCTTCTTTATATATTACTTGTTCCAACAAGACTAACTAGTGTTCTCTAAATGACTGCACACTATTTATTAGGGAAGTGATCATCTAACATTTGGAGGGACAAATTCATGAAACCCAAAACTTGCAAGGTTGTTTTTGTACTATGATTCTGTTTGATTTTAATAACATGACTACATCATAAATTAAACACATAACATCAAAGAGAACATGCGGAAGGTAAGGATCAATAACACATAATTAGTTAACCGAATAATAAAGTCAACGTACCTTTGATTCTAGCTAAACAAGAATCAACTTCAAGTAATCTTCAATCAAGATCAAGAACCCTAATTAGGGTTTATAAGTGGATTAACGAATTACCCCTTACCGTTTTGTAATTCAATCCAAGATATTAACTATAGTGAGTTAATACCACGTTCTTGTACACACGTACTAATACCAAGTAAACGTTAATGCTAGTTAAGAACACAAAACAAAACCAAACACTTTGTTTTAAAAACAAAGTCGATCGATTCCTTTTAGAGGGAGTTGTACGATCGGCTATAGCAAGAAAAAGAGAAGGAAAACTTTTAGGGTATTAGCAAGTGCACAAAAGGTACCAAAGAATGAACCTTAGGTTTGCTTTTATACTAATTGAAACTTGGTGACCAAGTTTGACTGGGTTTGGGATTCCCCAAGAAACCCACGACTGGCCTTAACCCAAAGGGGTGTTCCGGATCCTTCTTGTCATCCAATTTTCAATCTAGCCCCTTTCCTTTTCCCGTTAGTCAATTATCATTAATTACTTAACGGTCGTTATGTGTTTTGTGTTATTTAATAATTATATATAACATTTTATAAATAATTATTATTTGTTAACTCTTCATACGTAAAGTGTGCAATCCCGTGGTCTCGAGTTCGAATCTAGACATACACATATTAATATTTGTCCACAAAACTAACAGCTCCCGCTTGGACATCTATTAATAGTGTAATGACATTGGTTAGCGTCTAGTAACACACCAATGCCCCTAGTACAACTCGAGGGTGGTCTCTTGGAAAAACATTTCGATGATTCATCATCATACTTATCCTTTTGTTACTAATACTACGTTAATAAAGATATGGATCTTAGTCATTTTTTAAATAACTATTCTATTTCTCGTTGTTTCTGATTGAGCAAGATTACTAAATCGTCTGAACGTATTCCAAATAGATCTTGGGCGTGGCCACGCAAACATCTTGTCAACCCTACGAGGGGCCTAGTAGTATTAAACTTCAAAACAAATTTGAAGGAACAAATTCTTTTTTGACTACAAGCAAAACCCATGAACTTTGCAACACTTCTGAAAACAATCCTTATGGCTACCAGTAACGAATAGTGGTAAATTGCTTTATAGAAATGCACTACATCCATGACAGTTATCTGGTATCTCAAGTCTAAGGATAACTATATTCATGATTTACTTGATGACAAGATCCATAAAGTAAAATCATGTAGTTGGGATAAGTCTTATATTCAATTCATTGAATATCATGTGAAATTGGCATGTCAACGCATCAATATACTTTCAAGTATATTCTACCAATACTCATATTTGTCTTAATTTAATGATATTCCCATATCATTAATTGACAACGGACAATTTAGAATAATTAAATTATTCATGGATTAAACATACAAATACAGGATATATTATTAAGAAAATGATAATCAAACATAACAAATATTTTATTTTATTAAAATAATAATTGTTCATAACATCCTTTTATCCAAACACTAATCACAGATGGGCATGAAACTACTAGTTAAACGAAGTCCTATGCCTTCAGCATGTTGATAAAGCTTTCCACCAGGTAAAGCCTTCGTTAAGGGATCTGCTAGATTATTATCTGTGCGAATTTTGAGTAACTCGATTTCACCTATCTCGACTTGTTCTCGAACATAATGATATTTAATCGGAAAATGTCTGGTGCCTTTCATGATTCCAGGTTCATTGGCAAATGTAATTGCAGCTGAATTGTCGCAATACATCTTTATAGGGTTTTCAATCGAGGGCATAACTACAAGCCCTGAAATGAACTTCCTAATCTACACGGCTTCCATTGCAGCTTCTGAAGCAGCTATGTACTCACTTTCTGTTGCATACATCGCTATGGTACTCTGCTTCTTGCTCTTCCAATTCACAGCTCCTCCATTAATGACAAAGACATAACCCGTCTGAGACTTCGTATCATCTTTATCACATTTCCAGGACGCATCGCAGTAACTTGTAACGCCAAGTTCTGCTTCTGGATTTCGCCCATATATTAAAAACATATCTCTTATAGCCCTTAAGTACTTGAGAATATGTTTAACAACAGTCTAGTGGAGTTCACCTGTATTCTCTTGATATCGACTGGTTATATTTTGAGCAAACGCCACATCAGGCCTTGTGCATCTCACCGCATACATAATAGATCCCACAGCTGAAGCATAAGGGACTCTCTTCATGTGTGTCACCTCTACAGGTGTTGAAGCACATGCTTTGCTACTTAAGCCATGATTCTCTTGCATTGGCAAATATCCCTTCTTGGAATTTTGCATATTGAATCTCTTCAATATTTTATCAATGTAAGCACTTTGGCTTAATCCAATCAACCGCTTTTATCTATCTCAATATATCTTGATTCCCATAATGTATGCTGCTTTTGCTAAATCCTTCATGGAAAAACATTTCTCAAGATAGGCTTTAACCTCTTTTAATCTTGAAATATTTTTACCCATGATTGATATGTTATCAACATAGAGGATAAGGAAAATAACATCACTCCCACTAGCTTTGTGATATACACATGGCTCATCAAGATTCTGAGTAAACCCAAACTTTTTGATTTCTTCATCAAATCTCTTATTCCATTGCTGTGATGCTTGCTTCAATCCATAAATGGATCTTTGAAGTTTGCATACACGATTTGAAAATTTTGGATTCACAAATGTAACACCCCCGTTTTCGATATACGCAGCGGAATATAAGTTGGGGTATTACTTCAAGTATCACAGTCATGAAAATAGAAAACGACTCAAAAAGAGACGTTTTAAATAAAATTGTTATCATTCATTTATTTAAATCAAAGTACATAATACAGGTCCCAGCGGGAAGTTTCGAAATACGTTATAAAAGTTACAACATTCGTTGAATGATAACAAAATGGACACTCTTTTATAAGAAGAAAGTCCACAGCCACTCCGTGCCAAATCAAGCTTCTAATTACCTGAGATAAAACATGCTAAACAGTCAACACAAAGGTTGAGTGAATCCATAGCGTTTAAAGTTATAATCAGTTTGAACACAAGCTAAATGGAAAGTAATTCAGAAATATTGCAGTTCAATATATTGCCCTAAGTCTCATGACACGCAAAACGTTAACCGGTTTACCTTCATAGTTATAAGCTAATGATGTATATTACCACATAATTAAATGGAGTAATTTTGCCCCCGAGTAGGAGATTGCCGGACTCTTTATTGATCTCAAATAAAATGCATTTGGTTACGTTACGGTAACACAAAGGGGTCGTCACACCCAATAGATCTATTCACAATATTCGCGCTCACCCGAAAGTGATTAATGGTCCATGATGGGAGGTCTTTTAGGCAACACGTAACTTAGGCAATATTAATTCAGGAAAGCATACAGAAAAATACTTGTGTTCGGTTTTGTAGCATGTATCTCCCACAAGCTTGGAAAATGTATGAAAAGTGGGACTATGAACTCACCTTAATAGTCTGGATGGAAAACAAAATTAAATAGAGTTGATAAACGTCTCCGGCACGCGACCTGGTTTGGTATGTCAAGTTTCAGTAATCGTATTCCAATATATATAAAAGTTTTTAATATTCGTTTCGTAACATTTTGGTTGTCGAATAAACGTTTAAAATGAGACAACATGAATTCTCTTCAAAAGTTGGATAAGATTTTATCTTATTTTTCATTTTTATATTTACGTTTGTTTGTTATCGAGATAAATGTATTTCGTTTACTAGTTTTTAAAAATATATTTAAAATATATTTCTAATATTACACTTTTTACCCCTATAGTTTTATATATTGACAGTTTATAGCCATGAACTTTATAAAATGACAATTTTTACCCATGAACTTTCATAAAATGACAATTTTTACCCCTGAACTTTGGTGAAATGATAGTTTTTTACCCCTGTAGTTTCATAAATGACACTTTATACCTACAACTATAAGTCGTTGGCAAAAATAGTCCTTTTTTAGTAACTTTGGATTATTTACACTTTTGGCCCAATAAAACTCTATCTTTCGAAGTTGGCAAGTTTTCCCCTTAAACCTTAGGTCGAATTCAGTTTTGGTCCTAGTTATAAAAATAGGTGGAGTTTTGACAGATTATACCCTCAAAGCATTTATGTTGTTTCATGCGAAATCCTTATTTCATTTTTACGTGTTTTATGTTTAAGAAAACGACATGAATTGCTACGATTCTTTCATACTCGTTATTATCAATTTACAAACACTTATTTACAGCTTATGGGCTTATGATTTGAGCTTATAAGCTCGAAATAATTAAAAAGGGTGCGTTCGAATCAGTTTGCGACAGACCACAAAGGGCACCAAATAAAAGTGAGACGACACGAGGTTTTTACGACGTTCTTGATCCTACTATTAGCTAGCTAGGTGGTCTTGAATATGGCCAAGTTTTCAGAATTTTTGGGCTTCATTTGAATGTCGAAATAATTATGCAAAGGGGGCGTTTGGGGGAGCTGTTGCGACAGAAAAAGAAAAAGAAAAACATGTGAATCTTTGAGGCTTAAGTGTTCTAATTAGTTTTTAAGGCATGTTTAAATGATCCTAAACATATATAAACCATCTCTAGAGTATTTTAGAGTCTCTTGATTTGTATTACTTAAAAAAAATATAAAATAGGGTGCGTTTGGTTTTGTTCGACAAGAAAAGAAAGAAAAAGAAAAAAAAGTAAAATGATTTTTGACATAGTTTGTTATTAGGAATTATTTAGTAATGTTTTTAGGGGTATTTAAAGTTCATAAAAGGATTGAAAAAGGGCTAGAAGTTCTTACTTGTTTCTAATTCGATTTAGAAGGGATTTTGGCGAAATGGGCTTCGAAAATGAACTCTTAAGCTTCTCTCCTTCTAAATCTTTCTAGGATCCCTCTCTAGCTTCTATGTGGACTATGTGATCAGTAACAAGTTGAGTGTGGGCTGTTTTGGTTGTTCGAATGATGGTGAAGAAAATGAGGGAATGGGGTTCGATATTTATAGAAAGGAGGGAGTTAGGGTTTTCAAGGTGCTATGTCACCTTGTTATGGGAATGAGGGGACATAGTGATGTAGTTTAGGTTATTTGAGGACAAATGTAAGGAGGGGGAGGGGTATGGGTCGTGTGGTTTATTCCTAACCATATATATTACCTACAACATTTGACTTAGGTAGAAATGTAGGAGACAATGTGATGTGGAGGCATGAGGTACTTAGAAGAAGGTTTATGGTGCATATCTTACTTAGGATTAAGTGAGGAATGATTTTGGTTTTGTTTTAACTAGATTCGAACTAGAGAATTTGTTATGGATCGAATAGCTTTATTTGTTGTACATTGGGCTATGGCATGTTGTACTCTAGGGTTTAGGGAAGTAACAAGTTAGGTTTAGGGTTTTGTGTAAGTATTTGTTGGGTAGAAAAATAATTAGGGTTTGTATATTTTATATTTGTGTCGATTTGGTGAGAAAACAAAAGGATATGGTTTTGTGCTTTAAAGGGTGGTACTATAGGCTTGGTAGGGTTGTACTAGGGTTCAAGAATTATAGAAAATATATTTTTAGGGTTTTCTTAAGTTAGTTTAATTATATGTTAATTTTATTAGGTTTAAGAGTATATAAATGAGATTTTAGATTTTTATGCATTTAGACATTGTATCATTAGGTTTAGGGACTTGTACTTATAATTAGTAAGTTTAGGAAATTTATTTTAAGTGTGCATAAGAATGGATATTTGCTTTAAATAGGTACATTGAGGTTATATTGGATTATTATATTATTTTTTGATAAATGATTGTCTGCTTGTAAGACTTGTATACTTATAATTTGTAGAAAATCATATACATATTAATTAGGGTTTTTGATTTTATTACATAAAATCATAGATTTGTGAGTTTAGGGTTTGTATCGGGAGTTATAGTGAATTTAGGGTTTCTGTACTTTAGGAGCTTGTACATTAGCTTGAATGAGTTGTACTTTAGTGTTTTAGGGTTTTGTTACTCATATTCATTGTTAAAATGGTTTAGGGTTTCGTAGAAATTCTAATAGATAAGAAATGTTTAGTTTGTTTGTTAACGAATTAATGTAAAGTGACAAATAGTATATCGTAATGTTTTTTATCGAAATGTTTATACAAAATAAACATTAAGTAAGTTGATGTTGGTCCGCGTGTGAGCACGTTTATCGAGGATGTGAGTTACGTTACATTAGATAGTAGCTACGATCTGATAAAAAAAAATATATATTATATAGTAGAAAAAGGATAAGGATTCTGTAAGATAGTTTATTATAATGTGGGATTTTTACAGTGGTTACAGTATCCCCCCGTTGAGGGAATCTCGTCTCGAGATTCAGTCTGTGTTGGTCGAGGTGTTGGGAAAAAGTAAAGTATAAAAAGAGTTGGGCTTAGATTCTAACTTATTCAGATGGTGAGTGTGAGAATGGGAAATCGTATAACGATTTGATCGGTGATGTGAGTTTGATATGCTTAAAATGCCTAAAGTTTAAAAATAATATTATATATAATATTATCTTGTTTTTATGTCCTTTATATCAATACTATCGTTTACTGTTAGTCCTTGGTTATACTTTTAGTCCAAAAAGGGTTGTCTAGAAATTTTCCATTTGGTATTCAAGAGAACGTAGTTTTGTTAGTTTTATTCCTATTTGATGAAATAAATTTGAATGTTTTGCCAACTAATAAATCCAAAGGTTGTGAATAGTATTTTTCAACGGTCAGGAATAGTACATTCTAATGGTCATGAACAGTGGTCGTGAACAGTGCTTTCCAACGGTCATGAATAGTGTTCCAACGGCTAGTTTTTGCCTATATATACTCCATTTTAATTTCTATTCTTCCACAAAACATATATCTCTCAATTAACATCTCCAAAATGCCGCACCTTATCACAATCTTAGCAATCGTTTATGTTGTCTCTTGCGGTTACTTATTTGGCGTACGTTCCTGACGAAGATTACTTATTCTTGGTTTACGTCCTAGCAGTTCTTATGCCAATCTTGATCCTAGCCATTGGCGTTGACAAGTTATGGGGTAATAGTCTGGCGCTAGGGTTGTTAAAATGAGTCCTTGTTGTATTTCTATGTAATTCTTAATAAATATGGAATAAAACTCGTTTGTCTTTGTGTCTAATTCTAGTCTTGGTATTGTGTTTAATGGTTTGTTTGTATTTATCGCACAGGATAATCAAGGTGATACATCCCGTGGTGGCTCTTGCTATTGCTGGGTTGGTAGTGTTCTTTGTTGCTATGGCGGGTCAACCTATTGGCGATTTATACCTTTTTTTGTAATCATTGTAACATTAGCTCTTCCGTTGCTAATTATGTCGTTATGTATGAATTTTCATGGATTCTAATAAAATTTCTACAATTTGTGTTTGCCATAAATCTTTGTGAATTCTTAGGGTTTCCCTTTTCGTATTTTTGTTGGTTCCTATCATAGAGGTAATGGGTAATAGGTGTAGACATCTATTGTATTTAGTCAAAAGTGATGTTTTATGAACAATTTATTTTGTTTCAATATTTTGCTTTTGAATGAAAATTGTTATTAGAAAATCTGAAAGGATAACTGTCCATTTATTACATGATTCTTCCTAAATTAGTCATAGTTGATCAGGCTATGAATAATTGAGGACCGAATGATGTGATGTATTGGTTCAGTCACTGTGGTATTTATGTTTTTCAAAAAGTTTTAGATGGTGTTCAACGTTTTGTTTTTGTAAAATAACAACATAATTATTTTTCAAAAGAATAAGATTTTTTTTATTTTTTTTTTTATTTATTTTATTTTTTTTTTTTTTGGTTCACACTATGGTGATGAGTTAGGGATTTTTAGGGTGATAATCCTTGAAATGAATCTTAGGGTTCGTGTGAGAATCTTACAGAGTGTTAATAGTCTATTATTTAGTTAGAAATAATATTAGTCATATTTCTAATGGTATAACAGTGTCTTGTTACGTAATGACTATGAACAGAGTAAATGAATAGAAACTGAGATCGTGATTATTATGGAAGTATTACAAAGTAGAGGTTTCATATGTATAAAGGTAGTTGTTGTTACAATTAGGTTACATCCATCGTAACTAAGGTAAAGTACAAAGGAAATACAACTTAGAGAGTTCTAAACTACAGTTTATTTATCTACTACAAGAATTTATCTTCTGCTTAACCATGAGTGTTATCCTTGGTCATCGTTGGGATCTTAATGAGTTCTCATTTTCTTGCACTAGTCTTGGCTTTCCAATTGGTATTGTAGTTTGGGCACTGATTTTTGTAGTTTCCTTCTCCACCACATCCGTGGCATACCACAGCCGATGGCTGTTCCTTTTTGCCCATGGTTTTACAGTCTCTTTCTGGTGACCTATTTTCCGCATTTCCTGCACTTAGCAACGTAATGTCCAATGTGATGCAACTTGCATTGTTAGCATAGAGGTTGCTTTCAACGATAACCAACTTTGGTAGCAAGCGTGGCGATGCAGTCTCTACCAGCTTCCTGCCTAAAAACTTGTTGGCAATGGTAGTTGATGCGATATTGCAGATGCTTGCGGTAGCAGTCGTGGTTATTGTATTGCTTGCAGTTGTTAGGGATAATAGTTTTCCTATCATCGAGTTTTCGCTTTTGGTTACTTTTCTTGGGCGTAGCACCTTGCTTAATTCCTTGATTGGGAAATCCTTGGGTAAGGGTGATGGTAGGTTTAGTCATTCTTTCAGAGCCTTTATGGTGAGCTAGTCTACAACCAGTGAAACTTTCAGGAGTATGCTTACAAGACACAGCCGTCTTCTTTTCTCCTGTTGCCATATGATTGCTACTCAGGTGAGCTACTGTAGTCACTTCTAGTATTGCTGCAATGAGGTTGATTACTAATTTTTGGATAGCTTCAGGAGTCATTGGCGTGGTTAGTGCTAGTGGGGTATTTGTATTATTCATGCTGGTTACCTTCTATCACTATCACAAGAATCACGAATTTAGAACTTACGTAATGACCATGTTAACATAATTTGAGTATACCCAGTCCTAACAAGTGGTCACAATGCGAAGTCATAACCAATTGAGAATCATAATATTACGATGTGTCTGGTTAATATCGTAGATAATTGATTAACTCTTGGTATGAAACTGCTAAGGAACAAACTAATCCATCTACAAAAACTGTAGTTCAGCAAACTTTCTCTTCATTCATCAAGTTTTTCTTTCGAAATTTGTCTTAGAGGATTATATGGTTATAACCTAGTTATGGTAGTTATAAGGAATTATAATAATCGTAAGTAATGTCATGGTAGGTCTGGATATAATTACTGAAAATAACATGATATTAATAACTTGATCGATTGTTTTTGCAAAACAATTGATACAAGGTCTTTTATTAATGTTCCATGTGGTAGGTTAAGGATTTTATGTCTCTAGCATAAGTGTTTGGTCCTTTGTTGACAATAGTGGTCCTAGTTTCTATTACATACTGTGCTATAAGTTGGTCGGTTGACTAGGTTTGGAGGAAAGGGAAAGTGACATTTATTGCGTTTCAAGTGGAGCCATTTGTCTATTAAGGAGAGTAACAAATGGTGGGATTTTTGCATGAGTTCATGAGTAGTCATTACATGCATGCATAGCATCATAGTAGGGTATAATAGAATGGATTTATTCCTAACAGAGATATATAACAAAAGAAGGTTGTTATATATTTAAGGATCGAATACAAGTTCTGAAAGTTTCGGGCTTATTGGAAAATACAGGAAATACTAACCAAAAACTATTTGTTTTAGTGGACACAACAACGATACAGGTGAATTTAAGATCAATTACGTCCTTGACGTAGATGCTTAACTTCAGCTTCAAGGTTCAGTTGTGCAGCTTCCATTTCTGAGAAGCGTTCCTGAAATTCCTGGTACATCCTCATTTGGTTGGCCAACATGGCTTCTAAGGCGAAAATCTTCTGACCCTGGTTTCTAGCCGTATCTCTGGCCATCCATAGGGTTCTTTCAATATCTTCCACTTTACCATGTGTCTGACCGTGTTCTCTTCTTGAATAGCGGATTCTGGAATCCAAGCTTCTAAATTCATGGTTGTAAGTAGCCTTCATCTTATCAACCTTTATTCCTAAGTCAAACACTGCTCGTCTCTCGGCATCAGCTCTTCTAAACAGAGTGTCAAGGTTACGGTCGTACCATTCGAAACGTAATGGTTGTAACCCTTCCAGCTGTTCAGTGAGAATGTCTAGGGTGTGAGCGTGTTGATAAAGAAGAGTCCATATTGAATCACGGGGGTTTAAATTTTGGTTAGGGGAATTAGGTGAAGATACGTCGTTTGGGGTGTCTGGTATTGGGGAATTTGGAGTGTCAAATAGTGGAGAGTTTGACTCAACATCTTTCCGAATTGTTTCTTGGTGTGAATTCTGTCCAACCTCAAACGTTGTCGGACAACCAATCAACTCTTCATCTGACGTAGTTCTCCTAAGTTTCCGATGTGGAGGTGAGTGGGTAGGTGGTGTACAAGTAGTACGGAGGGTAGTTTCGTTAATATCAGGTGTTTCGGGGGACATGGTACAGTAGTAACCCGCAAATAATAATTATAAGTAATTAATAACATTAAGGGAGGAAAAATAAAGGTGAAATAATCAAGTGTGTGAAGATTAGTGCAAAATAATTCCTAATAGGTAATATACTGAGCACAGAAATATGCAGGCACGGAGGGCGTAAGATGGTATGGTGTAAAATTATTTATTTTTGAAAGTGTAGTTATAGTCCAATGTTTGAAAACATTTGGTTCTCTATAACCATGAGCTCTGATACCAATCTGTAACACCCCCGTTTTCGATATACGCAGCGGAATATAAGTTGGGGTATTACTTCAAGTATCACAGTCATGAAAATAGAAAACGACTCGAAAAGAGACGCTTTAATATAAATTGTTATCATTCATTTATTTAAATCAGAGTACATAATACAGGTCCCAGTGGGAAGTTTTCAAAATACGTTATAAAAGTTACAACATTCGTTGAATGATAACAAAATGGACACTCTTTTATAAGAAGAAAGTCCACAGCCACTCCGTACCAAATCAAGCTTCTAATTACCTGAGATAAAACATGCTAAACAGTCAACACAAAGGTTGAGTGAATCCATAGCGTTTAAAGTTATAATCAGTTTGAACACAAGCTAAATAAAAGTAATTCAGAAATATTGCAGTTCAATATATTGCCCTAAGTCTCATGACACGCAAAACGTTAACCGGTTTACCATCATAGTTATAAGCTAATGATGTATATTACCACATAATTAAATGGAGTAATTTTCCCCCGAGTAGGAGATTGCCGGTCTCTTTATTGATCTCAAATAAAATGCATTTGGTTACGTTACGGTAACACGAAGGGGTCGTCACACCCAATAGATCTATTTACAATATTCGCGCTCACCCGAAAATGATTAATGGTCCATGATGGGAGGTCTTTTAGGCAACATGTAACTTAGGCAATATTAATTCAGGAAAACATACAGAAAAGTGGACTATGAACTCACCTTAGCAGTCTGGATGGAAATTAAAACAAAATTAAATAGAGTTGATAAACGTCTCGGCACGCGACCTGGTTTGGTATGTCAAGTTTCAGTAATCATATTCCAATATATATATATAAGTTTTTAATATTCGTTTCGTAACGTTTTGGTTGTCGAATAAACGTTTAAAATGAGACAACATGAATTCTCTTCAAAAGTTGGATAAGATTTTATCTTATTTTTCATTTTTATATTTCCGTTTGTTTGTTATCGAGATAAATGTATTTCGTTTACTAGTTTTTAAAAATATATTTAAAATATATTTCTAATAATAATTATAAAATGTTACACTTTTTACCCCTATAGTTTCATATATTGACAGTTTATACCCCTGAACTTTCATAAAATGACAATTTTTACCCTTGAACTTTCATAAAATGACAATTTTTACCCCTGAACTTTGGTGAAATGATAGTTTTTACCCCTGTAGTTTCAAAAATGACACTTTATACCCACAACTATAAGTCGTTGGCAAAAATAGTCCTTGTTTTAGTAACTTTGGATTATTTACACTTTTGGCCCAATAAAACTCTATCTTTCGAAGTTGGCAAGTTTTCCCCTTAAACCTTAGGTCGAATTCAATTTTGGTCCTAGTTATAAAAATAGGTGGAGTTTTGACAGATTATACCCTCAAAGAATTTACGTTGTTTCATGCGACATCCTTATTTCATTTTTACGTGTTTTACGTATAAGAAAAGGACACGACTTGCTACAATTCTTTCATACTCGTTATTATCAGTTTACAAAGACCTTATTTACAGCTTATGGGCTTATGATTTGAGCTTATAAGCTCAAAATAATTAAAAAGGGTGCGTTCAAATCAGTTTTCGACAGACCACAAAGGGCACCAAATAAAAGTGAGACGACACAAGGTTTTTACGACGTTATTGATCCTACTATTAGCTAGCTAGGTGGTCTTTAATATGGCCAAGTTTCAGAATTTTTGGGCTACATTTGAATGTCAAAATAATTATGCAAAGGGGGCATTTGGGGGGGCTGTTGCGACAGAAAAAGAAAAAGAAAAACATGTGAATCTTTGAGGCTTAAGTGTTCTAATTAGTTTTTAAGGCATGTTTACATGATCCTAAACATATCTAAACCATCTCTAGAGTATTTTAGAGTCTCTTGATTTGTATTACTTAAAAAAAAATAGGGTGCATTTGGTTTTATTCGACAAGAAAAGAAAGAAAAAGAAAAATAAAGTAAACATGATTTTTGACATAGTTTGCTATTAGGGATTATTTAGTAATGTTTTTAGGGGTATTTAAATTTTATTAAAGGATTGAAAAAGGGCTAGAAGTTCTTACTTGTTTCTAATTCGATTTAGAAGGGATTTTGGCGAAATGGGCTTCAAAAATGAACT
Source organism: Artemisia tridentata subsp. tridentata (assembly GCA_021014915.2). Lineage (NCBI taxonomy): Eukaryota > Viridiplantae > Streptophyta > Magnoliopsida > Asterales > Asteraceae > Artemisia > Artemisia tridentata. The sequence continues at coordinate 352,615,682 of CP139507.1, forward strand.
CTTAAGCTTCTCCTCCTTCTAAATCTTTCTAGCATCCCTCTCTAGCTTCTATGTGGACTATGTGATCAATAGACAAGTTGAGTGTGGGCTGTTTTGGTGTGTTCGAATGATGGTGAAGAAAATGAGGGAATGGGTTTCGATATTTATAGAAAGGAGGGAGTTACGGTTTTCACGGTGCTATGTCACATTGTTATGGGAATGAGAGGACATAGTGATTTAGTTTAGGTTATTTTAGGGCAAATGTAAGGAGGGGGAGGGGAATGGGTCGTGTGGTTTATTCCTAACCATATATATTACCTACAACATTTGACTTAGGTAGAAATTTAGGAGACAATGTGATATGGAGGCATAAGGTACTTAGAAGAAGGTTTATAGTGCATATCTTACTTAGGATTAAGTGAGGAATGATTTTGGTTTTGTTTTAACTAGATTCGAACTAGGGAATTTGTTATGGATCGAATAGCTTTATTTGTTGTACATTGGGCTATGGCATGTTGTACTATAGGGTTTAACGAAGTAACAAGTTAGGATTAGGGTTTTGTGAAAGTATTTTTTGGGTAGAAAAATAATTAGGGTTTGTATATTTTATATTTGTGTCGATTTGGTGAGAAAACAAAAGGATATGGTTTTTTGCTTTAAAGGTTGGTACTATAGGCTTGGTAGGGTTGTACTAGGGTTCAAGAATTATAGAAAATATATTTTTAGGGTTTTCTTAAGTTAGTTTAATTATATGTTAATTTTATTAGGTTTAAGAGTATATAAATGAGATTTTAGATTTTTATGCATTAGACACTTGTACATTAGGTTTAGGGACTTGTACTTATAATTAGTAAGTTTAGGAAATTTATTTTTAAGGCTGGTGCATAAAAGACATGGATATTGTGCTTTAAAATAGGTACATTGAGGTTTATATTGTGATTTATATATATATATTATGATGTTATGCATAAATGACTTGTACCTTGGCTTGTAAGACTTGTATACTTATAATTTGTAGAAAACATATACATATTAATTAGGGTTTTTGATTTTATCACATAAAATCATAGATTTGTGAGTTTAGGGTTTGTATCGGGAGTTATAGTGAATTTAGGGTTTCTGTACTTTAGGAGCTTGTACATTAGCTTGAATGAGTTGTACTTTAGTGTTTTAGGGTTTTGTTACTCATATTCATTGTTAAAATGGTTTAGGGTTTCGTAGAAATTCTAATAGATAAGAAATGTTTAGTTTGTTTGTTAACGAATTAATGTAAAGTGACAAATAGTATATCGTAATGTTTTTTATCGAAATGTTTATACAAAATAAACATTAAGTAAGTTGATGTTGGTCCGCGTGTGAGCACGTTTATCGAGGATGTGAGTTACGTTACATTAGATAGTAGCTACGATCTGATAAAATATATATATATATATATATATATTATATATATATATATATATATATATATATATATATATATATATATATATATATATATATATATATATATATATATATATAGTGAGACTTTCTTGCGAGAACCATTTTATCTGCGAGAACTGAGAGAACCACCAAAAACATACATGCACGCCTTCAATAATTGTATTTTTGCACATATGTTCTAAAAACAACATATATGTTTTTAAAAAAACATAGTTGCTCTAAAGAATTTGATAAGAAATTGGAAATACAACATTTTTCTTTGAAGGTGTGCATGTATGTTCTTATAAGGCGTGCAACGACAATATTGAGGCCTTGTGTAAGGTTTTTTTGAAAAAAGAAGATAAGTTCATGATGATATTGAAGAACATAGGTGGATACTTACGATTATTGATGATTTTCATGTATTTTTATTTTATTTTAAAAGGCGTGCATGTATGTTTTTTGTGGTTCTCTCAGTTCTCGCAGATAAAATAGTTCTCGTAAGAAAGTCCCCCTATATATATATATATATATATATATATATATATATATATATATATATATATATATATATATATATATATACGTAGAAAAAGGATAAGGATTCTGTAAGATAGTTTATTATAATGTGGGATTTTTACAGTGGTTACAGTATCCCCCCGTTGAGGGAATCTCGTCTCGAGATTCAGTCTGTGTTGGTCGAGGTGTTGGGAAAAAGTAAAGTATAAAAAGAGTTGGGCTTAGATTCTAACTTATTCAGATGGTGAGTGTGAGAATGGGAAATCGTATAACGATTTGATCGGTGATGTGAGTTTGATATGCTTAAAATGCCTAAAGTTTAAAAATAATATTATATATAATATTATCTTGTTTTTATGTCCTTTATATCCAATACTATCGTTTCACTGTTAGTCCTTGGTTATACTTTTAGTCCAAAAAGGGTTGTCTAGAAATTTTCATTTGGTATTCAAGAGAACGTAGTTTTGTTAGTTTTATTCCTACTTGATGAAATAAATTTGAATGTTTTGCCACCTAATAAATCCAAATGTTGTGAATAGTGTTTTTCAACGGTCAGGAATAGTACATTCTAATGGTCATGAACAGTGGTCGTTAACAGTGCTTTCCAACGGTCAGGAATAGTGTTCCAACGGCTAGTTTTTGCCTATATATACTCTATTTTAATTTCCATTCTTCAACAAAATATATATCTCTCAATTAACATCTCCAAAATGCCGCACCTTATCACAATCTTAGCAATCGTTTATGTTGTTCTTACGGTTACTTATTTGGCGTACGTTCCTGACGAAGATTACTTATTCTTGGTTTACGTCCCATCGGTTCTTATGCCAATCTTGATCCTAGCCATTGGCGTTGACAAGTTATGGGGGTAATAGTCTTGCGCTAGGGTTGTTAAAATGAGTCCTTGTTGTATTTCTATGTAATTCTTAATAAATATGGAATAAAACTCGTTTGTCTTTGTGTCAAATATCTAGTCTTGGTATTGTGTTTAATGGTTTGTTTGTATTTATCGCACAGGATAATCAAGGTGATACATCCCGTGGTGGCTCTTGCTATTGCTGGGTTGGTAGTGTTCTTTGTTGCTATGGCGGGTCAACCTATTAGCGATTCTATACCTTTCTTTGTAATCATTGTAACATTAGTGTGGAAAACTAGAAGGGGGGGTTGAATAGTTTTACGTCTTTTTAATTTATTATAAAACCTTTGTTTTATACTTTTAAAAACTTTAGATTCTAGATTGTTATGAAAGATAAAACTTAAATCTTATTATTAGTTATATATGTATTCTTTTAAATTGATTGTAAAAGTTTTGGTTTCTTGAATGGATTTTAAATTTGATCTTTATGTGAAGTCGACCTCTAATTAATACTAGCAATTATATAAGCCTATGTGTATGAAAGTAATGACGATGCAAGTAAAGAAATAAATAAGGTATGGAAAGATCTAACCGAGACACGAGAGATTTATAGTGGTTCGGCTACAAGGACACCTTCCTTGCCCTACTCCACTCCCCGAGCACACCTTGCTCGAGAGTTTTCTTCACAACTTCAATAAGCTCCCTTATGGCGGAGAAAACCGTACACAACTTTGGCTTACACGGGTTTAACGACACAAAGCTAAATGTCGAGTTCTAATCGTAGCTAGAACCAATCTCACAACTTCACAACACAACTTCTACACGACTTAATCACGACTTCTTCACGACTTCTTCACAACGGCTTCACGACTTCTTCACGACTTCAACACGACCGCTACATAACCTCTATGATGCGGCTTCACGACTTCAACACTATGTCTTCATGACTTAAGACTTCACGACTTCAACATGACCGCTACACAACCTCTATGCTACGGCTTCACGACTTCAACACTAGGACTTCACGACTAGGACTTCACGGCTTCAACACGACCGCTACACAACTTCTATGCTACGGCTTCACGACTTCAACACTAGGACTTCACGACTAGGACTTCACAACTTTAACACGACCGCTTCACAGCTTCTATGCTACAGCTTCATGACTTCAACACAAGGCCTTCATGTCTTCTAAGCTACGGCTTCACAACTTCTACACCACGGCTTCACGACTTCTACATTTTGACCTCACAACTTCTATACCACAACTACTTATACAACATCTTCACTACTTACACACAACACTAATCTACAACACACACCTTACATACAAATGAATGAATGATTTACAAACTTTGTTAAACACATAACTTAAGTAACAAAATGATACTAAGTTGTAATACTTCTAATCTTGATTGATAGAAGTATTCTTCTTTTGCACTTGGATGGTGGAAGCTTGGATCACTTGGAAACCAATGCTTAAGATTACATGATCAAAGGTTTATTTAAGATATGAAATGAGATCTACAACAGAAAGTTTTAGTGCAAAAGGGTGAGTAAAAATCCAGGGGAAGGCTGGTATTTATAGGAGAAAAATCTGGACAGCTGGAGCCTACTGGAGCGGGGGCGGTCCCCTTAAATAGGGGGCGGTCCTCTTAATTATTAAGGGGGCCGCCTAGTAAAATTAAGGGGGCCGCCCCTACTGAACGTTGGCCAATTTTGTCCTTTTGTGGGGAAGGTTTTTCTGGAACATTTTAACTGATTTTGGTTAAAAATTTGAATTCATATTTTTATAAAAGATTAAACATTTTTATTTAATACCAAAAATGTTTTTCAAAAATATATAAAATGTTTTTGATGTTTTATAAAAAATCTAGTTATTAAGAAAATGTTCCTTTGATCATATAATGCATTAAGCACTTGTTTATTCATACCTTAAGTGATTAAGTTGTAGAAGTGAATATTTACAACTAAATACTTGTTTATTTGATAAGTTTATGTTTTACTGAGTTTACATTTTGTGATCATCAAAACATAGAGATATGAATAAATATTGATAATGTTTTTAGGCATTATTTATGTCAACAATTAGCTCTTCCGTTGCTAATTATGTCGTTATGTATGAATTTTCGTGGATTCTAATAAAATTTGTACTATTTGTGTTTGCCATAAATCTTTGTGAATTCTTAGGGTTTCCCTATCCGTATTTTTGTTGGTTTCCTATCATAGAGGTAATGGGTAATAGGTGTAGACATCTATTGTATTTAGTCAAAAGTGATGTTTTATGAACAATTTATTTTGTTTCAATATTTTGCTTTTGAATGAAAATTGTTATTAAAAAATCTGAAAGGATAATTGTCCATTTATTAAATGATTCTTCCTAAATTAGTCATAGTTGATCAGGCTATGAATAATTGAGGACCGAATGATGTGATGTTTGGTTCAGTCACTGTGGTATTTATGTTTTTCAAAAAGTTTTAGATGGTGTTCAACGTTTTGTTTTTGTAAAATAACAACATAATTATTTTTCAAAAGAATAAGATTTTTTTTTTCTTTTTTTTTTCTTTTTTTTTGTGGTTCACACTATGGTGATGAGTTAGGGATTTTTAGGGTGATAATCCTTGAAATGAATCTTAGGGTTCGTGTGAGAATCTTACAGAGTGTTAATAGTCTATTATTTAGTCAGAAATAATATTAGTCATATTTCTAATGGTATAACAGTGTCTTGTTACGTAATGACTATGAACAGAGTAAATGGAATAGAAACTGAGATCGTGATTATTATGGAAGTATTACAAAGTAGAGGTTTCATACAGTAGAAAGGTAGTTGTTGTTACAATTATGTTACATCCATCGTAACTAAGGTAATGTAGAAAAGGAAATACAACTTAGAGAGTTCTAAACTATAGTTTATTTATCTACTACATGAATTTATCTTCTGCTTAACCATGAGTGTCATCCTTGGTCATCGTTGGGATCTTAATGAGTTCTCATTTTCTTGCACTAGTCTTGGCTTTCCAATTGGTATTGTAGTTTGGGCACTGATTTTTGTAGTTTCCTTCTCCACCACATCCGTGGCATACCACAGCCGATGGCTGTTCCTTTTTGCCCATGGTTTTACAGTCTCTTGTCTGGTGACCTATTTTTCGGCATTTCCCGCACTTAGCAACGCAATGTCCAATGTGATGCAACTTGCATTGTTGGCATACAGGTTGCTTTCCACGATAACCAACTTTGGTAGCAAGCGTGGCGATGCAGTCTCTACCAGCTTCCTACCTACAAACTTGTTGGCGATGGTAGTTGATGCGATATTGCAGATGCTTGCGGTAGCAGTCATGGTTATTGTATTGCTTGCAGTTGTTAGGGATAATAGTTTTCCTATCATCGAGTTTTCACTTTTGGTTATTTTTCTTGGGCGTAGCACCTTGCTTAATTCCTTGATTGGGAAATCCTTGGGTAAGGGTGATGGTAGGTTTAGTCATTCTTTCTGAGCCTTTATGGTGAGCTAGTCTACAACCCGTGAAACATTCAGGAGTATGCTTACAAGACACAGCCATCTTCTTTTCTCCTGTTGCCATATTATTGCTACTCAGATGAGCTACTGTAGTCACTTCTAGTATTGCTACAATGAGGTTGATTACCAATTTTTGGATAGCTTCAAGAGTCATTGGCGTGGTTAGTGCTAGTGGGGTATTTGTATTATTCATGCTGGTTACCTTCTATCACTATCACAAGAATCACGAATTTAGAACTTACGTAATGACCATGTTAACATAATTTGAGTATATTCAGTCCTAACAAGTGGTCACAATGCGAAGTCATAACCAATTGAGAATCATAATATTACGATGTGTCTGGTTAATATCGTAGATAATTGATTAACTCTTGGTATGAAACTGCTAAGGAACAAACTAATCCATCTACAAAAACTGTAGTTCAGCAACTTTCTCTTCATTCATCAAGTTTTTCTTTCGAAATTTGTCTTAGAGGATTCTATGGTTATAACCTAGTTATGGTAGTTATAAGGAATTATAATAATCGTAAGTAATGTCATGGTAGGTCTGGATATAATTACTGAAAATAACATGATATTAATAACTTGATCGATTGTTTTTGCAAAACAATTGATACAAGGTCTTTTATTAATGTTCCATGTGGTAGGTTAAGGATTTTCTGTCTCTAGCATAAGTGTTTGGTCCTTTGTTGACAATAGTGATCCTAGTTTCTATTACATACTGTGCTACAAGTTGGTCGGTTGACTAGGTTTGGAGGAAAGGGAAAGTGACATTTATTGCGTTTCAAGTGGAGCCATTTGTCTATTAAGGAGAGTAACAAATGGTGGGATTTTTGCATGAGTTCATGAGTAGTCATTACATGCATGCATAGCATCATAGTAGGGTATAATAGAATGGATTTATTCCTAACAGAGATATATAACAAAAGAAGGTTGTTATATATTTAAGGATCGATTACAAGTTCTGAAAGTTTCGGGCTTATTGGAAAGTACAGGAAATACTAACCAAAAACTATTTGGTTTAGTGGACACAACAACGATACAGGTGAATTTAAGATCAATTACGTCCTTGACGTAGATGCTTAACTTCAGCTTCAAGGTTCAGTTGTGCAGCTTCCATTTCTGAGAAGCGTTCTTGAAATTCATGGTACATCCTCATTTGGTTGGCCAACATGGCTTCTAAGGCGTAAATCTTCTGACCCTGGTTTCTTGCCGTATCTCTGGCCATCCATAGGGTTCTTTCAATATCTTCCACTTTACCATGTGTCTGACCGTGTTCTCTTCTTGAATAGCGGATTCTGGAATCCAAGCTTCTAAATTCATGGTTGTAAGTAGCCTTCATCTTATCAACCTTTATTCCTAAGTCGAACACTGCTCGTCTCTCGGCATCAGCTCTTCTAAACAGAGTGTCAAGGTTACGGTCGTACCATTCGAAATGTAATGGTTGTAACCCTTCCAGCTGTTCAGTGTGAATGTCTAGGGTGTGAGCGTGTTGATAAAGAAGAGTCCATATTGAATCACGGGGGTTTAAATTTTGGTCAGGGGAATTAGGTGAAGATACGTCGTTTGGGGTGTCTGGTATTGGGGAATCTGGAGTGTCAAATAGTGGAGAGTTTGACTCAACATCTTTCCGAATTGTTTCTTGGTGTGAATTCTGTCCAACCTCAAACGTTGTCGGACAACCAATCAACTCTTCATCTGACGTAGTTCTCCTAAGTTTCTGATGTGGAGGTGAGTGGGTAGGTGGTGTACAAGTAGTACGGAGGGTAGTTTCGTTAATATCAGGTGTTTCGGGGGACATGGTACTGTAGTAACCCGCAAATAATAATTATAAGTAATTAATAACATTAAGGGAGGAAAAATAAAGGTGAAATAATCAAGTGTGTGAAGATTAGTGCAAAATAATTCCTAATAGGTAATATACTGAGCACAGAAATATGCAGGCACGGAGGGCGTAAGATGGTATGGTGTAAAATTATTTATTTTTGAAAGTGTAGTTATTGTCCAACGTTTGAAAACATTTGGTTCTCTATAACCATGAGCTCTGATACCAATCTGTAACACCCCCATTTTCGATATACGCAGCGGAATAAAAGTTGGGGTATTACTTCAAGTATCACAGTCATGAAAATAGAAAACGACTCGAAAAGAGACGCTTTAAATAAAATTGTTATCATTCATTTATTTAAATCAGAGTACATAATACAGGTCCCAGCGGGAAGTTTCGAAATACGTTATAAAAGTTACAACATTCGTTGAATGATAACAAAATGGACACTCTTTTATAAGAAGAAAGTCCACAGTCACTCCGTGCCAAATCAAGCTTCTAATTACCTGAAATAAAACATGCTAAACAGTCAACACAAAGGTTGAGTGAATCCATAGCGTTTAAAGTTATAATCAGTTTGAACACAAGCTAAATGGAAAGTAATTCAGAAATATCGCAGTTCAATATATTGCCCTAAGTCTCATGACACGCAAAACGTTAACCGGTTTACCATCATAGTTATAAGCTAATGATGTATATTACCACATAATTAAATGGAGTAATTTTGCCCCCGAGTAGGAGATTGCCGGTCTCTTTATTGAACTCAAATAAAATGCATTTGGTTACGTTACGGTAACACGAAGGGGTCGTCACACCCAATAGATCTATTCACAATATTCGCGCTCACCCGAAAGTGATTAATGGTCCATGATGGGAGGTCTTTTAGGCAACATGTAACTTAGGCAATATTAATTCAGGAAAGCATACAGAAAAGTGGGACTATGAACTCACCTTAGCAGTCTGGATGGAAATTAAAACAAAATTAAATAGAGTTGATAAACGTCTCCGGCACGCGACCTGGTTTGGTATGTCAAGTTTCAGTAATCGTATTCCAATATATATATAAGTTTTTAATATTCGTTTCGTAACGTTTTGGTTGTCGAATAAACGTTTAAAATGAGACAACATGAATTCTCTTCAAAAGTTGGATAAGATTTTATCTTATTTTTCATTTTTATATTTCCGTTTGTTTGTTATCGAGATAAATGTATTTCGTTTACTAGTTTTTAAAAATATATTTAAAATATCTTTCTAATAATAATTATAAAATGTTACACTTTTTACCCCTATAGTTTCATATATTGACAGTTTATACCCCTGAACTTTCATAAAATGACAATTTTTACCCTTGAACTTTCATAAAATGACAATTTTTACCCCTGAAATTTGGTGAAATAATAGTTTTTACCCTTATAGTTTCAAAAATGACACTTTATACCCACAACTATAAGTCGTTGGCAAAAATAGTCCTTGTTTTAGTAACTTTGGATTATTTACACTTTTGGCCCAATAAAACTCTATCTTTCGAAGTTGGCAAGTTTTCCCCTTAAACCTTAGGTCGAATTCAGTTTTGGTCCTAGTTATAAAAATAGGTGGAGTTTTGACAGATTATACCCTCAAAGAATTTACGTTGTTTCATGCGACATCCTTATTTCATTTTTACGTGTTTTACGTATAAGAAAACGACACGACTTGCTACGATTCTTTCATACTCGTTATTATCAGTTTACAAACACCTTATTTACAGCTTATGGGCTTATGATTTGAGCTTATAAGCTCGAAATAATTAAAAAGGGTGCGTTCGAATCAGTTTGCGACAGACCACAAAGGGCACCAAATAAAAGTGAGACGACACAAGGTTTTTACGACGTTATTGATCCTACTATTAGCTAGCTAGGTGGTCTTTAATATGGCCAAGTTTCAGAATTTTTGGGCTTCATTTGAATGTCAAAATAATTATGCAAAGGGGGCATTTGGGGGGGCTGTTGCGACAGAAAAAGAAAAAGAAAAACATGTGAATCTTTGAGGCTTAAGTGTTCTAATTAGTTTTTAAGGCATGTTTACATGATCCTAAACATATCTAAACCATCTCTAGAGTATTTTAGAGTCTCTTGATTTGTATTACTTAAAAAAAAAAAAAAATAGGGTGCGTTTGGTTTTATTCGACAAGAAAAGAAAGAAAAAGAAAAATAAAGTAAACATGATTTTTGACATAGTTTGCTATTAGGGATTATTTAGTAATGTTTTTAGGGGTATTTAAATTTTATAAAAGGATTGAAAAAGGGCTAGAAGTTCTTACTTGTTTCTAATTCGATTTAGAAGGGATTTTGGCGAAATGGGCTTCAAAAATGAACTCTTAAGCTTCTCCTCCTTCTAAATCTTTCTAGGATCCCTCTCTAGCTTCTATGTGGACTATGTGATCAGTAGACAAGTTGAGTGTGGGCTGTTTTGGTGTGTTCGAATGATGGTGAAGAAAATGAGGGAATGGGTTTTGATATTTATAGAAAGGAGGGAGTTACGGTTTTCAAGGTGCTATGTCACATTGTTATGGGAATGAGGGGACATAGTGATGTAGTTTAGGTTATTTTAGGGCAAATGTAAGGAGGGGGAGGGGAATGGGTCGTGTGGTTTATTCCTAACCATATATATTACCTACAACATTTGACTTAGGTAGAAATTTAGGAGACAATGTGATGTGGAGGCATGAGGTACTTAGAAGAAGGTTTATAGTGCATATCTTACTTAGGATTAAGTGAGGAATGATTTTGGTTTTGTTTTAACTAGATTCGAACTAGGGAATTTGTTATGGATCGAATAGCTTTATTTGTTGTACATTGGGCTATGGCATGTTGTACTCTAGGGTTTAGGGAAGTAACAAGTTAGGTTTAGGGTTTTGTGAAAGTATTTGTTGGGTAGAAAAATAATTCGGGTTTGTATATTTTATATTTGTGTCGATTTGGTGAGAAAACAAAAGGATATGGTTTTGTGCTTTAAAGGGTGGTACTATAGGCTTGGTAGGGTTGTACTAGGGTTCAAGAATTATAGAAAATATATTTTTAGGGTTTTCTTAAGTTAGTTTAATTATATGTTAATTTTATTAGGTTTAAGAGTATATAAATGAGATTTTAGATTTTTATGCATTAGACACTTGTACATTAGGTTTAGGGACTTGTACTTATAATTAGTAAGTTTAGGAAATTTATTTTTAAGGCTGGTGCATAAAAGACATGGATATTGTGCTTTAAAATAGGTACATTGAGGTTTATATTGTGATTTATATATATATATATATATATATATATATATATATATATATATATATATATATATATTATGATGTTATGCATAAATGACTTGTACCTTGGCTTGTAAGACTTGTATACTTATAATTTGTAGAAAACATATACATATTAATTAGGGTTTGTGATTTTATTACATAAAATTATAGTTTTGTGAGTTTAGGGTTTGTATCGGGAGTTATAGTGAATTTAGGGTTTCTGTGCTTTAGGAGCTTGTACATTAGCTTGAATGAGTTTTACTTTAGTGTTTTAGGGTTTTGTTACTCATATTCATTGTTAAAATGGTTTAGGGTTTCGTAGAAATTCTAATAGATAAGAAATGTTTAGTTTGTTTGTTAACGAATTAACGTAAAGTGGCAAATGGTATATCGTAATGTTTTATATGGAAATGTTTATATAAAATAAACATTAAGTAAGTTGATGTTGGTCCGCGTGTGAGCACGTTTATCGAGGATGTGAGTTACGTCACATTAGATAGTAGTTACGTTCAGATAAAAAAAATTATATGTAGAAAAAGGATAAGTATTTTGTAAGATAGTTTATTATAATGTGGGATTTTTACAGTGGTTAAAACAAACCCCTCAGGCTGCGCCATATAGATGTCTTCATCTAGGCGACCATTTAAGAAGGTGATTTTGACATCCATTTGCCAAATCTCATAGTCATAGTATGCAGCTATAGCTATGAGAATCCTAATGGCCCTTATGTCAGCTAGAGGAGAAAATGTCTCCTTGTAGTCAACACCATAAGTTTGAGTAAAGCCTTTAGCTACCAAACGAGCCTTATAGGTGTGTACATTGCCATCCATGTCAATTTTCTTCTTGAAGAGCCACTTACTTCCAACTACCTTGGCATTGGGAGGAAGGTCTACTTCAATCCAGACTTCATTATCTCTCATGGATTGCATTTCCCCATTCATAGCAACTTACCATTTGTTTTTTTCAGGATCATTCATGGCAGCTCTATAATTAGCAGGTTCTCCAAGATCCTCTAATATAGTTTCCTCAACTTCTACGTTAAGACATAGACGTTCAGGTGCTTTCACAGTCCTTACAGATCTGCGAATGGGAACAACTTCAGGTGGAGGACCCAGACTTTCAGGTTCCAAAGAAAGTTCGCTAGTGTTTTTAGAAGGTAATGTATCTTCTTGATCGTCTTCCAGATCATAAATCCTCCCACTGAATTCTTGAGATATAAGATCATTTTCAAGAAAATCTCCATACCTAGCAACAATTACTTTGTTTTCAGGTGGGTAGTAAAAGTAGTAACCCATCGTTTCCTTTGGGTATCCTACAAAGATACACTTTACAAATCTCTGTTGGAGTTTATCTGCTGAGTCACGTTTAACAAACGCCTCGCAACCCAAGACCTTTAAATAAGACAAGTTAGGAGTTTTTCCATTCCATAACTCATAAGGTGTCGTAAACCTTCTTGGTCGGAACCATATTTAAAATGTGAATAGAAGATTCTATGGCATAATCCCAAAAGGATAAAGGAAGAGTTGTAAGATTAAACATTGATCGTACCATGTCCAACAATGTACGATTTCTTCTCTCAGATACACCATTTTGTTGTGGAGTATATGGAGATGCAAGTTGCTGGACTATTCCTTTCTCAGCTAAATAATCTTTAACCTCTTTACTTAGGTATTCATCACCTCTGTCGGATCGAAGAACTTTAATCTTCTTTCCAATTTGCAATTCTACTTTCCAAGTTGCAATTCTACTTCTGCTTTGAAAACCTTAAATGTTTCAAACACCTCATGTTTATGTTTAATTAAATAAACATATCCATAACGGCTGAAATCATCAGTAAAGGTTAAGAATTAGCTAGCACCTTTCCTTGACACATGTCTAAGTGGTCCACACACATCAGTGTGTATTAAACCAAGTAGATCAGAAGCCCTTTCCATACGATTATTGAAAGGTTTCTTTATCATCTTCCCAGATATACAAGATTCACATTTATCAAATGATTCATCATTGATATCTTGTAAAAGCCCTTCACGTTGCAGCTTTTCCATACGAGTCTTGCCTATATGAGCAAGTCGACAATGACAAAGATAAGATGAATCCAAAACAGTCGTGATTCTCTTATTATTGATGCTATACATTGAATTATAATTATTGGATACATTATCATTCATGTCAATTTCAAAAACACCATTCACAGCAATAGCATTAAAATAAAAAACACCATTTAAAGAAACTGAAATTCTATTGCTAGTAACAGTATGATTAAAACCAATATCCAACAAACATGAAAAGGAAACAACACCTCTAAAAATAGTAGGTGCATAATGACAATTATTTAGAGACAGTACTAAGCCCGATGGCAAAACTAATTTAAATATGCCTATAGCTTCAACAGCTGCATGTGCTCCGTTACCCACGTGCAGATATTGTTCTCCATAGGCCAGTCTCCTTTCAATTCTAAACCTTTGCAGTGTATTGCAAATATGAATACCACATCCAGTATCATATACCCAGGAATTTATTTTATGAGTTAATGAAAATAATTTAATCATGAAAAAGTCACCTGAAGTGCTGGGGTTACCAGCATCAACCTTCTGCTTCTTCACTCGCAACTCCTCAATGTAGAGTGAACAGTTCCTCTTCCAATGTCCTACCTCATGGCAGTAGTGGCAAGCCTGATCCTTCTTGTTAGGATTCACCTTGTTCTTCTTAGGGTTATTCTTCTTAGGATTAGGTTGGTAGGCCATAACTTGCTTACCCTTGTCAACATTTACCTTACCCTTCTTATTCACCAGCGGTTTTGGCTTTTGTATCCTACCTCCTTGTATAGCTAATACCTGAAGAGTAGGTGCCTTCTTTGGTAAACCTTTCTCATAGTCCACGAGCATTGCAAGCCACTCTGTGACTGTCTTCCCCACGCAATGCATGTTATAGTTTTGAACAAAACCAAAGAAATCCTTGTTCAAGGATCTGTTGATTAAGTTCACACATACATTTTCCGGATAGATGTAGTTGATCTGATGTAGTTGGTCCATGCAGCTCTTCATTTCCAACACATGATCACTAACAGGTTTACCTTCACCCTGCTTGCAGCTATGTAATGCATCGATCAAATCATACAATTCAACTGCAAGTGGTTTCTCATAAGTCTTTTGGAGTTCTTGAAGCATATCATAAGGAAAATGGTGCTCAAACTGCTTTTGCAATTTGGGAGCCATAATTCCAAGCATCAAGCACGCAACCTCATTGTGCTTTTTATACTCCTATTTCCAGTCAGCTCTGACATCCTCGGATTCAGTAGCATCTGGTTCAGCAAGGCAAGGCTTATTTAAGTATTCCAGATTATCGGACACTCTCAAGACTATCCTGAGTGACCTATGCCAGTCATTGAAATTCGGGCCAATCAATTTTTCCCGTTTAAAATGATTTTTGAATGCGGAACTTAGTACAACATTATCGGTGTTAGGAATTAAGCTTAAGCAGTTAGTACGGCTGAATGTAGAAGTTAGTACTGCTAATGAGTTTTGAAGACAAGAACATTTAGTACAGTTATATGAAGAAGCTAGTACGGTTTATGTTTTTGTAAAAGATAATTATAGAAAAGATATTGTGTATATCTTATACGATTAGGTGATAGTTATCTTGTAAAGGAATCCTTAGTCTATAAAAGGATGGCCTAGGTTTAAGGTTATATATGATTTAGAGAATTAAGAGAGATCGGGTTTTTGTTAAGATTCAAGGTTGTAAACCCTAGTACTAATTAAGAGTACTCGTATTATTCATTAATAATATTGAATCGTTGAAGTTGAATTATTGTTTTCATTGTTCATTCACTGTTACATACAAATCATACAAAACACAAACAAATAGATCTTCTAAGTGCTAGCTAGTAAATTCCGCGTGCTAGACTAGACATCATTCAAAGTATCTATCTAACACAAGGAGTGCGTGTAGATCCGGTCAAGTGGTATCAGAGACAGGTTACTGATACTTTGTTTTATAAGATCCAGATGAATTTGTTTAAGAAGAAGACGGCACTTATGGCTTTCTCAGACTCTGAGGTACAAGTTTCTAAATGTTCTAAATCATGTGATGCATTAAAAGAATTAGAAACACTTAGAAAACTGTATGTTAATCAGAGAATAGAGCTAAACCAGACTGCTTTTAATTTAGCAAATCATAAGAGAGGTTTGGCTGTATTAGAAGAACAGATAGTACATTTTAAGGAAAATGAGTCTACCTTTATTGATACTGTAGCTGTTCTTAAGAGAGATTTAAATGTTTAGAGAAAATGAGATTAGTGTGTTAAAACATGAGCTGGATCAGGCTAAGAAAGCAAATCAGAACATTCAAATGACTATTGACACACTAGAATTTGCAACTCAGGGTGTTAGTAAGATTGTTGAGTGTCAGATCCTCAATAAAGCTAAGTCAGGCCTAGGTTATAAGTCAGTTCCACCTCCCTATAGAGGAATTCCAACACCACCAGGCACAGACCTAGAACACATAGGACTTCCTGAATTTCAACTACCTGAGCTTAAGTATGGTCCTCAACCTAAAGAGAATGTAGTTGATAAACCTGTGTATGAGAGTGCTAGTGATAAATCACTTTCTGAGGATAAGGTGTCCTCAGCTAAGGACTCAGATGCTCCAACCATTGAGGACTGGACTTCTGATGATGAGGATGCTCAGGCTGAGGTTAAGCCTATTAGTGTTAAGGTGAAGGAACCAAAAGTTCCAAAGATGGTTAAAACCGAGACTGTTAGGCCTAGATCAAATGCTAAACCTTTTAGACGAACAGTTAGGTATGCAGAAATGTATAGAACCACAAACAAGCCCAGAGGTAACGAAAGGAATTGGAATGACCTCAAATCTCACCAACTAGGATATGATTTTGTCTGCTATAGGAAAGCTTGTTACTCTTGTGGTAGCTTTGACCATCTTGCAGCCTTTTGTGATAAATGGGTAACTAGGTATTCAACCCCTAGGGTGAACTCAGTAAGACCTCCCTCTCACCCTACAAATGCTAAGATGATACCCCAATCAGTTCTTTTGAGGTCTGGACCAAGAGAAGTTCATACTGATAGACCAGCATTCAAACTGTCAGACCTATTAGACCTGTTCACCCAAGGCCAACATTCAAGGTGCACAAATAGTTTTTAAACCAGCACAAAAGATTGGAAACAGAACATTTTTATCACAGAGAAGTAGTGAAAAACCAAGTTTGGAAACTCAAGGTAACAACTACCAAGCCAGCAGTTCCAACTGCTAGCAAAGTAATTGGTACTGGTGTTTAATAAAAACACTGCTAAGGGAAATATGGGTACTGGAGTGAATGCATCAGCATGTTTGGGTTTGGAGACCCATCAAACCCAATGGTGCTAAAATTGTTTTGAAAAGAATGAATTATGTTGATGCAAGAGGAAAGCCTAAGTCTGTTTGGCTTGGGTTCCACAAGGAAATTAATTTTTCTTTTTGAGTGCAATGTTAGTCATATACTTTTATATTGTGAGACAAGTTTCTTTGTGGCTTGTTTCTTGTTTTTAGACTAACACTTGCAGGATTTGGATGAAAAAGCACCAAGGAGTTAATATGTTTTGGACTATATGGTGATTTGGAGCTCAGTGTGTTATCTGTGCACACAACAAATGGTAATTGGTTTCACCATGTCTAACCCACATAAGAATCAACTAGTCCAAGCAAACGGTATCTGGTAAAGACTTCTCAAATCCGTTGATGAATGACAATGTACCAAAAATTGTAGGTTTTTCAGCTCACCATATCTAACTGTGAAGAGTTGGCTAGTCCAAAGCAAACGACTAATGGTAAAGACATATCAAATCCGTTGATAGCTGATAGTTTTGCTAAAAACTAATTTGAGCCATAGTATTTTAAATCTTTTCAATAAGTTCACACGGCTCAATAAAAATTTTCCAGCAGTTTATATTGTTCGTTAAAAGTTGGCACGGCTCAACTAGCCGTTATAAAAATCTGTCAGTAATTAATTTCTAGCCGTTGGGGTAAAACCGTTATTTTGAAGCATACTTATAGGGATTTTTCTTGAGATAATTATCTTTTTACCATAAATTTATTTAATATATTTCCCAAGAAAATTTATCTCGTTCGTAAAATTCTCAAATCCCTAACAGTATCTAAAAAAACCCAATTGGTTGCATAAAACATCAATTCCACTCTAAACGATCATCTTATTGCTATAATCTTTCACTCTTCATCAATACAAATGGCTAATTTGGAATTTGTTAAGCGTTACAATCAGGTTGCGTTTCTAGAGAAAACAGAGGAAGGAGATGGACCAAAATTTTATGAGATTGTGGATTTTCTAAACCACTCTCACATAAGGTATGCTCTAACCGTTTCTCCTACTCTATATTTCTCTCACATCACGCAGTTCTGGCAGAATGCTACTGTCTTGACTAGTGAAGATGGGGACTTAGAAATTCATTCTGAAGTAGATGGTGTATCTTTTGTTGTTCCCGAGTCTATTCATAGGAGACATCTTAAATTAAAAGACTCAAATGGTATCAACACTATGCACAACACTGAAATATGGCAAGAACTTACCAAAATGGGGTATGATACATCCGACCACAAATTAACTTTTCAAAAAGGATATTTCTCACCTCAATGGAGATTTTTGATACATACCCTTTTACATTGTTTAAGTCCTAAAAAGACTGCTTGGGAGCAGTTCAGTAGCAATATTGCTATTGACTCATTTGTTTGTCTACAAACAAGGTTTTTAAAACTTTTCAAAATTTATTTTTGAGGAAAGGCATCTAATGTAAACAGCAAAACCAAGTTTCTAATGTAATCCAAGGTTTGTTCAAACTCTTTGAATAAAAAGACATACATGCTTACAAAAACCAACAGAAACTTTTGCTACTCCTAGCCTTCAATCAAAAGTTTTTTCAAAACATGGCTATGGCTAGTAGGCTTTTTCAAGAGTAGTAGTTCCATTTGTTTCCAGAGATGATTCAAACTGAAGTAGGTGAAGGTTCAGTACCACCAACTGATCCCCATCACACATCTACTTCAGCTCCTGAAAGGACCCAAACATCCCAAATTCACATCACTTATAGGAGAAGGGAAACACCCAGAGTGATTCCTAGATCCTTTCCCCATGATTCACATCTCCTACTAGGTAACACAGCTAGAAGTGATGAGGGTAGTACTTCACATACTGCATTGATGGAATTGTGTACCAAACTAGTTGAGAAGGTAGAAACTTTGGAGGAGGAGCTAAAGAAGAACAATGAGGAACTCAAAGCTCACAAAAAGAATTTTGCCCAGGTCTACCCCAAATTGACTCTTAGGGTGAAGAAACTTGAAGAGCAGTTAAAAAGAAAAAGGCAAAGGTAGTTTTGGATTCTTCTGATGATGATAACTCAGATGATTTTGATGGTGATGATGGTGATTCTCCCAAACAGGGGAGGAAATCAGATAAAGGCAAGGGAGATAGATCAGGTTCTCAGGGGAGGCAAAATGAAGAAGAAGAAGAAAAATTTGATATGGGTTCTGGTAATGTTGATATGGAGGAAATCAGATAAAAGGCAAGGGAGATGGATCAGGTTCTCAGGGGAGGCAAAATGAAGAAGAAGAAGAAAATTTTGATATGGGTTCTGGTAATGTTGATATGGAAATAGAAGAACAGACACTTGAAGCAGTTCAGACTGGTATTCAAGAAGCTGAAGAAGTTCCAACTATTGAAGCAGTTCCAACTGCTGACACAGAGCATGAGACAGTTCCAACTGGTGATACTACGGCTCAAGAGGAATATGCTAGAAAAAGGGAAGACAAGGGTAAAAAGCCTATGACACTAGAAGAAGCTGCTCAAGAACAAGAAGCTGCTCAAGTACTAGAAAGGCTCAAGAAAACAAAACCAAGAACTCAGGCTCAAATAGACTTTAATGCAGAGGTAGCAAGAGAGATTCTAGACAAGGATTTAGCTGATGAACAAGCTCAGATAGCTCAAGATGCAGAATTAGCAAGGAAGTTGGCTGCAGATGATGTAAGAAACATAGCTGAATTCATGGAGAGAACAAGATCTGAAGATGTTGATCAAGAAGTCTTCAATGAACAATTACAATATCTGTTAGATTCTGATTTCATTATAAGAGCTCTAGCAATGATGATTCTTAGAGATGAAGATCTAAGTGAAGAAGAAAAGTCAGAGAAACTCAAAGAGTTCATCTTGTCAAAGAACAAAGAAGTTACTTGGAATGACTTAGTGCAGAGAATTAGAGAAAGGCAAGAGTCAGGGTACAAGACAAAGTTGCCTACCAAGAAAGAAAAAGTCAGTTTCATGATACATTATTTGAAAAATCAAGCAAATTACAAGATGAGTGACTTCACTAGAAGGTCAGATGCTGAGATTGAAAAGACTTTCTATGAGACATATGCAAGACTGAATACTTCAATCAAGGAGGATATCACGAGGAAAAAGAAAAGAGAACCACAAGTTTCTGGAATCGGATGTTGCAAAGAAGTTGAAGTCTGGTGAAGAAGGATTGACCAATGAGCAAATCAAGAATATGATGGTGATAGTTCCAGAGTCTACAAATATCAAACCATTAGAAGTCAAATATCCTATCATTGGCTGGGAAGTTTTCACTGATGGAAGGATGATGGGATGGAAGATCATAAGACTTGGAGGTATTATTGAGAGATACAAGCTGTTTGAAGATCTACTAAAAGGTTTTGATAGAGAAGATCTTAATCAGTTGTGGAGCTTAGTAAAAAAAAAGATTCAGAGTTCAAGACCCACTTGAAGAAAAAAAAAAAGATTTTAGGGTGCAGCTGAAAAGGATTATAAACCCCTAAGGGGGAGAATTTTTTGGGGGAATTTAAAGCAAAATTTTAAAAAGTCTTTGGAAGTTTTTGAAACATGGGAGGCACGGGTTTCTCAAGGAGGGCATAGAAACTATATTTTAGGGAAAAGGTTATCCCCGATCAATTTTTTTTTGTGTCATTTTATAAAAAATTTGGGGTTGAAGAAATTCTGAAATGGAATTTTTTGGGTAACAAAGTTTTAACCTTGCAGAAAAAAGAAAGATCGTAGTAAGAGCAGTTAAAAAAGGTTTTGGGAAGAACCCCCTCATTGGAGATAACTTAATTTAAGAAATTTGGGGATTTGGGAAAAACAAATTTTGGGGGGGATTGTTGGGAAATTTAAAGCTTAAGCAGTTAGGGGCTGAATCTAGAATTTGTAGCAAATGATTTTGAAGACAAAACTTTTAGGGGTTTATGAAAATTATAGGTTTAATTTTTTGTAAAAAAAAATTTAAAAAAGATTTTTTAATTTTATACTTAGGTGTTTTTTATCTTGAAAGGAACCCTTGCTAAAAAAGGATTGCCTGGGTTTAAGGTTTAAAAACTTTTTAGAGAATTAAGGGGCTTTTTTTTTTTAAAATTTTTAAAGGGTTTTGAAAGTATACTAATTAAGAGTACTCTTTTTTCTTAAATAATTTTGAAATCGTTGAATTAAAAAATTTTTTTTTATTTTTAAATTTCACTATTACATAAAAAAAAAAAACAAAAACAAATAGATCTTCTAAGTGCAGCTAAAATTTTTCCCCGGGCTAGACTGAATACAAAGAAAAATCAACACAAGGATGGGTAACCCGGTGAATGGGGTTACCCTTTTTTCCAAAAAAGTTAAATTTATTAGTATTTTTATAATAAAATTTTTCAAAAAAAAAAAAATCCCCAAAGGAAATATTCATAAACCCCTTAATTTCTTGAAAACGGGCCCAAATTTTACAAATTTCACTACATCTTTGATTCCCAAAATAAAGTATTATAAACTGTCAAAAAAAAAAAAAAGGCAAACAATTTCCCAAATTTCCCTTTATCATTATGGGGTTTCTTTGCCAAATTTAATTTTTAAAGTAAAATTTTACCCATCTCAGCCTTTAATTTTTGGTCCACTCAACTTAATTAATTTTTTAATTTTTGAAAATGCAAATTCCCTTTTGGTCTCAAGCTTTAAAAAATTTCCTTTTCTTTAAAAATTTGGTGGGGCTCACTTGGGGTAAAAAAAAAAACTTAAAGTTTTTTTTAAATTAGATATTAAATTAAATTTTGGGGGACTTTTTGTGTGCAAAAAATATTTTCGAAGAAGCTGCCCCTTTCGTATTTAAAAATTTTTAAAACCCCTTTTTTTTCCAAATTTTTAAATGTTTCCAAAATTTTATTGGGTACCAAACAAAAAATTTCCTAAATTTCCCCAAAATTTTCCTACTATGTAAGGGCAAAAGTCCAATTTTTTCGGGGAAATTCCACAAAGTGGCACGAAAATTGAGGGCAATTTCCCCTTTTTATTTTAAAAAAAAAAATTTGAAAATTGGTAGCCCCAAATTTTATCACAAAGGGAGCGGAAGACAAAATCCAAGTCAATTAAAAATGGTCTCTTTTGGTTTGACAAATTTTAAAGTAACCCCAAAACCCCCCCTTATTTTTTGTCAAAATGGGGAGCCTTCTTAAATTGGGACAAAAACTCATCCCCCAATTTAAAAATTTAGATTTAATTTAAAAAAACTTTTTAAAAAATTTTAAACCCCTTTCTAGCCACCCCGGGGGAAATTTCCCGGGGAAAGGAACCAAAATGGACAAAAAGATTTTTAAGATTAAATTTTTCAATCAATTTTAAAATTTTTAGTCCATTTATTTTTATTCAAAAAATTATCTTTTTTTTTTTAAACGGGTAACAAATTAAAAAAAAAAAATAAAAAAAAAAGTAAAAAAAAAAAAAAATAAAACAAAAAATAAAAATTAAAAAATTAATTTTTATAAAAACAAATGGGAATCAAAATTTTTTGATAAAAACCCTTTAATCTTTATATTTTTTATTTTATTTTAAAAGACTTCATTAAAAGGGAAGTAGTCAATGAAAAAACGATTGCTTTTTTATATTTTAAAAAAAACCCAAATTTCAATAATAGATTCATTAATATTTAATTGAGGTTTTTTCCCCAATTTTAAATCAAAAAAAAAATTTTAACATGTGAAAAAACAACTTAACAATTAATAAAAAAAATAATCCGGACAACATGCAATTTTTCACATGGTTTTAACACTTTTTCACAAGAATGAACTAAACACAAAGCATGTTCCCAAAAATTTTTAAAAAAAAAAAATTTATAAAATTGGGCTTCGGCCCCCAAAAAAAAAATTTTGGGGTTTTTTTTTTTTAAAACCCAAAAAAAAACAAAAAAACATCCAAAAAAACCCCCCAAAAATTTTTCGTTTTTCATTTGTTTTCCGGAAATTTAAAATTACATTTAAAAAAAGGCCCCTCGGATGCCACTTTTTTTTTTTTTAATAACATGACAACAAAAATAAATTAAACACAAAAAATCAAAGAGAACGGGCGGAAGAAAAGGGGAAACAAAAACCCCCTAATTTTTAAACCCCCAAAAAATAAAGTAAACGCCCTTTTTTTTTTTCTAGCAAAAAAAGAAAAAAATTTCAAGAAATTTTTCCCCAATCAAGATAAAAAAACCAAAAAAGGGGGGTTTTAAAATAATTTTTTAAAACCCAAATTTTAACCCCTTCCCGTTTTTAAAATTCAACCCAAAATTTTAAATTTTATGATTTTAAAAATCCCATTTTTTCCCCCAAACGAAAAAATCCCAAAAAAACGTTAAGGGTTTTTTTAAAGGAAACAAAAAACCAAACCCAAAAACATTTTTTTTTAAAAAAAAAATTTCGATCTTTCCCCTTTTTTGGGAAAGGGGTTGTACGATCGGCTAAAGCAAAAAAAGGAGAAAAAAAAATTTTGGGGGAAAAATTAAACCCAAGTGCACAAAAGGCCCAAAGAATAAACCCCCTTAGGTTTTTTTAATATAAAAAAAACCCCTTGGTGCCAAGTTTAGGGGGTTTTGGGTTTCCCCCTTTAAAAAACCCCGGGGGGCCCTTAAACCCAAAAGGGGGGTTCAATCCTTTTTTTTCCCCCCAAAATTTTTTTTTTAACCCCCCCTTTCCCTTTTTTCCCCCGTTAAAAAATTTTTTTTTTAAATTTTATTTAAAAACGGCCCGTTATTTTTTTTGGGTTTTTTTTTAAAAAATTAAATATTTAACGTTTTAAAAAAAATTTAAAAATTTTTTTTTTTAAACCTCTTCTTTAACGAAAAGGGGGCCCCAATCCCGGGGTCCGATTTCCCCTTTTTCTAAACAATACATTTTAAAATTTGCCAAAAAAAACCCAAAAATTCATCTGTAAAAAAAAGAAATGAAAGGGCCCTTGTACTGGGGTATAGCCCCTGTGCTTTTTATTTTTTTTTCTATACATCCAATCTTTTTTTTTTCCCCTTTTTTGGTAATTTGGTAAAAAAAAAATTTTTGAGATGAATTTGGAAGAAAAAAATTTTTTTAAAAATTTTAAAAAATTGGGGTAATTTTTTTTGGGAAATTCTTTTTTTTTAAAAATTTTCAAACTGTGCGTAAATTTTATCCTTCTTGTTAAATTTTAAAAATGTGACAGCCCTAAAATGCATCTCACCCTTCTTTTTAAAAAGGGGCTGGAAAAACCCGGGTTTAATTGTACAATCATATAAAGGAAAAAAATTTTGGGGGCCTGTATTTTTTTTTTTTAAATTTTGGTTTTTTAAACTTGCCCTTTTTTTGGAAAAACCATAATCATAAAAAATTTTTAAAGAGAACTTTTGGGAATGGACTTTGCAAATAAAAAAACGCAAATTTAAAAACAAACCTCCGCCCCAAATTAAGTGCCCAAAAATTGGAATCAAAAATTTTTCCCCAAAAATTAAAGGGGGCCAGGAAAAATTTTTTAAACCCAATGAAAAAAATTTTTAAAAGGGGGAAATATAAATTATTTGACGGTTTGGGAGTGTAGTTAGGGGAAATTTTTAAAAAAAATTTTGGGCTTTTGAAAAGTAAACACTTATTATGGGCCCGGAGGGATTTAATATAAAAATTTTAACTTATTAAATTTAAAACTAATTCCAAAATAAAAAAAAAATTTTTTAAATTTTTTTAAAAAAAAATGAAAAAAAAAAATTCCCCTTAAAAAAAAGGGGCCCCATGTAAAAAGGCACCCCCCCCAAAAATTTTTTTTAAATACGTGCCCAACAATAATTTAAAACCCCCAAAATTTAAAATTTTTTAAAAACAAATGGGGCGAAGGGGGGGAAAATTGCGAAGTGCAAAAACCCCCAAAAAATTACCCGCAATTCCACATTACCCAAAAATTTCCCCCCAAAATTGGGCCAAAAATTTCCCCAAAACCCCCCCCGTCTTTCCCCCAAAATTTGTTTAAAAAATTTAAAGGGG
The DNA here is from genome assembly GCA_021014915.2 of Artemisia tridentata subsp. tridentata. Lineage (NCBI taxonomy): Eukaryota > Viridiplantae > Streptophyta > Magnoliopsida > Asterales > Asteraceae > Artemisia > Artemisia tridentata. The sequence goes on from CP139507.1 coordinate 352,640,385, forward strand.
GCTTTTGAAAACATATTTGATTTTTTCGCTTTTTCCCGCACATGATTTTTTTAAAAAAGGGCTTTATTTTTTACTTTTTTTAAAAAAAATTTCAATTTTTAAAAACCTTTTTTAAATTTTTTGGGGTTTTTTAAAAATTTTAAAAGGGCTAAAAAAAACCCCTTTTAAAATTACACGCTTGCATATTTAATTATAAGTAAAAACAAATTATCAGCTTGCTCAAAAATTTTTAAAAATTTAAAAATTTTAAGTGTCTTTTTTCCCCCTTCCTTTTTTTTAAGAAAAAAAAATGTGGGACATATACTTACGGGGGAAAAGGGTTTTTTATAGATGAACAAAATTTTTTTTAATGTTCATATCATTTTTAAAAAACGCTGAGACGGCTAAAAAATAGAATTGGGGCCCACCAAAACCCGTTAGATATGAAGCTGAGCGATATTTACTTAAATTTGGGGAATTTTCCCCCAACTATAGGCATAAAGTGCGGGCCCCCCTTTTAAAAAATTTAAATTTTGGGGGGAAAAGTTTTTAAAAAAAGGCATTTAAATACCCCTAAACCCCCTCCACTTGAGGGGGGTGGTGTAAAAAATTTTTATCCAAAAATAAAATAATATTTTTTTTTTCCACCCCCCTTTTTCCCTCCACTTCCTCTCAAAAAAAACCTACATTTTTTCACCCATTTTAAAAAAAACCAAGACCTCCAAAAAAACCATTTTTTTTAAAAAAATTTCCCAAAAATAAATTTTGAAATTTTTTCCCCCTAAAAAATCCCAAAGAAAAGTTAACTGAAAGAAAACCTTTTTTTTAAACCCCTTTAGGGGTACCAAACGGGGGAAAAAATTTGGAAAGAAAATCACCAACATTGATTTCATTTTTTTGTTTGCTTTAAATTTTAAAAAACCCCCCCAAAAAAAATCTTCAAAGGTTCGGGGTTTAACATTTTGAAAAAAAAACTATGATTTTTACAGTAGATTTTAAAATAAGGAAAAAAAAAGAGCAAAAATTTGGAAATCACGACAATTTTTTTAAAATGGTGGGAGGCAAGCATCCGGGTTTGAATCGCTTTTAAAAAAATTGTACAATGGTTTCCCGAGACGCCCCGAAAAAACCCATAAAACCCCCTTTAAAAAAACCCCAACTAAAACAAAAAAAAATTTTTAAAAAAATATGTCAACAAAGGGGGAGAGGGGGGGGAAAAAAATGTGGTTTTTTAACCTTTTTCATGGGGGAAAAATTAAACCCTTTGGGGCGTTCTTTTTTTCCCCTTCTTTTGTTTTTGGGGGAACAACTTCTTAAGAGCTTTTTCCCTCACTTTTTTCCCCAATCATGTAAAATGCATGCTTTTTAAAAAGAAATTTTAAAACCTTGCATAAAATTTTTTTTTTTTTCCAAAAAAAGAGTGGGTTTTTTCAGTAGAAAAACCCCCAAATTTTTAAATAAAAAAAAAAATTTAAGTGAAAAAAAAGAACCCCCTTCATTCCTCGGGGGGAAAAACACCCCATCCAAAAATTTTTTTCTGCATGCCCCCCAAAACCCAAAAAGCCTTTTCAATTTTTAAAATTATTTTAAAAGAAAAACCATCACAATTATAGCCCCCCCCAAAAAATTCCCCAGCAAGTTTTGGGTGCTTTCCCCTTTTCACCCTTTTTGGGGGAGTCTTTTTTAAACCCCTTTTTAAAAAAGGGGAAAAACCCAAAAAAAATTTCCCCATTTATTAAAAAAACCCCCTAGAAATGCCCCCAAAACCCCGGGGGAAAAAACTTAGTAAAAAAGAATTACAAACCCCCAAAAAATTTTCCCCCCCAAAAAAAATTTTTTTTCCTAGTTTTGGGCCCCCAGGGCCTGGAAAAAAAAAATTTTGGGGTCACGTTTTTTCAAAAACAATGCTTTTAAAAAAGAAAAAAAACCCCCCCTTTTTTAAAAAAGGGGAATAAAAATTTTTTCCCGCTCCCCCAAAATCATCAAATCAGCTTTTCCACCCGCGGATATGTTTTGAAACGCAAAAAAAGAAAAAAATTGGATTTTTGCACAAGCGCGAAATGGATTTTTTTGGGGCCCCTAAAAAAACCAAGTTTGATAGCAAGTAAACCCCGCCCCCAAAATTTTTGGGGCCCTCAAAAAAAGGGGTTTTTTAAAAAAGGGGAAACCCCAAATGTTTTTTTCCCCTCTTGATTAAAGCATCCAAAACCAAAACAAAAAACCCCGGGGTAACCCCCCCCGCTCCCGAGCCAAAAAGCACCCCCACGATCCTTTTTGATCTGCAAATCTTGAACAAAAGGGGGTTTCGAAATTAATGTAAAGGGCCCATTGAACCCAAATTTTTAAAAATTTCATGAAAAAAAAAAATGCTTTATTGAGAACAAAAAAAAAATTTGTTCAATTTAATTTTTAAAAAAAAAAAAAGTTATTAAAGAAAAAATTAGAAAAAAAAAAAGAATTGTGTTTTAATTAAAAAAATTTTTTTTGATAAAAAAAATTTTTTTTTTAATTTGGGTTTTAAACCCAACCCCAAAAAATAAAGGAAACCCCCAAAGTAAAAAATAAACCCAAAAAAGGGAAAAAACCCAAATTTCGCAGCATAACTCCCAAAAAAACTTTTTAAAAACAAACAACTACCTGTTGGTTCTATGGGAACCAACCAACTCTTTTTTGGGGAAACCTTTTTTTTTCCCCTTTTAAAAAAAGATTAGAACATGTAAAAATTACGATTTTTTTAAAAGATTTTATTTTTTTTTAAAAAGAAAAAATTTTAAAAATTTTTTTAAATTTTTTCCCCCGGTATTGGAAAAATTTTGGACTATTTTAAAACCCCTAAAACCAACAAAAAGGGCCCCCAAAAAATTTGGGGACAAGTTTGGGTTTTTGGGAAATTTCTAACCCAAAAAAAAACCGGGTTTTTTTTTTCATCCTTTTTTGAATCGAAAAAAACCAAACCCGGGGTCCCCCCGGGAATTTTTTTTTTTTTTTTTTGCAAAATCAATTCGAACAACAATAAATCAAAAAATTTCCCCCTTTTTTTTTGGTTCAAAAATCAAAGGAGTCCAACACTTTATCCCCCAAAAAAAAAAAACCCGGGGATTTTAAAAGGGGAAACCCCCTGTTTTTTTTTTTAAAAAAAATTTTTTGATAAATTTTAAAAACCGGGAAAAAAAAAACCCAAACCCCTAAGGGGGTCAAAGGGTTTCTCTTTTTTACATACTTAGCCCCCAAAAACGATTCAAAAAAAAAGAACCAAAATACCAAAAATTAACACGAACCCCTCAAAAAAAAGGGGGGAAAAAAAATGATTCCCCAAAAAAGGGAACAAACACCCCCCGTTTCTTGAAGAATCAAAACCAAGGAAAACCCCTTTTTTTTTTTAAAATCCCCCCTTGATTCAAAAAAATATACACGGGGAAGCCCCCCCCAAATTTTTAATTAGCTTTCAAAGATAAGAAAAACCACCGTGAAGAAAAAAGGGTTTTTAACCCCAAAAACCCCAAGGGAAAAAATTTCCCCCGGGAAAAAACCCCCCAAAAAGAAAACATTTTTAAAACCCTAAAAACCCGAGCCCCTTTTTTAAAACTCTCACAAAGAAAAAACAAGAAAGAAAAAAAGGCCAAATAACCCCCCGGGGAAAAACCAAACCCCAAAATTAGGGCTCCCGGGTTTTAAAATTTTAAACCCCCCCCCCCCGGGGGTTTCCCTTTTTTTTTAATTTCCCCCCTTCCCTTTTTAAATAAAAATATTTCTGATATATATTGAAAAATTTTTTTTTTAAAAATTAAAATATTTTATATTTTTTATCTTCCCCCTAATTTTAAAAAATAATAACCTATGGTTACCCTGTTTAAAATTTAAAAAATTTTGGGAAAAAATTTTTTGGGGGAAATTTAAACCCCTTTGGGTTTTTTTCCCCTTTATAAAATAAAACCCCCAAAGGATTTTTTAATTTTTTAAAATAATCCTAAAAAAAATTTTTTATTGTCTTTCCCGACACAAAACTTTTGAAAGCGCCTAGTTTTTTTTTTAAAAAAAAACCTCGTGAAAATTTTTTTTTTTTGGGGTTTAAAATTTTCATTAACCCTTTGGGATTAAATGAAAATTGGGGGGGAAAAGAGGGAAAAGAAGGGGGAAAAAAAACAATTTTGTAAAAACCCCCCAAATTTCCCAAAAGCCCGATTTTAAAAAAAACCCCCGTTTTTCTCTTTAGGGGCCCTTTCAAAAGCAAAAATTTTAGAAGAAAAATGGGTTAGGGGAAAACCCAAAAGAGCCTTAAAGAAAAACTAAAACCCGAAAACCCAAAAAGGAAAAAATTTTTTTCTGAATCCCTTTTAAAAACCCAATTTTCCCCTTAAAACCCAAGAAAAAATTTTTCTTCAAATAACAAAAAACAAAACCCCAAAAAACCCCTTTGGGGTGTTTTAAAAAAATTTTGACCAAAAAGGGGAAAAAAGAGATTTTAAAACCAACAAATTTAAAAAAACACTAAAAATTTAAAATTTTTGGGGGTTTTTTTAAAATTTTGAAGGAAATAAAAAAATGACCCCTTTTAAACGGGGAAAAATCAAAACCCCCTTGTAAACAAAGCCGCTATTTCCAAGGACAAAATAATAGAAGATCAAACCTTAGTAAAAAACTACAAAAAATCTGTACCCGTAGGTTCTGCAAAAAGTTGAAAACTAAAGAACAATATTTTGCCCAAAAAAACTATGAAAAAGGAAAAAAGCAATAGGGAGACTTAAAAATTTTTTAAAAAAGGGATTAATTTTAAAAAAAAGGAAAAAAAGTGGACAATCGGGGGAAAAAATTTATTTTTCCCCCAAAAACGGAAGGGGAAGGAAACCCCTTTTTTAAAAAAAGGGGAAGGGGAAAAAAATAGTTTTTTAAACAAAACAAAAACTACAAAAAATTTTTTAAAGGGAAAGGAAAAAAAAATGGAAAACCTCTCAAAAAAAACTTAAAAGTTTAAAATTTTTGGGAAATTTTTGAAAAGAAAAAATTTTTTAAAAATGCAATAAAAGGGGCCCTTTTTGCAAAAAAGTGAAAAATTCAAAGACAAACACTAATATGCAATCAAATTTTTGTCAGGGGGAAAATTAGAACCAACCTTTTTTAAAGGGCAAAAATTAGAAGCCCCAAAAATTTTAAAAAAAGGGGTTAAAAATTTTAAAATGCCCCAAAATAAAAAAAACCCAAAATGTGGGGGAAAAAGAAAAAAAAATTGAAGTTTTTTGGGATTTAAAACAATGGGGGGAATTCCCCCTATAAACGGGAAAGTGAGAAACCCCCTTTAAGGGGCAAAGAAAAAATTTTTGGGGGAAAGTAAAAAATTTTGGAATGGGTCACACATAAATAAAAGGGGAAAAAGGGTTTAATTTAAATTAATAGAAGTGATGACGAAAAACAAAAAATTTTTTTACACGTTTTTTACTTTTCCCCAATTTGAAAAGAAACCCTTATTGACCCCCTTTGGGAAAATTTTAAACCAAAAAATTGGGGTTTTAAAGTTGTAAGGGAAACAATGAAAACCCGATCCCTGGTGGAGAATTCACATCAAAAAAAAGAATTCACACCAAAATTTTCAAAAAAAGGCATAGCACGACAACTTTCCACCCCTTATTCACCAAAAACAAAACGGGGTAGTTTTGAGAAAAATAGGACAATATTGGGCACAAAAAGATGTAAATGAAAGCAACTAACATGCCCCCAAAACTTTTGGGGTGAAGCTGGAAAAGGGATGCAATTACACTTTTAAAAAGTGTTCCACAAAGGCACAAAAGATATTTTCCCATAAGAAGCAAATTTAAAAGAGGAAACCCAAAATGGAAAATCTAAGAGTTTTTGGGTTCATAGCAATGCAAAAAATACCATCACCAAAAACTTAACAAAGCTGGATATATAGAACAATAGAATGGTATAACCCTTTTGGGAAAAGAACGGGATCAAAAACTTAAAGACTATTGAACCAACAACACAAAAGGGTTGTGTTAGTAAAAGATGTGAAGTTAAGGAGGATGAAGCCTGGGGTTGGGGAAAGGGTTACCTGAGTGAACCCACTAACGATGAACCGAATGGACTGGGCTTCCCAAAAAGAAAAAAACCCTTTAAGCCCCCAAATGAACACATGACAAGAAAAACCAACCAAATGACAAGACAATGAAATTTCCCTAACAATGAAGATGAAGAATATACCCAAAAACCAAAAACGAGCCCCCTCCCCTTTTACAAACACTTTACACACCATAACAATTTTATCACGAGTAAATCCTCAAAATTTTCAAAAACCCAAATTCCCCCTTTTTACGATCAAACCCATCAAAGTGGGTAGTGGTTTTAACATCAACCCCAAACCCAACCTCACAATACACCTTGATCAAAAACACCAAAAAAAGGGTTTTTGAACACAAAAGATTTATATGAGAATACTGAGAAAATTTTACTTTCGAAAGATGAACCCAAAAAAATTTCAAGGAAAACATCAAAAAAAATCAAAAATGGATCGGAAACGAGAAGGGCCCATTAATTTTATCAATAGGAACAACACATGGGAAAATAAACCCCTTTACCCAAAGGACATAAACAATTGGCTTAAAATTTGGGGATTCAAACCAAAAAAGATCTAAAGGAAAAATGGTCAAGCTTAAAGCAAGACTAGTAGCCAAAAAATTCAACAAGACATGGCAAGATTTTGAAGAAGTAAACTGCACCTGTACAAGGATGGAAACTACAGATTATTTCTCGCCATAGCTCTAACAAAAATGGAAGTACATCAACCCTTTATGTAAAATTTAGCATTTCTACAAAGGGATTTTAAAAAAAGAAAATTTAACGTTTCCCCCAACCCGAAGGTTTTTTTAAAAAAAAAGAATTCAGGAAAAGTCTAAAGACTTATTTAAAGCAAAAAAAAAACCTAAGACAACACCACGTGCATGGGAAAAAAAACTAGAAAAACACTTTGAAGTCATTAGATTTCAAAAATTTTGCACTAGAACAAAACGATCTACACGAAGCATCAAAAAAACTCAATTTTTCCCTTTTAAGGGGTCTAGGGAAAGATCTAATTTAACCCAGGGGACAAACCAAAAAAGGGGTTTGCCAAATTTTTAAAGCTCAAATGGAAGGGCAAAATTTTAAAAGAGTAAAACCCAGGGTTAAATTAGCTTACCATCCCAAAGGGGAAAAATCACACAAAAATGGAGGTGACATATCAATAAAGCAATGCAAACCAACCAAGAATTTTAAAGGAAGTTGGAAAAGACAATTGCAATTTAAACCCTAATAAAACCCATGGATCCAGGAACAAAAATTGACAAAGAAAACTGAAAGGAACAATTGGGGCCAAATCAACGAAAAATAGAAGCTTTTAAATTTGGGTGTCTACGATATTTGCTTCACAAAAGACCTGACTTAAGTTTTTCTTTTGATTACTTGTCCCTTTTTTTCCAGAACCAAAAGAGCAACAAAATGAAGGCCATAAGGAAAGTATTGCGTTATGTTAAAGGGAAACAAAGAACTATGGGTTTTCCCCCCCAAAAATAATGGAGGAAAAAAGATACAAAGGTTTTAGCGACATAGTTATGGAGTCAACACTCAAAAAGGAAAAGGAAAAAACTGGATAAATATTCTATTATGGTGAACCAAACCAATTTGGGGGAGCACACAGAAGCAAAACCCCCTGTAGCATTACATCATGCGAAACTGAATTTTATTGCGGGGAACTGCAGCAGCAACACAAGCATTTTTGGGTTTAAAAGACTACTAAACCCGGGGTTACACAAATCAAAGGAAGAAAAGGGAACTATTATGGTTAAAAAACAAATCAGCTATAGAACAAAAGAAGAACCCCCTTTTTTTTACGGAAAAGTAAAAAACCCTTGACACAAATTTTCACTTTTAAAAGAAGCTTGAAAGAGAAGACTTACAAAGTTTAATTTAAAGTTTGGGGAATATTTTGAAGGCTGACATACTCACGAAGGCACTAAACCCAAGATCAAATTTTTAACCATGGGGACAATTTATTGGGGTTAAAAAATCTTTGGAGGGCAAGGGTTTTTGAAATTTAAAGGGGGAGAAAAATTGGGTTAATCCCAATCTACCCATAACTAAAAACCCAACCCCAAAGGCAAAGTCAACCAAAGGAAAAAATCAACCGCAGCAAAACTTTCCAAAAAGCATTACAATCAAACAGACATACCCGTTGGTTTTTAAACGAACCCAAAACAAAACCCTTTTTTTACCTTTTCATTTTTTATATATAGAATTTGAACATGTAACCATTACGAAAGATTTAAATTTTTTTTTTTCATTTTTTTAAAAAAAGTTTTTATCTTTGATTATTTTTGTGTATTGGTATTGGGGACTACGTTAGACCATAGATCCAAAAGTTTAAAGGGCCCAAAATTTTCTTGGGATGGTATTCCCCCGTATCAGTGGTTCGGCTTGAAAAACCCTAATTTTTTTCCCCCTTTTGGGGAAAAAGTTAAATTTCTTCTCTTTAACTTTTTTTTTTAAAAGTAAAGAAGGGGTTTTTTTTAAAAACCTCGAAAGGGGAAAATAAATTTTAATTTGTTAAACTGTTTTCCTTAAGAAAAACTATGGGAAAAAAACTTTAAAAAAAATAAAAAATTTATGAAAAAAACCAAAAAGTCCCCTCTGATAAATTGTTTTCCTTTTTGCAGGGTTTTTCACTTTAAATTTTAAAGATTTTTACAGTTACAAACCTTGGAAGTTGGGTGCCTCCCAAATTTAAAAGGGGCAGCATCTTCAAGAGCTTTTTTCCCGCAACAATGCAATCCCGTTTTTCAATCACAAGTCCCCCGGGTTTTTTTTTCTATCAATAAACCCTTTGATTTAAACCCACGAATCTGACCACCCAATCGAGAAATGAGTTTTGAAAACCTCAAATCGATCTAAAAACTGATTCCACTCTCTCCACTAAGAGTCTTTTTATAATATTCATCTACATCATTTTCCCCAAAACAACACAGAACCCTACCATAATAAACCAACCCCGCTTTTTTTCATCCTTTTTTTCCCGTTTTGGACATAGCACTGGAAGGGGGGAACAAATGTTTGCAGTCCCGCGTGTGGGGAGAGTGTGATTGTGAAAATTTACAGTTATGGGGGGATTACATATTTCGGGAAAAATTTTTAAATGCAGAATCCAAAAATCTGAACTGGAGAAGGGGCTTTACTTCCATTTTTTCCCGAACTAGGGGAAATGATAAAATGACTAACCCAAACTAATTTACAGAAACGAAACATAAAAAATATGCACAAATTTTTTTTTTCTTTTTTTTCATTAACCAACAATTAGTAAAAAATTTTAAAATACAAATTTGTATATTTTACATACGGGAGAAACCTCAGAAGAAAAATTTGGGTTGGGGAACTCACCATTTTTTACATTTAACATAATTCACTCAAAAAAAAAAAGCCCTTTATTGCCCCTACGTCATAAATTTTTTTCCCGGGATGTATCATTTCCCGATGATTAAAATAAATTTAAAAAATATGTTTTCTATAATTGGTAAAAAATTTAGTGCAAAATCGCATAAAAAAGTACTTTTTTTTTTGAAAAAGGGAAAAATATTTATTATATAAATAAAACTAAGGGAAGAAAACTAGGAGAAAAAACACCAATAAAAACAACAAAACCAAAAAAACCCTTCCCACGAGAAAACACCCCAAGAACCTTTCCCAAAAAAACAACACCTAAAATAAATGGGGCTGCAAACCCCAAAACAATACCCGCCCAAAAAAAACCCCTACAAACCCAAAAAAAGCTTGACAAAAACCTTAAACCCAACACCAAACCCAAAAAAAACGATAAAAAATTAAAACCGATTAGCCATGACTCCCCTAAACTAGTAAATTAGTTAAGGAATGCCAATTTTCGAAAAAACTTGATGCTTCCGCCGACCTTTAACTTTGGGGAAACCTTTTCATTTCAATTTTGACAGAAAGCGACTTTTTTTTATTTGCTGACCAAATCAAAAAGATTAAAGTTTGGGGGCTTTTAATTTTATAAAAGGGGGGCCCCCCTATACCGTTCCCTTATGTCCCAAAATTAAAAAAGCCCATGAAGTCCGCATAAAAATCCAAATTTTAATTTTTGGGATCCCAAATTTTTTTTTTCTTAATTAAGGTACCAAAGTTGTTTTTATGTGAATGTAAAAGTTTTTTTTTAGGTTTTTTTCCCAAATTTTCCCAAGAGGCTTCCCGTCAATTTATTTTTTTTAAATGAAAATTTTAAATTAAATTTAAAGTGGGTGTATCAAATTTTTATTGAATTTAAAAAAATCATTTCCCGGGTAAAATTATAACCGATAAACCCATTTCCAAAAAATCCCAAAAAAACCCAAAATTGAAAGTAAAATTTAAATTCCCATACTTTAAATTTTTTGAAAAAAAAAATAGTTTTAATACCTTAAATTTAAATCGACCTAAAGTAAAATTTTTGCGAATTTTCCCGGGGCAAATTGGGGAAAAAATTTTTGTATATGCTTTAAAATGTTGGGGCAAGACTGAGTCTTGTTTGGGGGGGCCCAAATTTAAAATAAACCCCTGCCTAGAGACAATAAAAAGCCCGGGACCCGCATAGTTTTGGGGGTGATAAACCCTGGAGCCACCTTCCCAAAATTTTATATCAAATAAGTTATATTGAAGCCTGAATATTTTAAACGGGTAATGGGTTAAACCTGCTTTTTTATCTTTTTGTTGTGTACTAATTTCGTAGCACCCAAAACTTTTTTTGTCTTCCCCCTAAACCCAAATTTTTTAGGGGGTTACACGTTGCATTCGAAACCCTTTGAAAAAAAAGCCCGAAGTTGTACTTTCCCATTAGACTTAACTAACTAACTAACGTTTGTTATCCCAAAAAGGACTAAAGTGGAACAAAAATTTTTAATTTTTGGACTGAAACCAAAAATTTTTAAAAAACGGACCAAAAATAAAATACGCACCAAACCACAAGGACCAAAAATGTAGTTAACTCAAGACTTTAAATTGGGTTTCCCCACGTTTTAACCCTTTTTTTTTTTTTTTTATAAAATTGAAATACTTTTTTTTCCATTTTCCCCTTGGGGAAACGGAGATTTCGTTCAAAACCATGTGTTTTATTAACAAATCAAAGAACGTGTAAATTTTTGGTACCGTAATTTAAATTTAAAAACCTTTAAAAAAACTTCATCCCTTTAAAGGAAAAAGGTTGGGTTTTTTGTAACAAAACTAAAATTTTTAAATTATATATTGAAAAAAAAAGGACAAGGTCAATGCTTTCTATCAACACATGGAATCCAAAATTATTGCCACAAAACATGTGACCCTATAAAAATATATGGGGTTTTGCCAAACACAATCTTATGGAATGCTTAAAACAAAACCCCCCTAAGATTGTGTTCCAAAAAAATATCCTGAGTTGACATAGTAAACAGAGCACCAAAAACGAAAAAAAAAGAAGGTCAGTAAAGGTCATTCAAATGCTTTTTTTCATGCATGCAACGACCTGGACATGTTTCTAAGGGGTTCGGGGTTTTAAAATGCTATTGGTATTTGGGCTAAACGACGCCCATAATTTTTTTTATCACCAGCACCATCATGAACACAATTTGGGGGTTTTTTCTTCTTCATCCGCAGATGGCACACGGACAAAAAACAACAAAGGTTTTAAAACGAAAATAAAAACAAAGTTTGTATATAACAAGCTTTAAATTTTATTATTATTGTTTAAAATCCCGATTATTTATGATATATTATTGTTTACAGAATGCTGTAAATCTTTTTTTACTTGTCTACTGGAAAATGGGTTTGTGTGTTTCCTCGGTAAGTCGTCAAAGGGTTTCCCGAATTTTTAAATTTTTGAATTTAAAATTTGTTTTTAATCCATATATTTTTATATTATTGAGGTTCAAAATCGTTTTTTTTGGGAGAGGGGGATTGTTGGGCAAAAACAGCAAAGAGGCCAAACATCTAGATTAAGGTCAAATTTTTTTGAAACAGTTTTTAAAGGGAAGAAGTCCTTTTTTCGATCTAAATATTTCAAGCCCCGCTGAGAACATAAACCCGTGTTTTTCCCGCGACAGCCCGTCATTTTAAGAATTTTTTAGTGAGAAGGTATATCAATAAGTTTTTAAATTTTATGCACTCCCTTGTTTTTTCTCGAAACCCCTTATAAATCCCCGACCACAAAGATCGGGTTTTTTAAAGTGGAAACAAAAAAGCAGGTACCGATGTTTGTGAAAAAAAACTGGCCCAAATTTTGGTGGGGGCGTATGTTGTAGCCCTTTTCATTATTTTGGGGCTAGCCCAAAAGTTGGGCCCTTCCCCTTTATTAAAACTTTTTTGTTATACCTGGCTAATTTTGGAAGGTTTTTTGGGGCGCTTACAAAAATGATTAGGAAAGGGGTTTTAATAAGGCGGTGCGGTGGAAAAACCGGCCCATTTCTTCAGCAGGGGAGTTTTTTTTCTTTGTGGGTGAAAAAAAGACCATAACAGAATATTTTGCTGCTTTCCCGGAAGGGACGGGGAAAAACAAGGGGTTAAAAACAAGGGTTTGGCAAAGGACACTTTGGCAGCAAAGGAGTCCGTTTTTTTTTGTATGGTCCCTTTTTTGTGTTGGTATAGTGCAAAATTGGTTTATGTATCAAAGGAGCTAGGGAGGAAACCGGGAAATTTTTGTTGGAGCTGCCCTCACCTTTTGGGGGACAGTAAAAATTTTTTTATTCTCATTCAACATTTTTTAAGCTTTTAAAGTATTTTCCATAGGGGGTTTTTTTTTTTAAAAACTACATTACTCTTTTATACTTGTCGTTTCTTTAAATTAAATGGAGGATTCAAAAATCACCCCCAAAAAATTACAATAATTATCTCAATCATTTTTTTTTCTGCATTATCAGACTGAAGTAAATTTTTAATTTCAATGGCTGCCAGCGAGCGGAAAAAAGGGGAAATTTTATAAGAGTTCCAGACATTGTTCTGACAACAAGGGGAAAGGGGGGAAAATTTTTCAAAAAAGTCCTTTGGGGGAAATCAATTTAAAAAAAATAACCTTTGCAAACCCATCAAGGCCCCAAAAAATTTAAAATTTTAAGACTTCAATTTTAAAAGGTTCCCCGCTGGGGAAAACCGTTTGCGTTGGGTTTGGGGGGATTGGGCTGGTTTAAATCCCAAAGGGGAAATTTCATTGTTTCAAAGATTTTTTTGATCCCAAGGAGAAAAACAAATGTTGATGGGGGAGGATTTTTAAAACTTCAACAAAATTGGGTTTAAAATCCAAAAAAAGGGGTTAGTGAGTCCCAAAAGCCGGCTTTATTCCGGACTACAATAAAAAAAAACAATTTTCTTTTCGGCAAGGAAGACGCAACCATGAAAGAAGTGAATTTGGGAAACTGCAAAAGCTGGGAAATGCTCATAACTTTATCTCTCCAAATTTTCCTCAAAAACCTATACACCAGGTTCTTTCCCCAATCCTTTTTCCCTCTTTTCAAACTTTTTGTTTCGAATTATTTTAAACTGAAAAAATATACCAAGAAACGCCAAGAAAATGTACCTTATTCCCCCTTTGGGCCCCTTTTGTATTTAGTTTTAAAAGTAAAAAGAGTACTTTAAAAAGGGAAAGCACAACAAGCTTAAAAAATTTAAAACTATTTTAATTATTGATGATCACACTCCTATTGTAAAGGGGCAAGGGCCCATATTTAAGTAGAAGAGAAAACCATGAGTCATGAAAACGAAAGTTGGTATCTTTTACAATTTTAAATTTTCTAAAATTTATTTTCGTAGGCGAAAACTTTTTGGTTGAGAGAAAAAAAAATTTATTTACATAACTTGATTGGGTATTTACTCTTTTAAAACACTATTTTAAAAAACAAATTAAAATGCTTGCTTGACAACCTTTAAAATCATTAAATATGAAACTAATAATTTTTAAAATTTTTTTGTAGATTTTTTTCTTGATGCTTGTAAATTTGTTTTTTTCACAATAGGTTTTGGGGAAAGAGGAGTTTTAAATGCTGGTGGGGGAAAACAAAGGGTTTTCAAAATTTCCCGTGCAAAAAATCAAGTCCCCCCCGTATCCCCTTTTCTTGGAGAGGGAACAAGTGCACTTTGACACAGAATCAGAAAAGAGTCGTTCAGGAAGCTCTTGATCGTGCAGCCATTGATCGAAAACCCCCATTTTTCGTAGCCCCATCGCCTTTCCACAAAACGGAAAAAGCAGATGTAATAGTGGGGTCCAGAAAGGCCAGGTATTTGATCAGGCTCCCATATGACCCATTCAACCCAAAAAAGGCTGGTATGCGTCACCATTCGCCTCCAAAAACCAAACAAAATGATTTAAAACCCCAAAAAAACATACCCCGGGGATTTTAAAATCCGCCTGCTCGTCATTTGATGGCCACAACACAAACCCAATCAATAATGACCCTTCGAGCTCGTCAAAATTCCCCTCACCTTTTTCGGTGAAGGACAAAAACCTTTTACCTTAGAACCCCCCACCAAAAACCAAAAATTCCAGTCCATCCTTCAAGAGGCTTTTAGCACTGAACAAGGGCCCGAATTTGGGAAGGGAAGCCCTTGTTTGGGACTGTGGCCGCATTTCTTTTTGGGGCAGTTCAGCCATTTTTTTTTTCTCAATTTGGGGGCACTCAAACAGTGTATTTCTTGGAGGATAAAGATAGTTAAAGCACAAAATTGTGTTTTTTTTATTGTGCTTTTCTGCATTGGGGGTTTTTTTGTGTAATTAAATCATTCAACATTACAAATTTTTCCAAACAAAGGTGAGCGTTTTAAAAAAAAGGGGGCCCCAGAAAGGAAGTTTTTCAAAGATACCACCTCAAATTGGGGGGGGTTCACCGGGATGAAAAAATCGAGGGGGGAGCCATTGTTCCAGGCTCGCAACCCGATGCCAATGTGGTATGGTTGTACGTTAATTTATTTTTTCTTGCAAAAAAAACCAAAACAAGAAAATCCACTAAAATAAAAATTTTGTGACCGCTCGAAAATAATTTTCCCTCACAAAACAGGGGCCCATTTTTGACGGCGCACAAAAGGGGTTCCCCACAAAAAAGTTTGCTCACTATTTTCAATGTTTGTTTAAAAAAAAAAAAAATCCGGGGGGCTTAATTTTTTAAAAATTAAGATTACTTAAAAAAAATTTGTGAAAGACTGATGGGAATATCTTTCGGGCACCCAATTTTAATTTTATTTTTCACTGATTATTTTAAATACGACGGAATTTTGTTGCCCCTATTTTTAAATTTCAAGTCCCTTATTTGTGAAAAATTTTATTGTGTTTTTTTTTCTTAGAGAAAAACCCCAAAATAGGTGGATGTCAAGGGTTTTTTAGGTACGTTTTTTTGGTGGGAGATCGATGCCGCCTTTGGGTTCAAACATTTTCTGGGGTTAAAAAATTTCGTGCACAAAATTTGGGGGTGGGGGATCGCATGGAGATTGGGATTGGGTGTAATAGTGGTTCAAAAAAAACTGTAATAATCTGGGGTTTTTTGCAAAAAAGTTCTGTTAAAAAAACATGGCACAAAAAAACCCTAAAATCACAAGATGAAAGTTAAACAGCTTGCCCGCCGAAGCTGGGCTCAATCTGCGTACAGCACGGGATTTTCATCTCAAACACAATCAACAAAATGCTTTAAGAGAACCCCCAAAAAGGGGCCAATGGTGGAAGCATCCGGCAACTTGGTATGCTGGATTTGGGGCTTGGGTTTTCTCAATTCCCTTTTGGGTTTTGTTTGGGCTTTAAAGGGTTTTGGTATGGTGGGAAAAAATTTAAATTTGCGAAGACCATCTGGATGCAAAAGCATTTTCCGGACATTTTTAATCTTGAAAAAGCACTGGAAAGGGCATTGCAGAAGCTGGAACCATGACCCAAATTTTATCCCCTCCCAAAGGGGCCCATGCGTGAATTTTGTGTTCCCCGAGTAAATTTGGGCCGTTTCCAAACCCCTAAGAAACCTGAAGATCCCAACGGGAACCCAAACCCGATATCATTAACCGGGCCCTATAGAGATACTCGATGTTTTAACTTCGCGTACCCTGCTCGGAATGAAGTTTAAAATCTTTAAAGGGTTTTTTCCCCTCCGTATCGGGAAACTGGGGAAAACAACAGCGTTGGTTTTGGGAAAAAGTGGGGCTGGAAAATCGACCCCTAAAGGGGTTAATAGAGCGTTTTTATGACCCAATGAAAGGCGTTGTCCAAAATCGATGGGAGAGATATAAAAACCTATCCTTTTAAGGGAAATCTAAGAAAATTTATAGCACTAATGACCAAGAACCAGCGTTATTTTCCGTTACTTCGTGAAAACATCAAAACCCGGGGTGTCGGAGAAAGTTAGTGAACCAGAGATCAAACCCCAGGTTTCAAAAGCAGCCCCAAGGGACATGACTTTATCACTTTTTGAAAAATGGTTATTTATACAGGTGTGGTGAACGGGCTTACCCGCTCTCTGGCGCAAAAAAACAACCCCATTTCTATAGCCCCTGCCATACTTAAAAACCCCCCCCCAAAAATTTTTTTACTGGATGAAAACGACTAGTGGGGGCTAGATAGTCAGTCAAAAAAAAGGTAAAATGCAAAACGCACTTGAAGGAATGATGGTGGGAAGGACTACCCGTGGTTTGGGGGCTCACCGGTTAAGTACCCAAAAAAATTGTGATACAATTTTTAGTTTTGGGGAAAAGGGGGAAGGGGGTCGAGAGAGGGAGCCATGTTTCTTTGCTAGCGAAAAAGGGCCCACTGGAGGGTTACTAAACCCCTTTCTTAGTCCCTTTAAAAAAACCTGACTCAAAAACAATACCCAACCCCTAAAGGGTTGGGGGTTCCTAAAAGGGTTTTTAAATTGGAAAACATAAGAGTTTTAATAAACAATATTTTAAAGCCTTTTTGAAAGCGTTTTTTGACATCTCAGGGGATAAAACTTTTTGGACAAGATCAAATTTTTTTAAAAATAAAATGATTCAAAATATAATAATTGGGAACCAGTAAACATTTTCCAATGTTCTTTTTAAAAAAAAAGAAAACACTGTCCCAAAGTTTATAGTTGCCATGATCAATTTTTTACTCCTTTAAATTAATTGTGACATTCCAAATTTTTTTCAAATATCAACAACGTACTCAAGAACTCTTTAAATGGGGTAATAACTACCAACAACGCGTCCCTTTGGGGGAAATTGCCCCCACCTTCAACCGTGGGGCCTTAAATTTCCCTAAACCCCCCAAAATCATCCCTTTGGTCCCAAAATGGGGGAAAATGTGGTTCTGACGACCAAAGGTTTTTTGAGGTTGGAATTTGTTGTTTTTTTTTTGGGCGTGTGGAAATTAAAGAATTTTTTGGGGTATAAATTTTGTTTAAAATGGGTATGATTTGGCGGTTTATTTGGGTTTTCTATGTTGGTGGTGATGTTAGAGTGCTTATACACGGGGTGAATAAAACCTGTTTTTCGCTGCCACCTCACGTCCCCATCACCCTCCAATAACACAAACCAATACACTTTTTCCCCAACAAAAAAAACCCAAAACAACTTTTAAGGGCTCACAAAACACCCCAAAAAAAAATTCATTCAAAAACACAAGAAAAAAAAAAACAAAACCAAAAAAAAAAAAAAAAAAGAAGGGGCAAATTTTTGGGGCAATGGCTAAACCCAACGCGTGTTCGCCCATGCAGAACGATGGTGTTTTTTCGTGCGTGGGAAAGGGGGATTTTCCCCTACAAAAAGCCCTCCCGGAACCCCACACTCTTTTGGGGGTTAAAACATATGTGTTTGTAACCTTTCTACGAGTCTCACCAAAAATAATCTTTGTAATTAGCAAAATTTTGTTTTAACTAGAAAAAAATGATAAGAACCAAATTCTCTCCTCCCCTAACCTTTCCCTTTAAATTTAATTTCGCACCCAAATTTTCCCCATTTTTTGGAAACCTAAAAATTTTTCATTTCGAGCTCATTTTTTAAATATTTTGAAATTCTAATCCAAAAAGAAACGATTCTAAATTTATTTTTTACATATTCTATCCCGTTTGAAAATTTTTAATTTTGGGTTTTTTGGTGACCTGATTTTTTTCATTTTTGGGAAATTTTTTTTGGTTAACAGTCTAGTTGTTGAAACATAATTTTATAAGAAAAAAAAAAAATAGTGGAAAATTTTTATACGGATTGAAGATTGCTAAATTTGTTTGAAAAAATGTAATTAAAAAAAACATCAAAGAGAGAAAATTTTGGGGTTTCCCTTGAAATATGGGGATTCTGCTCATGTGT
Organism: Artemisia tridentata subsp. tridentata; assembly: GCA_021014915.2. Taxonomy (NCBI): domain Eukaryota; kingdom Viridiplantae; phylum Streptophyta; class Magnoliopsida; order Asterales; family Asteraceae; genus Artemisia; species Artemisia tridentata. The sequence goes on from CP139507.1 coordinate 352,658,634, forward strand.
TCCCCAAAAAAGAATTTGAAGGGGGTTTTTTGGGTTCAATTTATACCCCAAAAACAAAGGGAGATTGGAAAATAGGAAATAATATGGGGAAACAATAAGGGGGCAAAGGGGGGTATGATAGTGGAGTTGAAGGGGTTTTTTTGGAGTTTAATGGGGAATGTTTTCCTACTCTTTGTTTGTTAGGTAAAAATTTTTCAATGCCCAGTGTTATGGGGTTTAAAAAATTGTGATAGTGTAAAAAATAGTAATGCTGCGATTGTATAAAAAGTGGTAAAATGGCTGAAAAAAAAAGTTGATAATGCTAAAACGATATTAAATACAAATGGTTTCAAGATTTAATGAATGTGTTAATAAGGTTTTCAAAAGGGAAAAATTTCCCAATATGGGCTTAAAGTAAAAATTTTTAACAACCCCCACTGTCCCCACCAAGTTTCTTTTTTTTTCCAAATCCCTTTAGGCGGAGGGCCCCCCAAAAATTTTGGGGGGGATTACTTATAAATGACATGTTTCCCTAGGGGTGTCCCCCCCTAATACACTTACACATGCATTCTTTTGGGGCCACAAAAGGGCCCCCAAAACTTGGGGGGACTTGATCATTTTGTCTTTTAGTTCAAATTTTAACACCTTTTGGTCCCCATTGTTTGCTTTTATTTTTTTTTTGGGACCTTTCTTTTTTTATTTTTTAAAAAATATATAGCAACACTCTTTCCTTTTTTTTATTTTTATTTTATTTTTTATTTTTTTTTTAAAAAGGGAAATAGAAAAAAAAAAATGAAGAGTTATGTACAGGAAAAGCCCCCAAAGAAAAACTGTTAGGACAAACCCTAAGCAACCTCCTCAGCCTAGAAACAAAATGAAACCCAAAAAAAAATTTGGGGGAAACCCCAAAAAACATAACAAAAAGCTGCCAAAAGTCCAACAAAACAAAAACTAAAAGGGGAGCAAATGACTAAAAACACACACATCAAAAATTTTTTTTCTCTTTTTCTCAAACCTTTCAAAAGCCGGCTCCTTTTTCCCCCCCCACCCCAGCAGTTTTCCCCCCGCCGAAGAAATTTTTCCCCGGGGAGATCCCCCCTTTTTCTTTTTAAAACGATAGATTGAAATTTTTTACAATATTTTTGGAGCTTTTTGAAACCCTTTTTTCTTCCCCTTCCCCCACACCCCAAAAAAGCCCACCCCCCAAAACCCCCCAGTCGAAAGCCACCCTAAACCCCCCCCCCGCTACTCCACCACCTTTTAAAAAAAAACAAATTCATAAACTTTAAACCCAAAAACATATTCATAACCACCAAAACCCTGGAAACTGGCCGGGTCTTTAACCCAAAATCCCCTCCCAATCTACTGGTGGGTTTGGGTTTTTTTGGGGGTTTTTGATGAAGTTTGGGGGGTTTGGGGGCGATGGATTTTTGGTGATGTCCCATGGTGGGTTTTTGTGGGGAAATTTTTAAAGCTGATCCTATATAACCCGGGGAAAACCATTATAGTTTTTGTAAAGGGGTGGAAATTAATTAAGAGCCCAAAAACCCTTTTATGTTTTTTGTAAAGTGTTTTAAAATCCCGATCCTAAAGGGTTTAGGGGGCTCATCAAAAGTCTTCTCTACATTTTTTCTTTGGGAAACCCCAAAAAATACGGGGAAAAACCCATAAACAAAAAATAAAACCCAAAAAAATAAGGGCTAAAAATGTACTTAAAATTTTTTTTAATTTAAATTTTTTTACAAAAAGACAAAAAAAAATAATTTGCCCAAGAAAAATTTTTCTCATCGCCCCGAAAGTACCTGTATAAAGAAAAATTGTGTTAGTACTTTGGGGGGGCCCCTATATAGGGACACATGTCACTATTTTTTGATACTCCCCCCAAGATTTTTTGGGGGACCCCCCCCCTCAAAGGGGGGTTTTAAGAAAAAAAAACTTGGTGGGGACAATAGGGGTTGATCATATGTACTTGTGGGGTAGGGTTTTTGGAATTTTTCCCCTTTTTAAAAAGTGGTTTATAATAAGGCTAATGATAATAGTACTGTTGATACTAATCTTGTTGAATCAGAGGCTGTGAAACCACTAGTTTTGATAAAAATGTGAATGCAAGTTTGACTGATAAGGGTAAGAAAGGTAACAAAATGATAGATGTTGTTAATGCTGCTAAGTTAGACAACAAATTGTTAGAGATAACTGTTGAGGTTAATGAAAATGGAATTGAAATAAAAAAATTTGATGAGGAGATTGTGGAACTAGGAAGTGCTAAATGGGATAAGACAGTCTGTGGGCAGTTCTTAGGTTGCTCTGTGAACTTTAATGAGGCTAGATACCATTTAAGGAGGATGTGGTTTAGATTTGGACTTGATATGAAATGACAAGGGTGTTTCTTCTTCAAATTTCATGATGAACCGGGAGTAAATGAAGTAATAGAGAATGATCCCTGGTTGGTTAACAATAAGCCCATGTTTGTGCAAAAATGGAGTATAGATGTGTGTTTGGATAGGTCTAAGCCTAGGAAATTATCTGTTTGGGTTAAATTGGTTAATGTACCTTTGGAAGCTTGGAGTGTAAGAGGTATAAGTACACTGGCTAGTTGTATAGGTAAGCCTGTTATCATGGATGAAGTTAAAACTAAAATGTGTATGACTGGGGTAGGGAGAGTAGGATATGCCAGAGTTTTGATTGAACTTGATGCTGAGAAGGATATTAAAGATAAGGTTGAAATTGGTTATAGGAATAAGAATGCTGGAGTTGGCCTATCTAAATTTGTGGGGTTGAACATGCATGGAAGCCTTTTAAATGTAGTCATTGCAAAGTCTTTAGCCCTGATGATGGTAACTGTAAAGTGCTTCTTAAGGAAAACGAAGGGAGAAATGAAGATGTTCAGATGGAAAAGGATGATGGGTTTAGATTAGTGCAGAATAGGAGAATGAGGAATTAAAGACAGACCAATGCTAACATAAGAAATGTGCAGAATGTCTTGAGTAATAGAAATAATGTTGCTGGTAAACAAATTAGAGGGTTTGAACAAAACTAGGATAATGCTAAATATGAATATGTGTTGGGACAACATTGATTAGGTCTCTCTTATGTTTTAATGATAAAAAATAAACCTTCGCAACAAATAAAATCAAAAACGTTATCCATAATCCAAATCGACCAATAACTAGGTCTGGCGCGCTGTCTAAAGCTCCAGCGCATGGCCAGCGCGCCAGCCTCGGAGTTATTTTTGTTTTGGATTTTGAAACTCGGCTTTCCCCTTACCCGACAAATGTGGATCTTTCATAAAAGGTATGCATATTGATGAGTGGAATTTTGCAAAACCACAAAAGTTTTACAATACTCCTAGGCAATGTACCTAACCGTTGTAGTATAGTATAGGCAAGACACGTGGGGTTGCTCGTTCTCTATGGGAATAGTGTTGTGAAGGCCGAAGTGTATGGCAAATTAGGTCTAAAGGTGAGGGATAATTCTTTCTATATTTTTATATTTTTTTATAAAGCAAATTAAAATATCTCGGGGTTTGAAGAGTGGGTTTTAAACTACTAATTATACTAATTAAACTAAATATGCGGAAAATAAAATTGGTAAACTTCTTATGATAGGTAAAGGTGTTTATTAGAATTTCCTTACTCCCTATTTATCTCTTATTTATTAGTCGAATTGTCACATCCTTTTTTTAATTAGCGCGTTGTGTTCCTTAATATTGGTCGTACGGTGGTGCCGAAATCCCTAACTCTATTAATATATAAGTCTCCTTTAAGAAATCTTAATGTCACCAATCAGCAATTATACCGTCTAATTAAGTCTCTTACTATCAACAAGCCGCAATTCACTCAATAAATACAACGAATAAAAACAACTCGTGCACTCTAGCGAGCATAGCCATTAGTTAGGATAGACAAGCTATTACACTTAGAATAAAGCTAGTTTTCGTAACCCTCACGCGATACACTAATTAAACAAGAGACGACAATCAATAATTAATAACTATGTTTCATTCAAATCTAAGCAAACACTAATTAAATTAGCCGAGCATCTTAAAGAGAAGAGAAGAAACACATATAATCAAAAAACACATAGACATATTGAATGATTAAAGAGGAATCACTTAACTTCAATAAAACATGAAATCCAAGGGCTGAAAAACCCTTACAAAGCTATGAAATTCGTCACTTAGGTTACCTCTCCAAGATGTTACATGAATAATGGAAAACATATGAAAAATGTATATAGTTGTACAGTTGTGACGGCGTCACTTTATGGTTGTGACACCGTTAGCTCGCCGTCATTAGTGTTTCATCCTTAGCTGTGTCGCCGTTGTGACGCCGTCAGCTTGTAATTTGTGACGCCGTTAGCTTGTAATCTGTGACGCCGTCAGCTACTATTCGTTTGGGAGTGACGCTGTCAGCTTTAGGCTGTCACTGTTAGCTGAACCGTCACTTGTAAAATTGTATCTGAATCATCCTGTTGAACTGCAAACGACGGCGTCACGTTGGGATTGTGACGCCGTCAGGCCTCCTTTTCCTGACGTTTTCGTGACTTGGTCATTTTCTAGTCCAAATAAGCCGAAAACACGTCCTTTTCCAACATTCGCTTCCAAAGTACCTAAAACTCAAAAAGAAACGATTTAGGGTAATAATTGATCAAATATATACGAGTTTAGAGACTAAATGACCCCTTAAAAACGCGTGTTTTAAATCCTTATCAAATATCCCTACAATTGTGATTTGCTTTTCCTCAATCAAATGTGATTTTATCCTAATCAATTTACAAGTTAGGGGGCATTTAGCATTGGTTTAAAAGTAATTACAGCACATCTCATTCCACAATAGTCATAACAAGCACGAAAATTATATACTGGCACCTCACATAAAGTGTTTGGATTCTCACATCTCTCGGGTGTATAAGTTGTATAACATGTAAGGAAACAGGAAAACAAAACACTATCTACCTGTCATATAACATAGATTACCATACACTTGATAGCGGATCAAACCTCCACCCCTTTGACCAAAGCACCTAGGATAAACTATCAAAGATGAATTTTAAAGGGTTGTAACCTTAGTGTAAGGGTATGGAAAACACGGTTTTGTGGATATAAGGATTTTTACTGGTGGCAAGTCAATTATCTTAGTTAATCACATGTAAAAAGTGGCGTTGCTTAAGACTCGACTCACTAACTCTAACTTTTTTTGTATTTTTCTTGACTTAAACAAAAGAAAAAAAGGTGGGATGGTAGTTCGTATATATATATATATATATATATATATATATATATATATATATATATATATATATATATATATATATATATATATTTTTTTTTTTTTTTTTTTTTTTTTTTCTTTTTTTTTTTAATCTTTTTTTTCAGTTTTTTTTCCATACACTCTTGCCCTACTATCCACAAAATATACATCCGTACAAAATGGATTTATAGTTGCATCCCTGCACTTGAACTTTTAAATAAATTAAATTAACTAATGACCTGAATTACGAGGATCAAAACACGTTGAGTACTTAAACATTAACGCACATATGGGGGTAATAGTTTTGACTTTCTTCCCCATTACTCCATAACAAATAGTACTAAACCCATGAGTCCCAATCATCCCAAAACTGTATTTACAAGATATGACTCGACTTACCAACCATGTAATCAACTAGACAATTAACTGAGGATTTAAATAAATGTTGTAACAATAATGCACTAAAGATGAGTGCATACAAGGAAGGCTAACGCGATTTAGGTGTAACATTTGGGGGTGGGTTGTAAACAATGCTCTTTATTAATATTTCAGAATCCACCGAAATATCACGAGAACCGCGAAAATGATAGGCTTAGAAGGGTTAACTAGGGGTATCTTGTATTAAAAATGAGTACATAGCAAGGGTGTGAGGGAATTACTTGACCAATGTAGCCAATGTAATTATAAAAACAGGTTTAAAACAAGGTTTATCCTAATGCCTCTTATCAGTTAGTCAATCCTAATCACACGAATGCGATCTCACTAGCGATCTCGGAATGCATCACAAAAGCAAGTTCTAGAATCTATATACTACCGGTACACTCATAAACATTAAAGGTGAATGCCTTTTCCTAAATATCTAAAGGCGAACCTCACATTTTTTGGGTGGAAATTTTTTAGTGGCAGGGTTTTTGTGCTAGCTATATAATTCTATCCATGAGACACTTATTAAGACCAAAGTTTCACTCGTATATGTCATAAATTTTTTTGAATTTGGTGCTAAAATTACCTTTACAAGTATCTCTTTTGGTTTATTACAGAATTACTTAAAAACAAAACAAATATCAAATAAATAACTAGTCTCTCAGGTGTCTCATTTTACCTTCCGTACACTTAAATTTAACATTGTCCACAATGTTCTTAAAAAGTACCAAAGATATGATAACGGGAAAAACAAAAGAGAGAAAAGAAACAAGTACTCCCCTGACTAGCTCAGTATGGACGGAATGGAAATATGGTTAACTCTTTCAAGAAAATAAGATTGTCCAGTGATATGTTTCTCTTCCAATATAACTTGTAAATCACTAAGAAAACGAACACGAAACCTCGCATAAAATCGGCGGTAAACACTATATATAATAAAATTAAATCATAGAAAGCAAATAAGATATAATGCTTGCAAAATAGATGTTTATAGAAATCTGGAAATTTTCAAAAATTTAGTTTCGACAGAAAAACAAAAGTCTGGAAAACTGTTGCTACAGTGCCTGATGCGTCCCAACAAGCTTTAAATTTATAAACAAGAAATACCGGTTAACTTGGAACACGTACGGGCAAGTATACCCTTATCGTGTATAGTTAGGGATTGATAAGTCAAGGTCGTCCCAAGAGATTTGAGTATTTTTTAGATGAAGAACCTAGTGTAACAAGCATGTGCAAAAAGTATATTGGTTGTCACGGTCCAAAATACTATGAAACGGCTAATAAAGTAAAACATATAAGTAGCAAATAACACGAAGATGATAATGATGCAAATTAAATAATATAAGAAGCAACACTTATTTGGATTAGTTTAGGATATTTGGATTGCTTAATACGAGGACGGTTTTGACAAGTTGATTATAAATATTAGAATATGATGGTGACAAATTCCAATCTATGATTTAAAGTATATAACCCTCGTGAAAGATCATAAAACAATGAAATCAAGCATAAAGCATAATCAACCAATTGAAGACTTAGTATAATTAACAAGTTTAATCTGCGGTAGTTTCACAAATTTGTTAACAATTACACACAAGTTTCTTTGTAAATTCAAGTTGCTAATGAAATGGTCAATACATTAGATAATCATTCATAGACAAAATGATTATAACTAGTTGGTTGATAATAACCCTTTCGACCTATGAAATCACCAACAACTAATCAAACTTGATAGGCAAATGTCACAAAAAGTCAAGCACAATTGATTCTTAAACCAAGCATGAAATTGATCAAATCCATAATTTAACACAAGCAATCCTCATATAATAAACATCATCCAAACAAGTGTATAAAGAAATTACTCCATATTGTTTTCAACAAAATCCAATATTTCAACAATCATGGAACCAACAAACATCTTGAAATATAAAAGTTGATTACCAAAAGTATGATTACAATAAGTAATGGTAAGGATTTAGAGCAATCCTTAGGCCTCCAATCAACTACAAGCTTCTAACCAACCAGAAAATTATGTCCAAACACTTTCTCTAGAACTTGAGCACTTCTTCTTGAATTGGCAGAGGTTCCTTGGTCTTTTGGGAGTGATAATATTGAAGGGATATCCTGTCCTTATGGTGGAAGAGAGGATAAATGGTGAGTGGTGATGTTGTGTGGTAAATTGTTCTCCAAAACTCTTGCAAAAGGGTTATATATATGCTTATGGGTGAGAGAGATGTAAACTTGGCCTCCAAGTGTCATAAAAGTGAAGTAAAAATGAGTAATGAGGAGTATATGATCGGACTTGGGGTTAATGGTACTTAGTTTCACACTTAAATGCAACATTAGAGCACATATTCTACAGCAACCTGTGGTTGGGATTCTCAACCCGCGGTTGGGAAATGGTTTTGAGGCAGAATGGTTTCAACCTTGCGGTTGGGATCTCAACCCGCAGTTGGAATGTCTGTCTCAACCCACGGTTGGGACCTTCATCCTGCGGTTGGGATGACTGCTTCAACCTCTGGTTGAGATTTTGAACCTTGGGTTGATCATTAACCCAAGGTTGGATTTTCGTTGGCATGCTGGATTTCAACCTTGGGTTGGTTATATATTCCATCTTTAGAAATCATCTTTGGTGTTCAATCTTGACTTCTTCTTTCTTCAAATAACTTCATAATCTTTTCTTTATACTTGGAAATAATCATGAAATGAATCTTTATCTTGGACGGAAAACTTCTCTTCGTGCACATACTCTCGTTTTGTCGACTTTTCTTCGTCTTTCTCTTTATTTCCTTTGATTTAGTTGTACCTGAACCTGAATACATCTTTTATACCTTTTAAGCGTAAAACATTCATAAGTACAACCAAATAATATGCACAAACATACGACTAACGCGACTAAAATATGTACAAAATGAGTGTAGGATCGTAAATATAAATGATTTATGTGGTTCGGGAGGTCTAGGTTGATCAAACATGATTAAACAATACATGGTTCTAGTGAGAGAAAGTAGAGAGAGGGTGAAGTGAATAAAAGGAAAATGTTATTAATGAAAGAATAGGTTACACACTCACACCCCTCATGGAGAGTCATGAGGGGTATTTATAGGTTCATCACAGGGGTATTTATAGGTTCATTACACTACATGTTTGCCCCGTGTACATAAGTAGTCCCTACGGGTGAAACTTACAACATATCTAGTCCAATTCACGTGTAAGACGTTATCTTTATAAAAAAGCGAGGCTGACAATCTCCCTCCAAGATATCATCACACTTGAATGGTTATAATGAGACCTATAAATACATAAACAAAGTAGATTACAACAATATTGAACAATGTTGACGTTTTTTGAAGTGCAGAGTCTCTGTAGTCTAGATACTGAGGCAAACTTGAAGTTCTCTTTTCCGACGATCTCGGCTTTGATCTTTGGCACTGACGGCATTGATACTTGTAACTATAATGATCTAGTTAGGTTATTACTCCCTCCTAGCTAGTGAGCCTTTTACTTTTATCTGCTCCCTCCTGAATCGACAACTCTCTTTCATAAGATCTCTTTAGTCTTCAAACACGCAGCGGGAAAATTAGACTGTAGAGTGTAGCACAATGGTTGTCGTTCGGGGAGCAACATATCAACATAACTCACATAGATTGCTTCACAGAAAAAATCCAGAAGATGAAATGATATCACCAAAGTAACAAGTTGAAGCACTGATCATCTCTACGGACATCTCTCCGGCATAAATTATTAAGCTCGATCACGTGAACCTGTTGTGTGTCTTCGAAGTATACATTTCTTCTTCCATAAGGATTAAGTTCTTTAATAAAAGCCCCGATGTACACATTATTGGTACCTTTTTGGTTCGGGATTAAGCGCAGTTCACTCAATCAACCAATCACGGAAGATGAAACACCCATCTTTCTACCAGAAAAATCAATGGTGTATGTGCCTATAGCCCTTCTTCATTGACCCGATAAATCCCCATGTACACTACTTCTCCCTCCTGATGGTTGCGAGTTATCGTAATCATCATTATTGTGGAAAACTAGAAGGGGGGGGGGTTGAATAGTTTTACGTCTTTTTAATTTTATTGTGAAAAATTTTGTTTACTTTTTAAAACTTCGATTCGATCTTATGTGAATTCAACTCTTGAACAATATGAAAAAATATAAGTAAATGTAAATAAGTAATGCAAGTAAGGTAAATGAAATGAAATGAAAGATAGGGATGGAAAGATCAAACCACAACACAAGGATTTATAGTGGTTCGGCTACAAGGACACCTTCCTTGCCCTACTCCACTCTCCGAGTCACCTACTCGAGAGTTCTCTTCACTATGTCAACAAACTCCCTTATGGCGGAGAAAACCTTACACAACTTTCGCTTACACCGGTTTAACGACACAAAGCTAGATGTCGGGTTCTAATCCTAGCTAGAACCAATCTCACAACTTCTACACGACTTCATCACAACTTATTCACAACTTCTTCACGACGGCTTCACGATTTCTTCACGACGGCTTCACAACTTCTACACTACGGCTTCACAACTTCTACACTACGGCTTCACAACTTCTTTACAACACAACTACTTACTTACACTTTGATCTACTAATTACAACTACACAACACCTTATAAAATACTTTACACAACTACACAAATATATGAATTAAGCTATAATACTTCTTCTCTAGTTGTTGAAGGAGTATTCTTCTTTTGCACTTGGATGATGGAAGCTTGGATCACTTGGAAACCAATGCTTAAGAGAATATGATCAAAGGATTTGAGAAAAGATTTAGAAAGATTGAGAAGAGATTTAGAACAGAAAGTTCTAGGTGCAAAAGGTGAGGAAAAAGTCCAGGGATGAACCAGTATTTATAGGCAGATTCTGACAGCTGGAGGAGCGGGGCGGTCCCCTTAAATAGGGGGCCGGTCCCCTTAAAATTAAGGGGGCCGCCCTACCCGAACGTTGCTCAGATTTGTCTTTTTGTGGGGAAGGTTTTTCTAGAACATTTTTGCCATTTTTAGTTGAAAATTTGAATTTTTAAGTTTATAATGGATTAAACATTTTTATTAAATACCAAAAATGATTTTCTAAAAGATATAAAATGTTTGTGACATTTTATAAAAATTCTAGTGATTAAGAAAATGTTCCTTTGATCATATAATGCATTAAGCATTTGTTTATTCATACCTTAAGTGATTTAGTTGTTAAAATAGATATTTATAACTAAATACTTGTTTACGTCATAATTGTTTTCGTTTAATGATTTTACATTTTGTGATTATCAAAATGTAGAGATATCGAAAAATATTAATAACGTGTTTAGGCATTATTTATATCAACAATCTCCCCCTTTTTGATGATTACAAAATCTAAACTTATTAAATTGAAAAATTAATTTTTAGACAAGTATTTAGTGAGTTTATATCTACTTCTCCCCCTTTTTGTAGAATCAAAAAGGTTATGCCGGCAAGTTTTAGATGCAAAACTTGTCGGAATGAGAACTCCCCCTTGATGTGTACTCGCCCTCGTTTGAGGGCCTCAAGGAGTCGAGCTATGGAATGCTTGCAAGAAAAATATTAGAAGCACAAGAATATATAGCAAAAATAAGCAAGCATATAGAAGAAAAACATTCATTAATAAAAGGTCTTGTGTATAAATACACAACCAAAGAGACTACATCATAGGTAAAGCATATAACATTTAACAAATAATGCAACTAATAATACTACATAATCATCCCAAGAGTACATGATTCGTCATAGAGCTTGCAACAAAATGGTGGAAAAGTTATTGTTGGTTAAGCATTTCATATGCTTAATTAGGAGAAAATGGAGGAGGTGGTGGTGAAATAGGTGAAGATGGTGGAGGTGGTGGTGGAGGTGGGTTGGTTAACAAATGCTCAATACATGAAACATGTATTGCATTTCATCTCTAAGACCAAAGATGATGATTCGATTGTGGATACAACAAAGGCAAGTATCTCCATGGGCTTCAAGGAGACTCCAAGGTATGGGATTGACAAAGAGTGGTGGTGTGATTGGTGAGGATGAGAAATGAGCATCAAGAGGTGTGATTGGTGAGAGAGAAATGGAAAGTTCGGTGGATGGAGGTTCTTGAGTGAGAGGTGGTGGTGGTGCCATTGGTGAGGATAGGTGTTTGTTTATGTAGTCATTGATGGATGAGGATGAAGGTATTGAGGAAGAGGATGTGCCATTGGTGGAAGGTGTTTTGGATGGTGCATTGGGTGCATTAGGAGATGAGCATTTAGGTGGTGGTGATGGAGTGGTGTTGTCTTCTTGAGTAAGATTAATGAAGAGTTGTTTGGGTGGTATGATGACAATCTTTTGTTTCTTAGAGGTCTTAGAGATGGAAGATTATGGTGATAGCTGTTGGGATATGCTCGTCTCATAATTACTAATTATATGGCTAGACATATGTGAGCCTATGGGGTCACACACATATACACTGAGGTGCCACTTTATATGTCGTGTTTATTGTATTTACGATATATAAATAACCGTAAGTAACCAGGAACCGCTATTGGGCTTCTAATGAATAAGTAATGGACTTATTACATTGGACTAGAAAAACAAATGGGAAGCCCATTTGGAGCCCATGTATGGCCGGCCTTGGAGGGGCTTTTGAAGGGATTTTTGGTTGTTAATTTTAGGTCAATATATTGTGATTATCTACAATTAATTTACACAACTAACAAAAAAAATCTTCTCCTTCTTTTCCTCCTCTAAATCTCATGGCAAAACAAACTTCTCAACCTAGGGTTTTTGTTTTGTTCATCTCTTCTTTGAATCTTGTTTATTCAAGGAAGACTAGAAGGGTTACGGGTTGAAGGACTAGCATCCATTGGCATACAAGGAAGTGTAGTGTGGATATTCATAGAGGTGATCTCCATTGATCACTTGAGTTTCTCATTCTAGTCGATTCATAAGTTTTGGTGGTGACTCCCGGATCACGCTACAAAGGTATAACTTATGTGTTTTATTTATTTGATTGATCATATGGCTATATGGATCCTTGTGGGTGATGTTTTCCACTGTGCTTATTTATTTGATATGTTACTTATTGTTACATCACCTATAGTGGTATCACGAGCTATCATATGATGTCATATGATCATCAAGTATGCATAAAAATGGCTAAAAACGCATGTTTTTAATGGATTTAAAGGTATATCCTTAAAACAGCCCCTAGGGCTCATATTTTCTGAATATGTCGACCTATTTAAGGTCTTAAGATCTGGACTTTTTCATCCCATGGTCATTGGTTATGCATACATCAATTGTTTACTTGTTCGGTACCCGTAAAATGGCCTAAAAACACGTTTTTTTTTATAGATTTATAACCCGATTTTCAATCAGCCCATGAGGCTTAATTTTCTGTGGTAAAATGATGTTAAGAAGGTCCTAATATCATTGGGTTTTGAGTCTATGGCCATTTGACACGCGTACCATTCGGGGTTTTAATTCTTGTTAATTAATTTCTTCGATTCGTTGGCTAACAATTTAATTCTTGTTATTTATTTTGTTGTCCATGGAAAATACATGCATGTTTTTCCATGGAGTTAGCCAAAACCTTGTAATGATCATAATTTTAATGTATAATTATGTGTATATGCAAAGCCGATGAAAACCTAGACCACTTGTGCGTTGTGATTGTGATTGTTGGTTGATTTTCTTGTTTTTGGGGTTTGCCATTGTTTCGGCACTTTTGCAATATATTTCATTTTGGTTTTGCCATTTTTTGGGCATTTTTACAGTAGATACAAAGTAGATTATATGTGCTTTACTTTATATATCATGTAATCGAAAGCTTGGAAGGAAATGGCAAAAGAATGAAGTATTTTGGACCAAAAGTAGCTGCTGGACACTTGATGGGAAAATGCGATTTCCAGAAGATTGGTAAGGTATTTTTGGCTAAATTTTTTCGTGCAGGTTCAAAAGACATGGGCCTACAACTCTCTAGTTTGGGCCGAAGCAAGAGGAGGACTCCTTTTAGGCCGTTTGGGCCTCACAAGACAGAAAATCTGGGCTGACAGAATCAACTTTTCAAGTGCATAATGGACTTTTACTTGCCCATGATTGTCTTGGGGCAAGTGGGAGTCCTCCGTGTGGTTGTGATTTTGGTTTATGTCCCTAGTTGACTCTTGGTTCTTGTGATGGCTCACAAGACCAAGCATAGGATTTTCATCGGTTGAGGCTTTGCATATTGTGGTTGTATGTTTGTTTGGTTGTTTTATGTATGTTGTAACTACATGAAAATCGAAAATTGTTTTCTTAAAACTTAAAACGAAACATAAACCATTTTGGACTAAGTCTTATGATTTAGTTTAACTAAGTTTAAATATGATTTGAAACTTAAATCATTGTTTTATAAACAACACTTAAACCAGTTAAGATTGTTTGTTTATTTATTTATTTGTATTGTCCAAACTAAATAATAATCCACTTAGGATATATATTAGTCTTGAAAATGGACAACTTGACACACATAAATTAAAAAAATGATTAGACTTAAGTTAAGAAAAGTTTTTAACTTGTGCTACGAAGAATGAATGCATGCTTCTTTCGTACTCATTTTTGATCCACATCAAAACTCTTTACCCGTCAAAATTTAAGTCATGTCGTCCAGTTATGAGAACACTTGCAATTACCTTTTGGCTATGGTAAGACCTAGGCTGAATTGTAACCCAGGGTGACTATTCTCCATGCGTCAGACCTAGGATTATTCTCACAGTTTTTAAATTGGATGACTTAATCGTGATTTAGCGATCAGACCCTGACACGAGGCAAAGATGGGACTAAACATGCGAGCTTGACACTAGTTGCTTGTTCACTAGTGCCATGAGTCCCATAAAGATCTAAGAGTTGCACAAGTAATGCAATTGGTCGACATTACCTACCTATTGAATCCACCATTTCTAGTAGACAGTCTACTGTGATGGTCGAACCTCAATGAGGATCTTAGCCTTTTCGTAAAATTAATTGTTTTAATATGCTTAAACTTGGGTAGTTAATTTTAAAAAGGATTAATTATCGAAAATACTAAAATTGAACTTTGTGAATTCAATTAATGCAACGCAAGCCGTAAACTAGAGTTTGTTCTTTTCTTGTTAAAAGGACGAACTAAGTCGATCTTTCCTTGTAAGAAAGAGACTTATTCCTATCCTTTTTCTTTATGAGGAAAATCCATAATAGGAATATTTGAATTTTCCTAATTCTAATCAAACTCAAGGAAAACCTACTCTAGAAATCGTGATGTCTTGTAAAAGTCAAAACGGTTAAGTATGGTTACACATCTTATTCATTCAAGATTGTTTCATAACCCTAGTTTCGGTTTTGAAACCTCTAAGAATATAAGATATTTGGATAACTAGAGAACACGTGCATTTGACTTGACCTCTTTGGTCAGACCTTAGGGCCATTTCAACCCATGGCGAATTTTGCTCATTGGTTAGACCTTTGGCGATATTTGCATGTTCTTGCTTGGTCGACCTTTTTCGTACTAGCTACTATTCTAAAATGAGTTCAAATAATTAGAAGACGGAAATATCAATAAACCGCAAAGTGGTAAAGGCAATTACTAGCATGATTACCTAGCAGTTTGTCATAACCCAATAAATCTACTATGGTCCTACATACCCTTGTGGTGAAGTAGACCAATTATGGAGGAAATGCATGCCTATTTTCAAGTTAAAATAGCAATGATGGCTAGCCCATCATCTATATGTTAGAACTTGATGCACTTTCTTGAATACCTAAGTACATGTTTACTAGTCAAAGTGACTCACATTAGCAATAATGTGTAGATATTCAAAGAAAGATGGAAAGTATCCAATCGCCACTCACTCTCCACTGGTGACGTAACACATTAAAATGTTGTCTAATCCAGTGGGAGCTACATGATTATATTACTGGTGACGAAACACATGTAATGTTGTCTAATCCAGTGGGAGTTGTAACCTTTAATACCTTACAACTTGCCCATCTTATTTCCAGATTGTCTTGAAATAATACATTACTTTCCACATGTTAAGCATCATAGTTTATATAAGAACCATTGCATAAATTTTATTAGATAACTTGTCGCGTTCCTGATGTTGCTTCCTGAAATGTTATCTATAAAATTGTTATGCATGATTCATTATTAAAACGATAAAGTTCTACATATCTATATTTTGATTTTGACTAAAAATCATATGTTATCTTAGACATTGTCATATTGCTCTCATGATGTTGTGCCATGCACAAGTGGGAGAAATCTTAATTGTGTGCAAGGTACAACATATAACAATATGACTAATAGCTTTTCTTGACTGAAAGGTAAGAAACCAAAATTCTACTAGGACTTCTACACATAAAATGTAGGTTGCCCTAATTAGAACAAATATCAAGATAACATGAAAAGCTACTTCAACATATTCACTGAATTGTTTAGTAAATATGATTATGTCTTCTTGTAAAGTCATAATCATGAAGTATGAAATTAACTTGAAATTACTATTGAGGCCAAGTGTCGGCGCTTGTAATTACTTTAGTTGAATATGTTTAGGTCTCTTGTAAAGACACAAACATCAATTCAATTAATTGTTGAAAGACAAATAACGTAAAGTAAGACGTTGATTTGTTATGTCTTCTTGTTAAGACATGCACACTTACGACGTATAATATTAAATGTTTGTGTTTTCTAGTCAAAACATACACATGAAGTAAAGTATGCAATAGGCTAAAATTACTATTGGTGTCATCTGGTTTGACCTGGTTGGCAGATATGTAAGCCAAAAGTATAAGTTCATCTAATGAGTTGTGTGATAGTCTCACAACATCAGTCCTCATGGAATACCACAACTTTATGGTATGTCCATCATGGAAAATCAAACACTATTGATATTGTTTAATCCTTGATGACTTAAACTGTTTTACCTCCAAAGCTATCAAGGTTAGAAAATTGGATGTGCCATGTGTACACTCAATATGATTCCAACCCAGAAGGAATTTAAGACACCATTGTATTATGGCATGGGATGAATCTCATTATGTCTTGATTGAAGTTCTGAATTTGTTAACTACCTAAGAGTAAGTAATTAACAAACTAAAGTCAAGAACTAACGATGTATTTTAGATGTCCCACTTGAAAACAATTTATTGTTACTCAAGATGCTGAGTATCTAGAGATTAGTCTCTACATACAAAAGCAAGTGGGAGCACCTTTAGATCTTGAAGTTATTCAAGAGCAACCTTCTGAGTACTCTTGCTAATGTCATACTAAGTTTGAACATGCATATGTTAAACCATAGATTGATATCTCTTATTCATAAATCCGCAAGGATCCCTTTTGCACCTGAATGATATAGTTTTTATATCAATGCTAAGGGACAAAAGTTAGAGGATCATAGTGAGCCTGCTAACTACTGAGATGCATTATCAGATATTGTATCTGATGAGTAGCTCAAAACTATGAATGTTAAGATGCAGTCCTAGAAAGACAATCACTCATGGAGTTTGATTGATCTCTTACCAATCAGTTAGACTATGAGGTCAAGAATGAGTTTCTTGAAGAGAAAACTCAAAAGGACAAACTTGTACACGCATTTAATGCACGCGTAGTAAAAAGAGTTTACTCATACTTAGAATTTGACTATGATTAAATCTTCCTATCTACAAACATTAAATGTATAAAGATTAATTGTCATACTTGTTTTCATGTAAATGAAATATGACAATCGGATATCAAAACACCTTTCTTGTTGATTATCTTTGCGAGGACGATGAGTAATCAAAAGGGGTTTATGAATCCATATAATCTTTATTATGTATACAAGATAAAATAATCCATGTGTGGATTAGATCATGCATCTAGGAGCAAAGATCTTGAGTTAATTATAAAATCATTAATTTGATTTTGATTAATAAGATTACTCCTAAGTACACTAAGAGCAAGTTGGAGCACGGTATTTATTTTCTTAAATCTCATATGTCATTAAAATATTAGAAACAATATTCCATCTAAGCTAGACTTTAATTGTAACACCCCCATTTTCGAGATACGCAGCGGAATATAAGCTTGGGGTGTTACTTCATGGTTCACAGTCATGGGAATAGAAAATGACTCGAAAAGAGACGTTTTTAAATAAAATTGTTATCATTCATTTATTTAATATCAGAGTACATAAGATAGGTCCCAGAGGGAGGTTCAAAAATACATGATAAAAGTTACAATATCTTGTTGAATGATAACAAAGTGGACACCCTTTTATTTTTAAGAAGAAAGTCCACCGCCGCTCCGTGCCAATAATCATACTTCTAAATACCTGAGATAAACATGCTTAAAAAGTCAACACAAAGGTTGAGTGAATCTATAGTGTTTAAAGTTATAATCAGTTTGAACACAAGCCAAAGTAAAAGAATTCAGTTATATCGTAGTTCAGGAATATTGCACTAAACCTCATGACACGCAATGCGTTAACAGTTTCCAGGTTTCACAATCACGATTGAAATGAGAGTGGTCTTGCCCCCGAGTTAAAGATATCAAATATAATGCATCTGTCTAACCGGCTACCACGTAGATATCCATCCGGTTAGTACAAATGGGTCGTCAGGCCAATAGATCTATTCACATATTCGCGCTCACCCAGCAGGTGACTAATGGTGCATGATATGAGGGTCTTTTAAATAAATAATTCAATCTCAATAATAAGGTAAGTTAGCCTAGTGCAATAACAATCAGGAAAATACTTGTGTTCGGTTTAATAGCATGTATCTCCCCACATATTTGGTAAACACGTAAATAAAAAAAGTGGGACTATAAACTCACCTGAGCAGTCTGGATGGAAAACAAAAGCTAAACAAAGTTGATAAACGTCTCCGGCTTGCAACCTGGGTTTGTATGTCAATTTTTTCAGTAACCGTTCCTGAATATATATATATAAGTTTTCAGTGTTCGTTTTGTAACCTTCTGGTTGGTGATTAGATACTTTATTGAGCCAATATGTAGTTTCAAAAGTAAGATTTTATCTGATCTTCTTATCTGTAAGTTTCGGTTCCGTCCGTTCGTTAAAAGGACACTTCGTCAATTAGTTATGACCAAAAACGTATTCTAGGTTTAGATTTCTAAAATAATAATAATAATAATAAGAATAATAATAATAATATTAATAATATTAAAATATTAAAATATTAATAATATTAAATTATATTAATATATTTACGTTTTCTACCATAAGGTTTCTAGGGTTTACAATTCTTACCCTTAGACTTTAAGATAATGACAACTTTTACCCTTGATCTTTTATAAATTGACACTTTATACCTTTAAGTTTCAAAATGTACTGTTTTTACCCCTTAGGGATTCCCCGATCGCATGCTTAGTCCAAAACAGAAAGATTATAGAATTTTTGACAGAAATGGTCCTTGTGTTTTTTAGTCGATCACACCCGACATCCTTATACACAAAAACATTTTATTCTTAACGATTTAAGCCATGACCTTTTACAAAACCTTTTCTAAAGTGTTTATAAATGTTTTAAAAGTATTCTTGCCAAAAGTTGGGGCTTGGTTTGAACCCACGACCTCACAATAATTTTTGGAAACTTGCTACTTCAGTTTTTCGACACAGAAATATACCCAACTTTATACGCTTCGTTCTCACTCGTGTCTTAACGAAAATCGATGATTCTTTTTCCTAAACGTAGCCCTTTTAGTCTACTTTTATCATGTCGAAAACTAGAATTTTAGGAACACGTAAAAGGGTCGAAATTAAGGTTCAAAGCACAGGGTCTGCTGCTGTTCCTATTAAAATCTGTTCTGAATTTAAATAAAAAGACCATTTGTTTTGCGTTTTCACGACTCGAGGTCAAAAGACTTTTTGAAGGAAACGACGTTCCGGACAACTTTCGTGTTTTAAGTTTTCGATGAAATGGACCAGAAAGGCCTCGATTTGCGTCATGTTCGTTTGCTGTTACAGAAACTTTATTAAGTTTATTTAAAACTTCAATTCGACATAACTTTTGACTTGTTTAACCGTTTTCGATGATTCCAATTGCCACGTTCTTCTAAAAATATCCTCTATAACAATATGTAAGTATTTTATATCCTAGGGTTTCCAGAAATTCGTTTCATATATGTTTGTATTAATATGTTCGGTTTGAGTTTTTATAAACAAAACTTAAGTTCTACTAATTCTGGGTTATTATGACTTTCAAGACATGTTCTAACTTTTATTTAGACATAAAATAAGTATAGAAAAGTAAATAAAAAGGACTATAGATATACCTTGCTAGATTTGTTCAATTAGGGCATGATTTTGAAGTTAAGGTTCGAATTGACTCTCTACAGATCCTAGCTTCTTTCTACTGCTTCTTAGGTTTATTTGAACTTAGTTTAGGTTGGTGGGATCAGAAATGAAAGGGTTTGAGGGCTGTTTTGGTTGGTTCGATTGGTTATGGGACAAACTAGGGTTTCATGATCTTGTATTTATAGAGAAGGATTAGTAGGGTTTTATGAGGAAGATGAGGTGTTCTTACATGGTCCAGAAGTGAGGTTGGTGTGCTGTAAGGTTAGGGAAGATGACACATAAGTGTAGGAGGGGGGAGGTGAG
The DNA here is from genome assembly GCA_021014915.2 of Artemisia tridentata subsp. tridentata. NCBI lineage: Eukaryota > Viridiplantae > Streptophyta > Magnoliopsida > Asterales > Asteraceae > Artemisia > Artemisia tridentata. Next base: position 352,678,898 of record CP139507.1, read on the forward strand.
GTGGAAGTTTATGTTCCATACAAGTGTTGCTATTTCTAGAAGAAGGTGGTGTGTCCATTTAGGGTTCATACACATAGATGATTAGAGCTTAAGGAAGTTTAAAATTCAGTTAGTTTATGGTTATAATCGAACCAAGTGATATATTTAGGCTAGTTTTGGTTCGATTAGTGCATAAAGGGATTGTACATTGGCTTTGTTGGCTTGTAAACTAAGGTTTTGGGTAGTGTTAGGGTTTCCTAGGTTTAGGGTAAGTTAGAAATGAATTTTGAATTTAAATGTCCAAATTTTATATATATCGATTTCAATATATAAGGTAGAAAATAGTTTTTGTGCTTTAGGTAGTTGTACTCTAGGCTAAGAAGACTTGTACTTATGTAAGAAAAATAAGAAAAATGTATTTTTAATTATTTCTTAATTTTCTATAATTTTTATGTAATTTTTATTACACTTTAAATACAATTAAATGAGTTTTTATTATCTTGTGCATTAGAGGGTTGTACATTAGGTTTAAGGACTTGTAAACTCATTTAAAAAATTAATATATAAAATTATTACATTTTATATCTTGAAAGCATTCATTATTAAGTTTTATATAAAGTTTTTATAAATAATTAGTTTTCATGCTTTAAGGACTTGTACCTTAATTTAGAAAACTTGTACTTTTATTTAATGAGTTTAGGAAAAATAATTTATAAGAGTTATGCATGTATGGTTTGTACTTTATGCTTTAAAATAAATATAAATAGAATTTTAAATTAAATGATTTCATGCATAAAAGACTTGTACATTGACTTTAAATGACTTGTACATTTATATTTTGTAAAAATATTATATAAATAAATTAGGTTTCGTAAGTTTTGTACATAAAATCATAATTACCTGAAATTAGGGTTTTACCGGGAATTATTATGGAATTAGGGTTTCTATGCTTTAGACACTTGTACATTAATCATATAAATTATACTTTAGTATTTCTAGGGTTTCGTTGTTCATAAATGTTGGTATGGTAGTTTAGAGTTTCATAAAAACTATCATTAGTTAAGGAACGTTCAGTCTTAAACGTACGTTAGCGAAATAATGTAAAGTGATAAGTGGGACCTCATAACGTTTTAGGTCAATGATGTTTATTCAGTTGAATATTAAATCAAGTTGGGTTGCAAGCTCGGTTATTCGGGATGTGATCTCCGTCACATAAGATAATAGTTACAATCAAGAAAAGAAAAAAAAAAATTCTACGTGGAAAAAGGATAAGTGTTCTGAGTGATAGTTTATTTTAATGAGGGATTTTTCACAGTGGTTACAGTCACCCACCGTCAAGGGAATCTCGTCCCGAGATTCAGTTTATGTTGGTTGTGGAAATTGGGAAAATGAAGTATAAGAATAGTCAGGCCTAGATTTCTAACCTAGATAGGGAATATGAGAATAGGTTGCGATAGGAGTTTGATATGCTTAAAATGCCTCAAGTTAAAAATAAAATAATATTATATTATTTTATTCTTACGTCCTATGTCTCCAAAAATATTATTTCACTGCTAAATCTTCAATTATAGTTTTGGCCTAATAGAGTTGTCTAGAAATTTCCATTCGATACCTAAGGGAACGTAGTTTGGTCAGTCTTTTTCCTACTGGATGAATTAAATTTGAATGTTTTGCCACCTAATTTACCACTATGCAACGGTCAAGTTTTTAAAGTGGATGAATAGTAACTCCAACGTTCAAAATAACGGTTACCTCCTCCCTATAAATTCCTCATTTCTAATCCTCATTCTTTCAACATCATATTTCTTCTAAAAACCTCAAAATGCCGCATTTTGTTACGCTTATAGCAATTGTTTTTGTTGTGGCGACTGTTACCTACATGGTGTGTAATCCGGAAGAAAATCATGAAGGCTTGTGCTTGATCCTATGGTTTGTCATACCGCTTACCATTGCATCTTTTATCGTGGATCAGTCATGGGGAAAATAAGTCTTGCGCTAGGGTTATTAGTATGGTCCTTGTTGTCTTTCCTATGTAATCCTTAGTGAAATAAAACTGATGTAATCCTTGTAATCCTAGCACTTCTGTTGCTAACTATGTTTTTATGTATTATCTTCCAAGATTCCTAGTAAAATTTGGGTTTGTGAATTCCTATGTTTTTTTTTTTTTTTTTTTTTTTTTTTTTTTTTTTTTTTTTTATCCTCAATTTTTGTTGAATTCTTATTTTAGAGAAAATAAGTAGTAGTAGCGGACTTTATTAAGTCAAAAGTGATAGGTTATGAAAAGATTTTTGTTTTTGATATTTTTGCTGTTTGAATTAATAGAAAGTCTTGGGAAAATAACTGTCCAATTCATTACATGATTTTTCCTAATTATACATAGTTGATCAGGCTATGTATAATCGAGGATCAAATGATGTAATGTTTTGACTCAGTCATGTGATATTTATTCCTTTAAAAAGCTTTAGATGGTGTTCAACGTGATATTTTCAGGAATTAACATCATAATTGCTTTTCAAAAATATAAGAAAATTTTAGTCCATACTACAGTAATGGGTTCAAGGTTTTTCCTAGGGTAATAAGGGAGTATCTTCAAATTTAAATCTTAGTGTTCGTCTAAAGTTCCTATGTGCTAGGGATGATCTATTGTTTCCTCAAAATAATATTTTACCAATTTCCTAAAGGTATACTAGGTTTTAGGTAGGTAAAGTCTATGAATAGAGCAAGGAGGAATAGAGTAGATAATGAAGCTAAACGCAGATTTATATTATTACGGAAAAGTTACAGGATGAAAGTAGAAAAATAATTTATTACATTAGGATAGAGAGTTAAAAGGAAATATAGCTTAGCGAGTTCTAATCCTCAACTTATTTATCTATTATAATCATTTATCTTCTCCATAGATTTCATACTTGGGTTCTTATTCCTGAGCATCATTCTTGTCCTTCCAATTCGGGTTGAAGTTCGGGCACTGATTCTTGTAATGTCCCTTTCCACCACATCCATGGCAAGTTACGATTACTGACTGTAGTTTTGTTTCTTGTCGTCTTACAGTCTTTGGTCTGATGTCCAATCTTCTGACACTTTGTACACCTAACAATGCATGGACCGTAATGGTGCAACAAGCATTGTGTGCACAATGGCTTTCTTCCATTATAACCATTCCTAAGATTCTGTTGGTGATGGTAGCAGGTAGGGATAATGGTTTTGAGTTTTCGGTTTTGGTTATTTTGTTTGAATGTAACGGTTTTCTTTACTCCTAAGACTCGGGAAATGGTGGGTTTGATTATTCTTTCTGGGCCTTTATGAAGATCTGATTTGCAACCCGTAAAACCTTTAGGGGTATGATTACAAAGCACAGTCTTCGTTCCTTCTCCAGTGGCTATCCGGTTGTTATTCAAATGAGATACTGTAGTCACTTCCAGTACTGCTGCAATGAGGTTGATTACCATCTTTTGGATATCTTCGGGAGTCATTGGCGAAACATTGGTATTTCTCATGTTGACTTTCTTCTAGCAACATCACAAGAAATATGTAGTTTAGAATTCCAGTAATGACCATGTTAGGATAATTACATATTATTACTAACAAGTGATCATGAAGTTATATTCCTTTTTAGAATCACTTATTTACGATATGTCTTAGTTAATATCGTAGATAAATGGTTAACTCCTGCTAAGGAACAAACTAACTCATCAAAATTCAGCAACTTTCTCTTCATTCATCAGGTTTTTCTTCCGAAGTTTTTTTTTTAAGGTTTTCTATGTCGGGTTACCACATGGTATTAATAACTTGATTGATTGTTTTACGAAACAATTAATACAAGGTCTTTTATTAATACTGCACGTAGTAGATCATGGGTTTTCTGTCTTTGTTGTCAGTAGTGGTCCTAGTTTTTGTTTCTTATTACGCTATTAGTGGGTTGGGGATCTAGGTTTGGGAAAAATAGGGAAATATTGTTCGTGGATTTTGAGTATGGTTTGGTGGAGTTATTTATTTGATAGAGGGAATAGTGTTCATTACATATATGCACAGCATCATAGTAAGACACAATAGGATGAATTTGGTTACGACAGTAAATATATAACAAAAGAGAATTGTCATAGATTTATTGATTGATTACAAACTCTAAAAGTTTCAGGCTTATTTAGGTAATACAGGAAATACTAGCCAAATACTATTTGGGTTATTACAACGATACAAGTGACTTTCAAGATCAGTTACGTTCTTGACGTAAATGCTTAACTTCAGTCTCAAGTTTCAGTTGCGCAATTTCCATTTCCAAGAAGCGTTCCTGAAGTTCTTGGGATATCTTCAATTGATTATCCAGAACTGTTTCCAAAGCGAAAATCTTCTGATCCTGGTTTCTTGCTATTTCGCTGGCTATCCAAAGGGTCCTTTCAATGTCTTCCACTCTACCGTACAATTGATCATGTTCTCTTCCTGAACAGCGGATCCTGGATTCTATGTTTCTAAATTTATGATTGTAGGTATTCTTCATCCTTTCAACCTTTGCTCCTAGCCCAAACACCGTACGTCTCTCAGCATCGGTCTTTCTAAACAGAGTGTCAATATTATGGTCGTACCATTCAAAACGAAATGGTCGTAGTTCTTCCAATTGTTTAGTGTGAGCGTCGAGAGTGTTGGCTTGTTGATAAAGAAGATTCCATATCGATTCGATAGTGTCTAAACTAAGGTCGGGGGAATTAGATGAGGATATATCATCTGGGTTATTTAGTATTGGGGATTTTGGAATATTAGGTAGGGGAGAGTTTGGTTTTTCATTTTTCTGAATTGTTTCTGGGGGTAATTTATATCCAGCCTCAGATGCTGTTGGACAACCAATCAATTTTTCATGGGATTCGGTTCTTCCTTAGGTGATAATGGGAATGGGTTTGGGGTAGTTTCGTTGATTTTAAGTGTTTCGGGAGACATGATACTGTAATAATTTGCAAATAATAATTTATAAGAAATTATTATAAGAAATTAACAGTATTAGAGAGAGAAGCTAAGATGAAATGTAAGAGTAAATGTCAAGAGTACGAAGTTTAGTATAAAGGATCCTAAATGAATAAGGCTCTAAGTATAGTATCATCTTGATGTCCTAATCTGGACATGAAGGGAATAGATTGGACAGGGGAAAGCAGGATTCTGTAACCACTTTATAGTTATAATTATTCCATTTATATTGTTTAAATGATTATAGTGACTTACATACAAATAATGTTTCAGCAACGGCGTGGCACGGAGGACTTTGGTTAAGTTTTTGTGTAAACCGGTTATAGTCCAATATTTGAAAACATTTGGTTCTCTATAACCACAAGCTCTGATACCAATCTGTAACACCCCCATTTTCGAGATACGCAGCGGAATATAAGCTTGGGGTGTTACTTCATGGTTCACAGTCATGGGAATAGAAAATGACTCGAAAAGAGACGTTTTTAAATAAAATTGTTATCATTCATTTATTTAATATCAGAGTACATAAGATAGGTCCCAGAGGGAGGTTCAGAAATACATGATAAAAGTTACAATATCTTGTTGAATGATAACAAAGTGGGCACCCTTTTATTTTTAAGAAGAAAGTCCACCGCCGCTCCGTGCCAATAATCATACTTCTAAATACCTGAGATAAACATGCTTAAAAAGTCAACACAAAGGTTGAGTGAATCTATAGTGTTTAAAGTTATAATCAGTTTGAACACAAGCCAAAGTAAAAGAATTCAGTTATATCGTAGTTCAGGAATATTGCACTAAACCTCATGACACGCAATGCGTTAACAGTTTCCAGGTTCCACAATCACGATTGAAATGAGAGTGGTCTTGCCCCCGAGTTAAAGATATCAAATATAATGCATATGTCTAACCGGCTACCACGTAGATATCCATCCGGTTAGTACAAATGGGTCGTCAGGCCAATAGATCTATTCACATATTCGCGCTCACCCAGCAGGTGACTAATGGTGCATGATATGAGGGTCTTTTAAATAAATAATTCAATCTCAATAATAAGGTAAGTTAGCCTAGTGCAATAACAATCAGGAAAATACTTGTGTTCGGTTTAATAGCATGTATCTCCCCACAAATTTGGTAAACACGTAAATAAGAAAAGTGGGACTATAAACACACCTGAGCAGTCTGGATGGAAAACAAAAGCTAAACAAAGTTGATAAACGTCTCCGGCTTGCAACCTGGGTTTGTATGTCAAGTTTTTCAGTAAGCGTTCCTGAATATATATATATAAGTTTTCAGTGTTCGTTTTGTAACCTTCTGGTTGGTGATTAGATACTTTATTGAGCCGATATGTAGTTTCAAAAGTAAGATTTTATCTGATCTTCTTATCTGTAAGTTTCGATTCCGTCCGTTCGTTAAAAGGACACTTCGTCAATTAGTTATGACCAAAAACGTATTCTAGGTTTAGATTTCTAAAATAATAATAATAATAAGAATAATAATAATAATAATATTAATAATATTAAAATATTAATAATATTAAATTATATTAATATATTTACGTTTTCTACCATAAGGTTTCTAGGGTTTACAATTCTTACCCTTAGACTTTAAGATAATGACAACTTTTACCCTTGATCTTTTATAAATTGACACTTTATACCTTTAAGTTTCAAAATGTACTGTTTTTACCCCTTAGGGATTCCCCGATCGCATGCTTAGTCCAAAACAGAAAGATTATAGAATTTTTGACAGAAATGGTCCTTGTGTTTGTTAGTCGATCACACCCGACATCCTTATACACAAAAACATTTTATTCTTAACGATTTAAGCCATGACCTTTTACAAAACCTTTTCTAAAGTGTTTATAAATGTTTTAAAAGTATTCTTGCCAAAAGTTGGGGCTTGGTTCGAACCCACGACCTCACAATAATTTTTGGAAACTTGCTACTTCAGTTTTTCGTCACAGAAATATACCCAACTTTATACGCCTCGTTCTCACTCGTGTCTTAACGAAAATCGATGATTCTTTTTCCTAAACGTAGCCATTTTAATCTACTTTTATCATGTCGAAAACTAGAATTTTAGGAACACGTAAAAGGGTCGAAATTAAGGTTCAAAGCACAGGGTCTGCTGCTGTTCCTATTAAAATCTGTTCTGAATTTAAATAAAAAGACCATTTGTTTTGCGTTTTCACGACTCGAGGTCAAAAGACTTTTTGAAGGAAACGACGTTCCGGACAACTTTCGTGTTTTAAGTTTTCGATGAAATGGACCAGAAAGGCCTCGATTTGCGTCATGTTCGTTTGCTGTTACAGAAACTTTATTAAGTTTATTTAAAACTTCAATTCGACATAACTTTTGACTTGTTTAACCGTTTTCGATGATTCCAATTGCCACGTTCTTCTAAAAATATCCTCTATAACAATATGTAAGTATTTTATATCCTAGGGTTTCCAGAAATTCGTTTCATATATGTTTGTATTAATATGTTCGGTTTGAGTTTTTATAAACAAAACTTAAGTTCTACTAATTCTGGGTTATTATGACTTTCAAGACATGTTCTAACTTTTATTTAGACATAAAATAAGTATAGAAAAGTAAATAAAAAGGACTATAGATATACCTTGCTAGATTTGTTCAATTAGGGCATGATTTTGAAGTTAAGGTTCGAATTGACTCTCTACAGATCCTAGCTTCTTTCTACTGCTTCTTAGGTTTATTTGAACTTAGTTTAGGTTGGTGGGATCAGAAATGAAAGGGTGTTTGGGTCGTGTTTGGTTGGTTTCGATTGGTTTGATAAGAAGGGTTTATATTAGGTTTTATGAGAGAAGGATAGTGGTTTTAGAGGAAGTGGGTCCTCAGAAGTGAGGTTGGTGTGCTGTAAGGTTAGGGAAGATGACACATAAGTGTAGGAGGGGGGGGGGGGGAGGTGAGGTGGAAGTTTATGTTCCATACAAGTGTTTCTATTTCTAGAAGAAGGTGGTGTGTCCATTTAGGGTTCATACGCATAGATGATTAGAGCTTAAGGAAGTTTAAAATTCAGTTAGTTTATGGTTATAATCGAACCAAGTGATATATTTAGGCTAGTTTTGGTTCGATTAGTGCATAAAGGGACTGTACATTGGCTTTGTTGGCTTGTAAACTAAGGTTTTGGGTAGTGTTAGGGTTTCCTAGGTTTAGGGTAAGTTAGAAATGAATTTTGAATTTAAATGTCCAAATTTTATATATATCGATTTCAATATATAAGGTAGAAAATAGTTTTTGTGCTTTAGGTAGTTGTACTCTAGGCTAAGAAGACTTGTACTTATGTAAGAAAAATAAGAAAAATGTATTTTTAATTATTTCTTAATTTTCTATAATTTTTATGTAATTTTTATTACACTTTAAATACAATTAAATGAGTTTTTATAATCTTGTGCATTAGAGGGTTGTACATTAGGTTTAAGGACTTGTAAACTCATTTAAAAAATTAGTATATAAAATTATTACATTTTATATCTTGAAAGCATTCTTATTAAGTTTTATATAAAGTTTTTATAAATAATTAGTTTTCATGCTTTAAGGACTTGTACCTTAATTTAGAAAACTTGTACTTTTATTTAATGAGTTTAGGAAAAATAATTTATAAGAGTTATGCATGTATGGTTTGTACTTTATGCTTTAAAATAAATATAAATAGAATTTTAAATTAAATGATTTCATGCATAAAAGACTTGTACATTGACTTTAAATGACTTGTACATTTATATTTTATAAAAATCTTATATAAATAAATTAGGTTTCGTAAGTTTTGTACATAAAATCATAATTACCTGAAATTAGGGTTTTACCGGGAATTATTATGGAATTAGGGTTTCTATGCTTTAGACACTTGTACATTAATCATATAAATTATACTTTAGTATTTCTAGGGTTTCGTTGTTCATAAATGTTGGTATGGTAGTTTAGAGTTTCATAAAAACTATCATTAGTTAAGGAACGTTCAGTCTTAAACGTACGTTAGCGAAATAATGTAAAGTGATAAGTGGGACCTCATAACGTTTTAGGTCAATGATGTTTATTCAGTTGAATATTAAATCAAGTTGGGTTGCAAGCTCGGTTATTCGGGATGTGATCTCCGTCACATAAGATAATAGTTACAATCAAGAAAAGAAAAAAAAAATCTACGTGGAAAAAGGATAAGTGTTCTGAGTGATAGTTTATTTTAATGAGGGATTTTTCACAGTGGTTACATTAATCCTTAGCTTGGAATGAAGTTTCTCTTGAGGGATTTATAAAATAAGACATACAACCTTGTTATGTATATGTTTATTAGAATAAACTTAAGTGGTTATTAAGTCTAAACATAATATGACATGTTATTGAGGGGAGTCTCAATGATCAATCTCACTTGATGAGATTGAACACATGAGTGAAAATCTTAAGTTCGACTAATGGATTCATCATGTAAGTCATATTACGCATTGGACAATGTATATATCATTTGCATGAATGCAAGATGCTGTAACCACTGTGAAAAATCCCTTATTTAAATAAACTATCTCTCAGAATAATTATCCTTTTCTACGTGTAAATTTTTTTTTATTATTTTGATTGTGGCTATTATCTTATGTGACGGAGATCACATCCCGAATAACCGTGCTTGCAACTGAATTCGTATTCAAGTAAGTAAACATGTTAATCTAAAATATTATGAGATTCCACTTTACGTTATTTCGTTAATATATTTTAAACTAAACATTCATTAACTAATGATAATTTTATAAAACCCTAAACTACCATAATAACATTTATGAACAATAAAACCCTAGAAATACTAAAGTACAAATTATCTAATTAATGTACAAGTGTCTAAAGCATAAAAACCCTGAATCCATAATAATTCCCGATAAAACCCTAAGTTCACATAAGTGTTATTTTATGTACACATTTCATAAACCCTAATTTATTTATAAAATATTTTTACAAAATATTAAGTTTACAAATTACTTAAGCTAGTGTACAAGTCATTAATGCATAAATTCAATTATTTACAAAATCTTTATAAAAATCCCTTTTATATTTATTTTCAAGCATAAAGTACAAACCCTCCATGCATAACTTTTACAAATAATATTTTCTAAACTCACTAAATATTTTTACAAGTCTTTAAACCTAAAGTACAAGTATCTAATGCATATAAACTAAAAATTCCATTTATTTACTTTTAACTTAACAAAACTTAATATATAATTTTTATAACTTAATGAATTATAAAAATTACATTTTTCACATATTCTAAATTATTGTACAACTAAATTAAGTCCAGGTACAAGTTCTTTAAGCATGACATATAAATAGTAATAAAAATCTTATAAACATTTAAAAATATTTATTTAAATGACATTTCATGTAACATTTTCACATCATAAATTATAAAAATAATTTATTTATTTATTTAACATATGTACAACTCCATAAACTCAAGGTACAACCCATCAATGCACAAAAATATAAAAACTCATTTAATGACATTTAAAGTGTAATAAAAATTACATAAAAATTATATAAAATTAAGAAATAATTAAAAATACATTTTTCTTATTTTTCTTATATTAGTACAAGTTCCTTAAGCCTAGAGTACAACCTATTAAAGCACAAAAACCATTTTCTCCCTATTAGGTAAAATTCGATACATACAAAATTTGGTCATATGATTCTAAAATTCATTTCTAGCTAAACCTTAACCTTAGAAACCCTAATTATATCCCTAAACCCTAGAGTACAAGTAAACTAAGCCCTAGATACTACCCCTCTAAGCCTATTCGAACCCTACCCTAAAAACCTAGTTCGACTACAACTTTAAAACCCTAACCAAATTTACCCTTACATAGAACCTACACCAAATGCATTCCCCCTCCTCTACCTCACCATGACATCACCCTAAAACACTTGTATGGTTTTGGGAAGAACACATCCCCCTCCTCTAGAAGATGTATAGTTGTAAGAACCTAAATGAACCACATCACCCTCCATAATATACCCTACGCCTTCCCCCTCCTCACCACAAACCTCTTCTGCAGCCACAACACCATATCTCCTGCCATAAACATTTAGAAAACCCTAAGTTAACTCCTTCTATAAATAACAACCCAAATACACCTAATATCCCATAACCATTCGAACCAACCAAAGCAGCCTCTCACCCTTACTCCACTGATCCCATAAGTCTAGATTAAGTCCAAATAACCCCAAGAAGGCAGTAAGATAGAAGTAGAACCATAGGAGAGCCCAATTCGATCCCTACACCAAAATCTTGCCCTAGTCGACCATATTAAGTAAGGTATATCCATAGCCCTTTTCATTTACTTTTCTATAATTATTTTAAGTCTATATAAGTCATAGAACATGTCTTAAAAGTGATACAACCCCAGAATTAACAAAAACGAAATTTTCTTTATTTTTGTTCTAATCGAGTGAAATAATGAAAATAATTACGTATAGGAATTCTAACAAACCTAGGATCATAAAACTGATTTAGGAACTCTTTAAACATGTTATATTAACTAATCATAACATAAAAACAAGTGGTCTAAAAATCGGATTGCAAGAAAATGGGTTTTTCTTTTCTTTTTCACTGCTGTCGACACAGCAGAAACACTGCTGCTTTCGACGTTAATTTACCCTAGTAAACGAATCTTATAAATTCTAGTTTTCAACATGGTTAAAGTAGACTAAAAGGGCTACGCATAGGAAAAAGAATCAATGTTTTTCGTTAAGAAACGAGGGAGAACGAAGCAAAAGAAGTTGGGTGTTTTTCTGTGTCGAGTGAAACCAAAAATACGACTTTCTGTTGTAATTTTCGAATTCATGGGTTCGAATCAGCCAATAAAACTTTACAAAAATACTTTTAAAATATTTATATACACTTTAGAAAAGGTTTTGTAAAAAGTCTCGGCTTAAAACACAAGATATAAAATGTTTTTGAGATATGGGATGTCGAATGAAAACCCTTAGAGACATAAGGACCATTTTTGCCAAAACTCTATAATATTTTCTGTTTTGGACTTGTCATGTGATCGGGGAATCCCTAAGGGGGTAAAAGTGTTGATTTTGAAACTAAAAGGTATTAAGTGTCAATTTATAAAAGGTCAAGGGTAAAAGTGTCAATTTCTTAAAGTTTAGGGGTAAAGTATGTAAACCCTAGAAACCATAGGGTAGAAAACGTAAATATACTAATATAATTTAATATTATTAATATTTTAATATTATTAATATTATTATTATTAATACTCTTATTAATTTTAAGAATTTAAGAACTATAAGATACGTTTTTAATCATAACAAATTAACGAAGTGTCCTTTTAACGAACGGACGAAACCAAATCTTACAAATAAGAAAATATAACAAAATATTACTTTTGAAACTACATATTGGCTCAATTAAATATTTAATCAACAAACCAAATAACGAAACGAATAATAAATATAATAAGAAACAATTACTGAGAAACTTGATATAACCAATTCAGGTTGCAAGCCGGAGACGTATATCAACTTTGTTTTGCTTTTGTTTTCCATCCAGACTGCTCAGGTGAGTTCATAGTCCCACTTTTCTTATATGTTTTCCAAACTTGTGGGGAGATACATGCTATTAAACCGAACACAAGTATTTTCCTGATTGTTATTGCAATAAGTTAACTGTTGCCTATTATTTTAAAAGACCCTGTTATCATGCACCATTAATCACCTGCGGGTGAGCGCGAATATAGTGAATAGATCTATTGGCAGTTGACGTCCCATTTGTGTTGCTGGTTAAGTAACCAAATGCATTATATTTGAGTTTAATAAAGAGTTTCAGGCAGACTCCTACCCGGGGCAAGGTTACCTACATTTAATTATGGGGTAATTGTTAACCTGTTAATGCTTTGAGTGTCATGAGGCTTAGTGCAATATTCCGAACTGTGATATAACAGATTTCTCTTATTTGGCTTGTGTTCAAACTGATTATAACTTTAAACGCTATGGATTCACTCAACCTTTGTGTTGACTTTTTAAGCATGTTTATCTCAGGTAACTGGAAGTACGATTTGGCACGGAGTGGCGGTGGACTTTCTTTTAAAAGAGTGTCCGTTTTGTTATCATTCAAATGAATAATGTATCATTTATAATGTATTTCGAAACATCCCTCTGGGACCTATCTTATGTACTCTGATATTAAATAAATGAATGATAACAATTTTTATTTAAAAACGTCTCTTTTCGAGTCGTTTTCTATTTCCATAACTGTGAACCATGAAGTAGCACCCAAGCTTATATTCCGCTGCGTAATCCGAAAATGGGGGTGTTACAGATTGGTATCAGAGCTTGTGGTTATAGAGAACCAAATGTTTTCAAACATTGGACTATAACCGGTTTACACAAAAACTTAACCAGAGTCCTCCGTGCCACACCGTTACTGAAACGTTATTTGTATGTAAGTTGTTGTTAATCGTTTAAACTGCATAAATGGAATATTTATAACTATAAAGTGGTTACAGAATCCTGATTCCCCTATCCAATCTATCCCACTCATGTCTAGGCTAGGACATCAAGATAACACCATACTTAGAGCCTTATCCATTTAGGATCATTTATACTAAACTTCGTACTCTTGATATTTCACCTTTAGTTTCTTTCCCTAATGTTATTAATTTCTTATAATAATTTCTTATAATTATTATTTGCAAATTATTACAGTACCATGTCTCCCGAAACCCCTAAAGATAACCAAATCACCCCAAACCTCACTCTAGATAACAGTTCCTTCCCACAAACTTCAACCATAGACAACCACCCAACTGGTAACATAGTAAGGGACGGAAACTAGGACCACTATTGAAAACAAGGAACCCAAGTATCCATATTAGAGACACGAAATTTTTAACCTACCACATGCTATGTTAATAAGAGACGTTGCATTAATTGTTTTGGTAAAACAATTAATCAAGTTATTAATATCATGCTATAACCCAACATACCAAGACATACCTAGACTAGGCTATAACCAATAGAAATTCCCTCTAGGATAAATTTCGGAAGAGAGCTTGATGAATAAAGAAAAAGTCACTGAACCTTAGCTTTTATTAGACTGATCTTTAGCAAACAATAAATATACATCCCTGTCAGCCCGATCATCAAACTGAAAAGTTAACTCAGAAGAGTTTCTGGTACCCACTAAATCAGATTTATACCTATCAGCTTCTGTACAATGTCTTGGCCACAAGATATGTTGCATAAAGATGACGCTTGTACTAATTTGTTATATATAACAAAATTAACAAGCTATTTATGACTATATGTGATCTTGATTTTGTTTTGCTGCGTATGGTATCGATTGATGTGGGCCAGTGATGATCACCTTACCTACACATATGATATTTGGATATGTTATGATTATTATGAGTTTTACTTTGATAATCTAACATGAACAAAACATATGTAAAACCTAGAAAGAATAACCAAACCTACCATAAACCATACCCTAGGAATTAAGCAAAATCACCAAAAGCAAAAACTCAATGATAGGAAGACCATTATTTTGAGGATTCCCGATCTAGAAATTAAACAAGATATTAGTACTAAGAAAAGGACTTTAAAAGAAAACCTGATAATATGAAAACCCTAATACCAATAGGAAAACTGAGATTTGTGTAAAGAAAAACTAGAATTTATTAAGGAATCCCAACCATGTCCTAGGATGACTTTGGTATTTAAACGGAAGATAAATCCTTGTAGGAGATAAATAAAATTGAGGTTTAGAACTCCCTAATTTGTAATCCTTTTCAAATCTTACTTGGGTTACGATGGATGTAACCTAAGTAAAACAATTACCTTCCTGTTATATAAACCCTCATTTTGTAATGAACTCTGTACTAAATTCAGCTTCTATTTCATCTATTCTGCCCATAGGTATTTCATAGCCATTCACTATTATACCATTAGAAATTAGGTTTATTCCTAACCAAACAATAGACGAATCTATCCTATAGGACCTCTAGACAAACTTTAAGATTTATTTCGAGGATTACCTTAGTATCACCATAGAAATTTCTGACCTACCACCGTAGCATGAATAAAAATCTTCTTAATCTTTTGAAAAATATTTATGAAGTCATTTTATAAAAACAAAACGTTGAACACCATTTAAAACAATTTGAAATACCACCACAACTGAACCAAATATCACATCATTCAGTCCCCAGTTATGCATAGCCTGGCCAACTATGTCTAAACTAGGAAGAATCATGTCATAATTGGCACAGTTATCTTTTCAAAATAACAATTTTCATTCCAAAGTAAAATATTGAAAAATCTTTCATAACTTATCACTTTTGATTTGATACAATAAAAGCCTACCACTACTACTCATTATCTCTAAAATAGGAATCCAACAAAAATTGAGGATAGAAAAACCATAGGAATTCACAAACCCAAATTTTATTAGGAATCTTGGAAGATATTACATAGAAAGATAGTTAACAACGGAAATACTAAAATTACAAGGATTACATAATTTCATTAAGGATTACCTAGGAAACATACGAAGACCCTATAGAACACCTAGATATTACAATTTAAATTAGGAATCATGAAAATTCATACAAAGCGAAATCACTAGCATCGGAAGTACTAAGGTTACAATGATTACAAGATAGGGAATAGATTCGCTAATAGGTTGACCCATCATAAAAACGAGGATCGCCACCAACATCACAATAGCTAGAGCCACAACAGGATGAAGAATCTTGACTATCCTGCGTAGTAAGTACCACGAGACTAAATATTAGGCATAAGAATAAATAAGCTTTATTTGAGGATTACATAGAAAAACAACCCTTACCCCCATATCTTGTCTACCCCAATAGCAAAGACCACAATAGGCATAAGGACCGCTAGGACATAAACTAGGAACACATGATCTTCGTTCGGTACATAAGCCAAATAGGAAACTGCAAGGACCACGTAGACAATCGCTAAGAATGTAACAAGGTGCGGCATTTTGAGGTTTTTAGGAGAGAAATTTGGTGGTGAAAGAATGAGGATTGAAAATGAGGTATTTATGGAGAAAAGGTAGCCGTTAATTTCACTATTGAAATTCGACCGTTGCACAGTAACTCATTAGGTGGCAAAACATTCAAATTTAATTCATCCAGTAGGAAAAAGATTGACCAAACTACGTTCCCTTAGGTATCAAATGGAAATTCCTAGACGACTCTATTAGGCCAAAATTATAATTGAGGATTTAGAAGTGAAATGATATTTTTGGAGACATAGGACACGAGAATAAAATAATATTATATTATTTTTAACTTGAGGCATTTTAAGCATATCAAACTCCTATCGTAACCTATTCTCATATTCCCTATCTAGGTTAGAAATCTAGGCCTGATAATTCCTATACTTCATTTTCCCAAATTTCCACAACCAACAAAGGCTGAATCTCGGGACGAGATTCCCTTGACGGTGGGTGACTGTAACCACTGTGAAAAATCCCTTATTTAAATAAACTATCTCTCAGAATAATTATCCTTTTCTACGTGTAAATTTTTTTTTATTATTTTGATTGTGGCTATTA
Organism: Artemisia tridentata subsp. tridentata; assembly: GCA_021014915.2. Classification (NCBI taxonomy): domain Eukaryota; kingdom Viridiplantae; phylum Streptophyta; class Magnoliopsida; order Asterales; family Asteraceae; genus Artemisia; species Artemisia tridentata. The sequence continues at coordinate 352,695,425 of CP139507.1, forward strand.
TCTTATGTGACGGGGATCACATCCCGAATAACCGTGCTTGCAACTGAATTCGTATTCAAGTAAGTAAACATGTTAATCTAAAATATTATGAGATTCCACTTTACGTTATTTCGTTAATATATTTTAAACTAAACATTCATTAACTAATGATAATTTTATAAAACCCTAAACTACCATAATAACATTTATGAACAATAAAACCCTAGAAATACTAAAGTACAAATTATCTAATTAATGTACAAGTGTCTAAAGCATAAAAACCCTGAATCCATAATAATTCCCGATAAAACCCTAAGTTCACATAAGTGTTATTTTATGTACACATTTCATAAACCCTAATTTATTTATAAAATATTTTTACAAAATATTAAGTTTACAAATTACTTAAGCTAGTGTACAAGTCATTAATGCATAAATTCAATTATTTACAAAATCTTTATAAAAATCCCTTTTATATTTATTTTCAAGCATAAAGTACAAACCCTCCATGCATAACTTTTACAAATAATATTTTCTAAACTCACTAAATATTTTTACAAGTCTTTAAACCTAAAGTACAAGTATCTAATGCATATAAACTAAAAATTCCATTTATTTACTTTTAACTTAACAAAACTTAATATATAATTTTTATAACTTAATGAATTATAAAAATTACATTTTTCACATATTCTAAATTATTGTACAACTAAATTAAGTCCAGGTACAAGTTCTTTAAGCATGACATATAAATAGTAATAAAAATCTTATAAACATTTAAAAATATTTATTTAAATGACATTTCATGTAACATTTTCACATCATAAATTATAAAAATAATTTATTTATTTATTTAACATATGTACAACTCCATAAACTCAAGGTACAACCCATCAATGCACAAAAATATAAAAACTCATTTAATGACATTTAAAGTGTAATAAAAATTACATAAAAATTATATAAAATTAAGAAATAATTAAAAATACATTTTTCTTATTTTTCTTATATTAGTACAAGTTCCTTAAGCCTAGAGTACAACCTATTAAAGCACAAAAACCATTTTCTCCCTATTAGGTAAAATTCGATACATACAAAATTTGGTCATATGATTCTAAAATTCATTTCTAGCTAAACCTTAACCTTAGAAACCCTAATTATATCCCTAAACCCTAGAGTACAAGTAAACTAAGCCCTAGATACTACCCCTCTAAGCCTATTCGAACCCTACCCTAAAAACCTAGTTCGACTACAACTTTAAAACCCTAACCAAATTTACCCTTACATAGAACCTACACCAAATGCATTCCCCCTCCTCTACCTCACCATGACATCACCCTAAAACACTTGTATGGTTTTGGGAAGAACACATCCCCCCCTCCTAGAAGATGTATAGTTGTAAGAACCTAAATGAACCACATCACCCTCCATAATATACCCTACGCCTTCCCCCTCCTCACCACAAACCTCTTCTGCAGCCACAACACCATATCTCCTGCCATAAACATTTAGAAAACCCTAAGTTAACTCCTTCTATAAATAACAACCCAAATACACCTAATATCCCATAACCATTCGAACCAACCAAAGCAGCCTCTCACCCTTACTCCACTGATCCCATAAGTCTAGATTAAGTCCAAATAACCCCAAGAAGGCAGTAAGATAGAAGTAGAACCATAGGAGAGCCCAATTCGATCCCTACACCAAAATCTTGCCCTAGTCGACCATATTAAGTAAGGTATATCCATAGCCCTTTTCATTTACTTTTCTATAATTATTTTAAGTCTATATAAGTCATAGAACATGTCTTAAAAGTGATACAACCCCAGAATTAACAAAAACGAAATTTTCTTTATTTTTGTTCTAATCGAGTGAAATAATGAAAATAATTACGTATAGGAATTCTAACAAACCTAGGATCATAAAACTGATTTAGGAACTCTTTAAACATGTTATATTAACTAATCATAACATAAAAACAAGTGGTCTAAAAATCGGATTGCAAGAAAATGGGTTTTTCTTTTCTTTTTCACTGCTGTCGACACAGCAGAAACACTGCTGCTTTCGACGTTAATTTACCCTAGTAAACGAATCTTATAAATTCTAGTTTTCAACATGGTTAAAGTAGACTAAAAGGGCTACGCATAGGAAAAAGAATCAATGTTTTTCGTTAAGAAACGAGGGAGAACGAAGCAAAAGAAGTTGGGTGTTTTTCTGTGTCGAGTGAAACCAAAAATACGACTTTCTGTTGTAATTTTCGAATTCATGGGTTCGAATCAGCCAATAAAACTTTACAAAAATACTTTTAAAATATTTATATACACTTTAGAAAAGGTTTTGTAAAAAGTCTCGGCTTAAAACACAAGATATAAAATGTTTTTGAGATATGGGATGTCGAATGAAAACCCTTAGAGACATAAGGACCATTTTTGCCAAAACTCTATAATATTTTCTGTTTTGGACTTGTCATGTGATCGGGGAATCCCTAAGGGGGTAAAAGTGTTGATTTTGAAACTAAAAGGTATTAAGTGTCAATTTATAAAAGGTCAAGGGTAAAAGTGTCAATTTCTTAAAGTTTAGGGGTAAAGTATGTAAACCCTAGAAACCATAGGGTAGAAAACGTAAATATACTAATATAATTTAATATTATTAATATTTTAATATTATTAATATTATTATTATTAATACTCTTATTAATTTTAAGAATTTAAGAACTATAAGATACGTTTTTAATCATAACAAATTAACGAAGTGTCCTTTTAACGAACGGACGAAACCAAATCTTACAAATAAGAAAATATAACAAAATATTACTTTTGAAACTACATATTGGCTCAATTAAATATTTAATCAACAAACCAAATAACGAAACGAATAATAAATATAATAAGAAACAATTACTGAGAAACTTGATATAACCAATTCAGGTTGCAAGCCGGAGACGTATATCAACTTTGTTTTGCTTTTGTTTTCCATCCAGACTGCTCAGGTGAGTTCATAGTCCCACTTTTCTTATATGTTTTCCAAACTTGTGGGGAGATACATGCTATTAAACCGAACACAAGTATTTTCCTGATTGTTATTGCAATAAGTTAACTGTTGCCTATTATTTTAAAAGACCCTGTTATCATGCACCATTAATCACCTGCGGGTGAGCGCGAATATAGTGAATAGATCTATTGGCAGTTGACGTCCCATTTGTGTTGCTGGTTAAGTAACCAAATGCATTATATTTGAGTTTAATAAAGAGTTTCAGGCAGACTCCTACCCGGGGCAAGGTTACCTACATTTAATTATGGGGTAATTGTTAACCTGTTAATGCTTTGAGTGTCATGAGGCTTAGTGCAATATTCCGAACTGTGATATAACAGATTTCTCTTATTTGGCTTGTGTTCAAACTGATTATAACTTTAAACGCTATGGATTCACTCAACCTTTGTGTTGACTTTTTAAGCATGTTTATCTCAGGTAACTGGAAGTACGATTTGGCACGGAGTGGCGGTGGACTTTCTTTTAAAAGAGTGTCCGTTTTGTTATCATTCAAATGAATAATGTATCATTTATAATGTATTTCGAAACATCCCTCTGGGACCTATCTTATGTACTCTGATATTAAATAAATGAATGATAACAATTTTTATTTAAAAACGTCTCTTTTCGAGTCGTTTTCTATTTCCATAACTGTGAACCATGAAGTAGCACCCCAAGCTTATATTCCGCTGCGTAATCCGAAAATGGGGGTGTTACAAATGCAAGATGATTTGATAACAACAAATATCTAAGTGAAAGTCATTAGATAATTGTGAAACGAACATTATAATGGACATACAAAGGACCAAAGATATGTTCAAACATTTACGGATATTTGAGGAGCTCTGTTTTGTTTGCATACGTTAATGCTCATTTAACTGAGATGATACTCAAACCCAGTCGTGGTCATCATGAATGATGACATTGATGACTAGATGTGCTCAACTGAGAGCATTAATGCGTTATACATTAAAAGAATAAAAATACTTTATAGTTTGAGAAACTATTCAGATGACTGTCTGAAGTAGGTGTTTTGCTAGCTTCAAACACCATATGGAATGTATTGTTGCAGTACTCGTCTTGTACTTGAATGCACACATACAAAGGACAATCATCATTTAAACCTTTTATGAGTTTTGAAATAAGTATTCTCAAAGTTTACTCAGATGACTACTTGTTGTCTTGTACAAAATGATTCGATCATGGTGGGAACATCGGATTCCAACCTATGAGTAGTCTTATGCATATCTGTTTTTAGTATTTGGATAATGGAACTGTAAGCATTCGTATTATACAATGAATTGATATACCTGGTATGATCGTCTTTATTTATACTACTGTGTTCTGTATTTGCATGTTTAATCCATGAATAATTTATTTATTCTAAAATTGTCCATTGCCAGTTGACGATACGGGAGTATCATCAAATTAAGGCAAATGTGAGCGTGTTGGTTATTCATTTTCCACACTTACATGTTGTTCATTGTGATAAACATTGGATTGACCCAACCTACGAGTATTCACTACATGGATCGTCGTCAATAGTGAATCTCGCTAGAGGTTATGTCTCTTATCCTTAGACTTGAGATGCAAGCAGGTCTTGCAAGTGTAGAATTTCATTCCTTGATATGGTTAAACACTGTCCTGAATAAGGTAGTTATAAAGGCCATTATCAGGAGTGACGTGAAGCATGTGAATGACACGTGTAGTCAAAACAGGATTTGTTCCTCCACATGTTATGGAGTTAGATACTATTGGGCCCCTCGATGAATTGAACAGATGTTTGTATGGCCGTACCCAAAAGAAATTAAGATGAATCTTAATTCACTTGGTAATCTTGTTCAATATCTATATCGAGAAACATAATAGTTGAACTATTAGAATGACATTTGATCCATGTCTAATGTTCAACACGGTATTTGTAACAAAAGGATAGATGACATATAAACCATCTAAAATGAGACGTTTAAGAAACTAACCTCACATATTTCTAGGGGCAGTGGCGTGTTGCTAGACGCTAACCATTGCTTGTATAATTACTTGATTATTATGACGTCGCAAGTGGGAGCTGTTGGGATATGCTCGTGTCATAATTACTAATTATATGGCTAGACATATGTGAGCCTATGGGGTCACACACATATACACTGAGGTGCCACTTTATATGTCGTGTTTATTGTATTTACGATATATAAATAATCGTAAGTAACCAGGAACCGCTATTGGGCTTCTAATGAATAAGTAATGGACTTATTACATTGGACTAGAAAAACAAATGGGAAGCCCATTTGGAGCCCATGTATGGCCGGCCTTGGAGGGTCTTTTGAAGGGATTTTTGGTTGTTAATTTTAGGTCAATATATTGTGATTATCTCCAATTAATTTACACAACTAACAACAAAATCTTCTCCTTCTTTTCCTCCTCTAAATCTCACGGCAAAACAAACTTCTCAACCTAGGTTTTTTGTTTTGTTCATCTCTTCTTTGAATCATGTTTATTCAAGGAAGACTAGAAGAGTTACGGGTTGAAGGACTAGCATCCATTGGCATACAAGGAAGTGTAGTGTGGATATTCATAGAGGTGATCTCCATTGATCACTTGGGTTTCTCATTCTAGTCAATTCATAAGTTTTGGTGGTGACTCCCGGATCACGCTACAAAGGTATAACTTATGTGTTTTATTTATTTGATTTATCATATGGCTATATGGATCCTTGTGGGTGATGTTTTCCGCTGAACTTATTTATTTGATATGTTATTTATTGTTACATCACCTATAATAGCATGGTGGATTAGGATGGTGTTGGATGGAGGTGAAGGTTGATGAAAAGAGGAGTTATCATTTGGAGGGAATTTATAATATGAAAATGTGGTTGGTTTTGGTAAGTTTTTGAGGTTTTGTAGTAATATTCCAAAATCAGTTGGGTCATTAAGAGAAATGGTAGTTGAGGCTAGATAAAAGGGGTCACGAGATGCAAAAGAAAACATTGAAATTTACTGTCCAGATGGCCGGTCCCCTTAATTGTAGGCCGGCCCCCTTAAAATTAAGGGGACCGCCTAGTAAAATTAAGGGGGCCGCCCATCTGGTGTTTTCCCAGGCGACCAAAATTGAAAAATTACCAGAAAAGTGTCAATTTTTGGGGTGTGTTTGCAGCAAGCTCTATTTGGAATATATACACTAAGAATAATCAAATAGTAACACAAGCATATTAAATAATAATGCACATATGTAAACTATCAAAAAAATATTATAAGCATATCAAAAGCATATCAAACTAAAGAAACTAGTAACAAAGTTCTAACATGAAAGTAGTTAAGCTCCTAGCACAATATAATATATAACAAAATAAATGTCAAAACAATATCACTACACGTAATTGTCTAATAATATATCATCAATGTTCAACTAAACCCACACCAAATATATCTATTTCTTTTTGCCAAGAATCTTCCTGAAGGCCTTTCCTATTGATTTGAATCCGCCTCGAACCTCCTGATGCATTTGTTGAGTGGTGTTGAGCAATGAGGTTTGTCTTTCGAAGAGGAGTTGATCGGTTTGTTGGGAAGGAGAAGGAACTTGATAGTCGGTGTAATCAAGTTCCGGAAGATTATCAACGAAGGTCGTGGGTGATGGGGTACTAACACGTGATGTGCCTTCCTCCTTATCATCATCATCTCCTCGATGAGATGTAGAACCACGAGGTGCGAGTGATAAAGAGCTACGAGATTTACCCTTGTCACTTCGAGATCGACAAGGTTGGACACGAACAAGAGGACGTAAGACCGGTTGAATGAACTCATAAATATCACTCTCAAGATGTGGGTAATGTTCCATGACATGATTATAAAGTCGAGTGAGGAACATACCATAAGGAAGATTGGCATTAGGAGTGTTTTTAGCGGAGATGATACGATGAACAAAGAGATAAGCCAAATTGTATTGTTCTTCCGCAACAACACAATACAACATGTGAGCAATGCTCGCCGTGAGATGATCACGGTGACCACCGGTACAGAATGCATTCTTGCGAATGAGTTCTTCCCAACGCTTCATGTCGGGGCTTAACTCTTTGAGGAGGATTTGGTTTGCATGAATGTCGACATTTTTTGACTTAATTTTTCTACTAGTCGTACCACGTTCTAGCTCAAGAAGTCGACGAATTTCGTCAGGAGTAGGAATCTCAGAATAGTATGGACCATCCTGAGGTCGATGTTGTTCAAGAGAAGAAAGATCCCACTTATTTGAAAAGACGGCTTGACCGTTGTGGGGAATTTTGAGGATTTGACCGAATTAAGCAAGAGTGTGAGTGATGAATTCGTTTTGGATCATGAAAGAGATGAGGATATAACCATAGTCATCGGTTTGCACCGTAACTTGGCTATAGAAGTCAAGAACGAAACGAGGAATGATGGGTTCATTGATTTTGAAAAGACAATCGAGACGAACATTGGAGAACATTTGTTCGATATGGTCGGATTGATAGAAGGATGGATCGACAACTCTCCCCTCATGAATGTTTCTATTTTCAATGGTATGATAGAAACATGCAATGACGGGAGATATGCCGGGAGTAGCGGAGACTTTTGGAATGTATTGTTTGGTTTTGGAAACATCACCAACCGTGACTTTAGGCATTTTCACCTAAACAAGATAACAACAAGAAAATAGGATTAAGAAAAAAATATGCATATGTCGTATATACTACTCATGTGGAACGCAAACATACTTCGACTCTAAAAGTTTAATCCTTAGAAGTAGTTTGCAAAGTTCCTTAGTTTTAATTTTTAACTCGCTTAAAATGTATTTTATGATGTTAAGGAGTAGTTATAGAGATATTATGGTAAAGAACCAAGAACATCCAAACGCTCCTTTATACATCATAAGCCACTTTGAAATGTGGCTAGACAAACATTAGATTGTATGTCTAGCTATTTCTTACGAGTATTTATGTTAAGTAACTTATTAAACGTAGATTTTTACTAAAAAAAAATGTCCTTTTCAATTTGTTATGCCAAACGCTCCCTTTACTAGAAAAATAAAGACTAGTATCTCAATATACATATGAATTATGTATCTTGATGACTCAAACTTACTAGTTACATGTTTATAAACTTGTTAATTAGTTGTTAATTTTATTTTGACTTAATTTTGACAATTTTATGACTTAATCCAAACACCCTCTTATGTTTATAAAATCATTTTTCATGATTCGAAAAATATATTTTTAGGATTAAAGAGTTGTGAAAATATAATGTGGTTAGTTTTAACAAGTGTTTATGGCATAATTCAACAATGTATAACAAATTTTGAATAAGAGTGTTTGGCTTTTCAAAATTTTGGCATGAGGGTTTTTAATAACTTAGATTCTAGGTTAATTAAGAACTCTAATCCTATGGGGAGCATTTGGTTATGATAATTCTAGACTTAATTTAAAAAAAAAAAAAAAAAAAAAACGAATTTGAAAAATTTAAATAAAATACCTAATTATGATTAGACTCAAAATTGGATGAAATTAGACGAAATGTGTGTTGGAAAACTTAAAATATATGTTTCTAATCGAGATATAAGTGTTTGCCCCTTGCGAATTAAGCCTGAATTGGTGATTTGGTAAGTGGTTTTGATGGTTTTGGGATGGTTTTGTTCGTTCACAGCAGATAGGAAAGGAAGAGTGTTTGAGAAATGGGGTGTTTGGCAAAACTTTTAAGAAGAAAAATCGATTTGGTAGCAGCAAATGGCCGGTCCCCTTAAACATTAAGGGGGCCGCCCTCGATAACTAGCCGGTCCCCTTAATTTTAAGGGGGCCGCCTACCAAAGTTTGGTATTTTTCGAGTTTTATTTCTGACGGTAAAATATTTATATGTATATAGATAGATTTATTATATATCAAAAATACGTTGGGTTGTATTGGCATGAGGAGGGAATACTTGACACATTTTATTAACATTTCGTAAAAAAAATTTCTTGAGAATTTTGGATAAAATAATCAAGACGTCAAGTCGACAATGGTTTTGAGGAATGAGAGGAAATGTGTATATATATATATATATATTATATATATATATATATATATATATATATATATATATATATATATATATATATATATATATATATATATATATATATATATATATACATATATATATTAGTTCTTATGTATATGTATAATAGTATGAGTATATGTATAAAGGGATTACATACTAACAAACACATAAGTATTAACTAAACTAGGCACTTTAAACTAACGGGGGCATGCAATTAGCTAGTTCATCAACCTAAGCATATAACATAGTAGAGAGCATGAAAGAGAGGCGGACCTTTTAGTCTTCAATAAATAGTCTTCAAGCACTTCAAAGTGTTTATATTGACTTATAGAAGCCAATCATAGAAGAGATACCGATTTCCCGATGAGTTAACAATTTAGCCACTTGGTCCCATTGTCTAATTGGTCCAAAGTTTTTGAACCAAACATGGTTTGCAATTGAGATTTGAATAATTCCACATTGGGTAACTATTATTATTATGGAGGTTTTGTCGATTTTGGTTTCTTCTAGGTTGAGGAGTTTTAGGCCGAGGGTGAGGATTATTTGGTCTTCTTAGGGGAGGTGTTTTTTATCTTAATTTCGGTTTAGGGGATTCTTCTTTGGTTTTTAAAGATGGTTTGTAGAAAATTTTTACTTCATCATTACTAGCAATGGGTATTTTTCTATCTTTCATAAGTATGTATTTAGGTGTTGACTCTAAGGATTTTTGCTTACTAGATTCACATTCAAACTTTACATTTTTAGTTTCACTAGTTGAGGCCTCAGTTGAATTAAATCCTAAGCCGGTTTTATCTCCTGATACTCTTTGAACACTTATTATTTTCCTAAGTGAATTGCTACTATCTTCGAATTCGTCAAGTTTACAAATTTCTTCCTTAAGTTTTTCGTTTTCATTTTTAGTCTCTTGACATGTTTTACATTCTACAAAAGCTTCTTTGCCTTTTTCTAAGTTGTGTAGTTTAATTTTTAATTCAAGTATTTCGTTTTCTAATTGGTTATTTATGTGTTTTAGTGATTTGTTTTTAGTCATTACTTTTTGACCTAGTTTGCATAATCTATTATACTCACTATCTAAGTCTTTTTCGTCTAATGATAAATATTCATCACTAAAGTATTCGGTTTCGGAATGTACCTCACTTGATGTCTTAGCCATAAGACACTTCTCCTCCTTTGTGGTTTCTTTCTCATCTTCATCACTATCACTCCATGCTCCTCTAACGAACGCCTTTTGATTTTGCTCCTTAGACATCATTGGACATCTTCCGATGAGATGATTTGGATCACCACATTTAAAGCACTTCCTCTCGCTCTTGCTAGTTTTGTCATCTTTATTTCTTTGGAATGCTTTTCTTTCGTCATGTGGTTGTCTAACGAATCTTCCTCGTCTTTTGAAGAATTTCTTGAAGTCTCTTACGGCCATGGCATATTCTTCGTCATCACTTTCGGAGGTTGAGCTATCCTCATCACTAGATTCTTTCCTAGCTTTCAACGCAATTGACTTGCTTTGCTCTCTTTTTCCTTTGACCATCTCGGAGTCTTTCTTTATTATTGCTTCGTAGACTTTCAAGTTGCCGATCAACTCGTCAAGTTGAAGAGTTGACAAGTTCTTCGATTCTTCAATCGCCGTAACTTTAGCCCGCCATTTTGGATGAAGAGCCCTAAGAAAAACTCTCATCAAGTGCTTTTAAACTTGTGATGATAGTGTTAAACCTAGCAAAAGCATTATCTATTGATTCCTCTTCCGGAATCGTAAATTGTTCATATTGTTGAACAAGAAGATCTATTTTATTATCTTTGACTTGACTATTACCTTGGTGAGTTATTAGTAAGGAGTTCCAAATTTCTTTTGCGGTTTCACACATAAAGATCCTTTCGTATTCTTTACGTGGTAACGCATTATAAATAACCATTTTTGCCTCATTATTTTTAGCAAGTTTTCTTTTTAAATCATCACTTTGTTTTTCAAAAGGTACTACTTCATCCTTTTTAGTTTCGGTATTATTTTGAATAGGTAAAAAATCACCATTAGTAATAGCATGCCAAAGATCTAGATCTTTTGATTTCACATAAGTTTCGAATCGATTTTTCCAATAAAGAAATCCATCACTTTCAAATAGTGGTGGTCTTTGCATAGATTGCCCTTCTAAATATTTTTCGGATTCCATAGATAGTTTCAAGTTTTAAAATACAATTTATTTTAAAAATCTTGTTTGACGTGGCTCCTGATACCAATTGTGGAAAACTAGAAGGGGGGGAGGGTTGAATAGTTTTACGTCTTTTTAATTTTATTGTGAAAACTTTTGTTTACTTTTTAAAACTTCGATTCGATCTTATGTGAATTCAACTCTTGAACAATATGAACGAATATAAGTAAATATAAATAAGTAATGCAAGTAAGGTAAATGAAATAAAATGAAAGATAGGGATGGAAAGATCAAACCACAACACAAGGATTTATAGTGGTTCAGCTACAAGGACACCTTCCTTGCCCTACTCCACTCCCCGAGTCACCTACTCGAGAGTTCTCTTCACTATGTCAACAAACTCCCTTATGGCGGAGAAAACCTTACACAACTTTCGCTTACACCGGTTTAACGACACAAAGCTAGATGTCGGGTTCTAATCCTAGCTAGAACCAATCTCACAACTTCTACATGACTTCTTCACAACTTCTTCACGACGGCTTCACGACTTCTTCATGACGGCTTCACAACTTCTACACTACGGCTTCACAACTTCTACACTACGGCTTCACAACTTCTACACTACTTCTTTACAACACAACTACTTACTTACACTTTGATCTACTAATTACAACTACACAACACCTTATCAAATACTTTACACAACTACACAATTATATGAATTAAGCTATAATACTTCTTCTCTAGTTGTTGAAGGAGTATTCTTCTTTTGCACTTGGATGATGGAAGCTTGGATCACTTGGAAACCAATGCTTAAGAGAATATGATCAAAGGATTTTAGAAAAGATTTAGAAAGATTGAGAAGAGATTTAGAACAGAAAGTTTTAGGTGCAAAATGTGAGGAAAAAGTCCAGGGATTAACCAGTATTTATAGGCAGATTCTGACAGCTGGAGGAGCGGGGCGGTCCCCTTAAAATTAAGGGGGCCGCCTAGTAAAATTAATGGGGCCGCCCTACCCGAACGTTGCTCAGATTTGTCTTTTTGTGGGGAATGTTTTTCTGGAACATTTTTGCCATTTTTGGTTGAAAATTTGAATTTATAAGTTTATAATGGATTAAACATTTTTATTAAATACCAAAAATGATTTTCTAAAAGATATAAAATGTTTGTGACATTTTACAAAAATTCTAGTGATTAAGAAAATGTTCCTTTGATCATATAATGCATTAAGCATTTGTTTATTCATACCTTAAGTGATTTAGTTGTTAAAATAGATATTTATAACTAAATACTTGTTTACTTCATAATTGTTTTCGTTTAATGATTTTACATTTTGTGATTATCAAAACGTAGAGATATCGAAAAGTATTAATAACGTGTTTAGGTATTATTTATATCAAAAATTATGTTGTGTACATGCTGTAAAATCAACTGTTTAAGCATATTTGCATGAGAAGATGTTGATGGATACTCTCAATACAATTCTCTCAAATCAACCTTTAATCAAACCTCCTTTTAATTTAACCGGCTAATATTAATGACCACGAATGGAGACAACCCGATATGACCATCTTGAAAAACCTAAATAAGCAATATCGTAAAAAAACCCCATAGTTATTTTTTGTTAAAAATAATGATTCTAGCCGTGAAATATGTATCTCCTGTGAAAATTATGAGACCAAAATACCACTCATTGTACCAAATACTTTCAATAATGTTGTATCTCAAAATGAATTCGGATAACATATTGATAATTCAGTTTAGCGTATGTACAACCCACCTCATAGTCCAAAAAAGAAATGAAGTACTTAGTTCACAAGCCCAACAAAAATATAACCCGATCCAGTCCAATTCGCTCCTCACACAAATGTTATAACCTGTATTATAACCCTAAAAATACTCATATTCATTTCACTTTACCAAACCCTAAAACACACATCAGTTTTTATCCGCCCCCGTCTCAACAACTCACCTCCTATTCTATCTCTCATCAAATTTAGAACTCATCACCTTCAACACATCTCTTATCTCATCTCCATCAAAACACAACCGATCAAAGACCCTCTCTCAATCTCAGTTTCCATCATCACATATCTTAATCGAACACAAGATCATCTCCTTCCATTCGTGTAAGAACAACACGAATCTCACATAAGCTTACACCTTGTTTGACGCAACACAATATTTGACTTCAAGGTCTCGGGTAGGTTTATGTTTCTCGTTTTGCTTGTTTAATTAAAACCAAATGAAAAGGAATGGATTCGAACACTATTGTTCTGGTTCTTTCTTTAGCATATTTCGGATAGTAAAAAGGAGGTTTATCTCCACATATATCTATGATGATATGGGTTCAACAAAAAAATATTGTAAACATTACAACAAATGAACCCTTCTGAGATCTATATTTATCTTGTTTATGCACGAGTCTAGTTGATGGTTCGGAGAAGGTGATGAGTTAGGATAGATTGTAAGTGTTTGATTGTGATGGAGAATGGAGTAGCTTTAGATGCACTTGTTGTTGGGATTTGATTGTTGTATGTGAACGGGCTGTGGATATGTCCTTTTATTTTTTCAGTTTCGTTTGATGTTTCTTTTTGTCTTCTTTTCTTGGCTTGCTTGTGGACTAATGATGTGTAATAACTGAGGTCACTTTGAGTCTTGGTATTTTGTTTGAGGTCAATGGTTCTCTTCATCTTCTATTTTTCTTTTTGGTCACTTTTCGAGAAACTTACTCGAAAACATGTCAAGAGACATACTCGAAAACATGTTAAAAGACTTGCTCGAAAAGACTTTTCGAATTTCTTTACAAGAAATTCAAAAGTTCAGGGTTTTTTGACTTGCTCGAAAACATGTCAAAAGACTTATTCGAAAAGTCTTTTCGAATTTCTTTACAAGAAATTCGAAAGTTTAGGGTTTTGAGCACATATTCGAAATCTTCATACAAACCCATAAATCCGACTAAAAGCCCTTCATTTTCTACCCTTTATGACCACAAATTTCACATAAACTTGATATTTTCTCCTAAAATCATCAAGTTTCTATCATAGCTTGAACAAACACTATGAGGATGCTTCCAAACAATTAAGTCTGTTTCTTGTCCTTAGGTCCTAGAATCTTTTCCATCTTCTTGAGTAGTTGATAAGTTGTTTCATCATAAGGATATTGAAGTTGGAGTCTTCGTTTTCCATATAGCATTTGATGTACAATAGCCTTCTGATATTGTAAAGGATAATCCTTCTCTACAAGCATGCAAATTGTCATACCATGTACATCCAAAGCATGAACTCCACAACTCTAATAAATTTTCAATTGTAAAACTGTGTTATGCCTTAGAGTTCTCCACTCCTCATCCTCATGATGTAGTTCAAACATCACTTTTAAATAATTCCAGATGACTCTATCATAAATTTGTTCCGGCCTATTATAACCAAAATTTTCTTTATACAACCTCCATAGAGTCACCATATCTTCTCTATTAAAGTGATGAACCATTTGTAGAAAGCTAAAAAACCTCACAGATGAACCATCAACCCTCTTGATATCCCAATATGCTGTCTTACCATGTAATCCTGAAGTAAAAGCAACATGACTTCTTCTTCAGTTACTAATGCAATTTCTGTGTGAGCTTGCATCTTTTCTACATCATCATCAACTTCAGCTTGCTCTGGCTCTTCTTTTTCATAAACCTGCTCTTGTTCTCCCTTAAGCTCTGTTTCAGACTTTTTCTTTTTGCTACTCTGCTTGACTAGCCCTTCGCCTTTTCTTTTAGAACTAAACCTTTCTTCTTTCTTATCAGCACTACCCTCCACCACATCAGTATTCATAGACACAAAGCTCTCAATCTTTCTCTTGGCAATGTTGTATAGTTCTTCAATTCTGCCATCATCAAACTGTGATAACACCTTTTGTTGCCAATTATCCATATTCTTGAGGTATGCACACATGAAAGATCTTCTTTGTGCTTTGGTGGGTGGCTTGTTCTTCTTTGCTGCTAACCTTTGTGCTGCATAAAACTTTTTCCTTTCATCTATAAGTTCTTTCAACATTCTAGCTCTTTCATCAATTGAATACTGCTTGTTGGGATTAAATGTTCCTGACTTAATACTGCTGGAAGAATAAACTAATAGTACAAACTGCTAGTGTTTAAGTGAAGACTGCTGAAGGATAACTAATAGTACAAACTATGAAGTTAGTACTGCTAATATATATGTGAAGGTACTGCTGCTGTGATAAGGACGTATCAAGGATAAGTATGGTATAGATTGTATGTATATCACATTTAGTTAGAAATATATGGGTAGATACTTATCTTTTAAAGGACTCCTTAAGTCTATAAAAGGAGGTCCTAGGTTAGATGTTTAGGTACGAATACAAGTCGTACGAGTCATACAAGTTTTGTTAAGATTCAAGGTCGTTGTAACCCTAGTGATATTGAGATCACTCGTATTATTCTTGAATAATATTGAATCATTTGGAGTTAATAATCACTTTGTTCATTGTTCATACTACATTACTGTTACATCAAACAAAACCTTCTAAGTATTGTTAAGTAGATTCCGTATACTTAACAGTATAACCTCAAAGTATTTTAACACATCATAAAGGAGTAACATCCTAAGTGTTTGATCCTCTCAAGTGATATTAGAGCCAGGTTGATACTTTGATTTTAGAAGAACTCTTTTTCAAGATAATGGACATGGAAACTACACAGACTAACATGGCTGCTAAACTACCTATGCTGAAGCAAAACGACTTTGAGATGTGGAGGCTGCGAATAGAACAGTACTTCCAAGTGTAGGACTATGCACTCTGGGAGATTATTGAAGAAGGAAACTCCTTTAAACCTTCCACATATGTATCAACAATTAATGGTAAAGAAGAGACTGTTGTGCAAACCACTCCAGTGACTGCATAAGATAAGCTGCAAAAGAAAAATGATGTCAAGGCTAGGAGCTTGCTGATGATGACCATTCCCAATGATCAACTCTTAAACTTCATCAAATACAAGGATGCAAAGTCTTTGTTTGAGGCAATCACTACTAGGTATGGTGGGAATGAAGCCACCAAGAAGACCCAGAAGACTCTACTAAAGCAGAACTTTGAAAACTTTAGTGCAACTAGTAATGAGTCTTTGGATCATATGTTTAATAGGCTGCAAAAGATTGTCAGCCAACTGGTTGTTCTTGGTGTTGATATACCTCAGGAAGATCTGAACTCCAAGTTCTTGAGAAGTTTACCTACTGAATGGGCTATGCATGTGGTGGTCTGGAAGAATAAGCCAGAAATTGATATTATGAGCATCAATGATCTTTACACCAACTTCAAGATCGTTGAGCAGGATGTGAAGAAAGCTGGAGGTGCTAGTTCAAGCACTGGGAACATGGATTTTGTGTCATCTCCCAGTAATTCAAGTCCAAATGAGGTGAAAGTGGCTATAGGAGTTAGTACTGCTAACCCTAGTGTTAGTACTGCTAGCTCATCAAGCAGTACTACTGGTTTCCTGAATGATACCACCTATTGTGCTTTCCTGACCAGCCAGAATGATGGGTCAATGCTGACACATGAAGATCTCCAGGAGATTAATGATGGTGACTTGGAAGAGATGGATCTCAAGTGGCAAATTTCACTTCTTAGCATGAGGGCTAAGAAATTCTATCAAAGAACTGGCAAGAAGATCAACATCAGCAGCAATGATACTGCTGGTTTTGACAAGTCCAAGGTAGAATGCTACAACTGTCACAAGTTGGGGCATTTTTCAAGGGAATGTAGAAGACCCATGCAATAGGATAGCAGGAACAAGGGATATGGAAGCAAGCCCAAGGCAGTGGAAGAGCCTGAAACTTCTTCAAAGGCTATGGTGGCTATTGA
The DNA here is from genome assembly GCA_021014915.2 of Artemisia tridentata subsp. tridentata. Taxonomy (NCBI): domain Eukaryota; kingdom Viridiplantae; phylum Streptophyta; class Magnoliopsida; order Asterales; family Asteraceae; genus Artemisia; species Artemisia tridentata. Next base: position 352,712,490 of record CP139507.1, read on the forward strand.
TGGCCTAGGCTATGACTGGAGTTTCATGGCAGATGAAGAGTAAGCACTTGCTGAGATGGTACTTATGGCCTTCTCTGACTCTGAGGTACTATCTGCTAAAAGTTGTTCTAAAACATGTACTGCTCTTAAAGAATTTGAAGCTTTAAAGAAACACTATGATGAGCAGAGGATTGAATTAAACCAAACAAATTATAATTTGTCTAATCACAAAAGAGGTTTAGCAGTCCTAGAAGAACAAATAGTGCATTATAAGAACAATGAGTCTGCTTTTGCTGAGGATATAGCTGTTCTTAAGAGAGATTTGTCACTTAAGAATGCTGAGATTAACTTGCTAAAAGCTGAATTAGATAGAATCACTAAGGCAAAAAACAATATACAATTAACTGTAGACACTTTAGAGTATGTATCAAAAGGTGTTAATAAAATTATAGAGTGTCAAATGGTTAATAAGGCTAAATCTGGGTTGGGATATAAAACATGTCCACCTCCTCATAGAGGAGTGCCTGCACCCCCAGAAATTGACCTAGAGCATACAGGTTTAACTGAGCTTCAACAACCTAAGTTAGAATATGGTTGTAAGCCTAAAGAAAATTCAACTGCTAATAAACCTGTAGAAACTAGTGAGCCTTTTGAGAGTGCAAGTGACACCTCACTTACTGAGGACAAGGTGTCAACTGATAGGAACTCAGATGCTTCCATCATTGAGGATTGGGAATCTGATGAGGAAGATTAGGTTGTAGCTAAACCTGATGTGGTAAAGTTAGAAGGAACCAATGTTCCTAAGGTGGTTAGTAATGAAACTGTTAAGCCTACATCTAATGTTAAACCAATTAGGAAAACAGTTAAATATTGTGAGATGTATAGGTCCACAAGCAAGCCAAGAGGTAACCAAAGAAACTGGAATGACCTCAAGTCACATCAACTAGGAAGTGACTTTGTCATGTATAAGAAGGCTTGTTTTACTTGTGGTAGCTTTAACCACCTAGAGGCTTTTTGTCATAACCATCAGGGGAGAAAGATGGTTACTGGGAACAAAAGAGTAACTAGGAACACATGTCATAGAGTAAACTCAAACAGGTCTTAAATTCACCCAAATACTAATAGAATGACTCCCAGGGCACTTTTATTGAAGTCTGACCTCAAACCAATTAGTACTGCTCGACCAGCAGTTAGTACTGCCAGACCTTTTAAAACTGTTTAACCTAGACTGGCAGTTTCAAGTGCAAAACCAACTTTTAAATATGCACAACAAACTGTTAAAAGGCCTTTTCACAAGAAAGCAGTGGTTCAAAAACAATTTTGGAAACCAAAGGCTAAAACTGCAAAGCCAGCAGTTAGTACTGCTAGCCAAGCAGTTAGTACTGGTAACTCTAAAAACACTGCTAGGGATAAAAGGGCTAATGCTGTTAAGGCCTCAGCATGTTGGGTATGGAGACCAATCAAACCCAATGGTGCATCAATTGTTTTGAAAAGATTTGACTATATTGATGCACGAGGCAAACCCAAGTCAGTGATGGCTTGGGTACCCCAAGGAAACTAATTTCCTTATTTTATGTGCAGGGAAATTCAAAGGAAGATGAGGAAGATCAAGGTTATGCAGACAGTGGATGTTCCAGGCACATGACAGGCAACATGTCCTATCTTTCAGACTTTCAACCAATGGATGGAGGATATGTTACCTTTGGGGGAGGAATAAGAGGAAGAATTACTGGTAAAGGCACCTTGAAAACCGGTAAATTAGACTTTAAAGATGTGTACTTTGTGCAAGAGCTTAAGTATAACCTGTTTAGTGTCTCACAAATGTGTGACAAAAAGAACAAGGTTCTTTTTACTAACACTGAATGTCTTGTGCTTTCTCCAAACTTTAAGCTTCCTAATGAAAGTCAGGTTCTACTTAAAGTTCCAAGAAAGGGCAACATGTACAGTGTTGATATGAAGAAGATTGTTCCTAAAGAGGCCCTTACTTGTCTTGTTGCAAAGGCCACATTGGATGAGTCCATGTTATGGCATAGAAGACTTGGTCATATAAATTTTAAAACCATAAATAAGTTGTTAAGGATGGTTTAGTAAGAGGCTTGCCTAAAAAACGATTTGAAAATGACAAGACTTGTGTTGCCTGTCTCAAAGGCAAACAACACAAGGCTTCTTGTAAGCCCAAGACCCACAAATCTATTGATCAACCTTTATTTTTGCTTCATATAGATTTGTTTGGCCCTACATCTGTGAGTAGTATTATGCAAAAAAGGTACTGTCTTGTAGCTACTGATGACTATAGTAGATTCACATGGGTTTTCTTTTTAGGTTCTAAGGATGAGACACCTAGCATTATTAAGACATTTATAACTAATATAGAAAACTTAATGGATAATTAAGAAAGTTAAAGTCATTAGGTGTGACAATAGGACAAAGTTAAAAAATAGAGTTATGGATGAGTTCTGTAAGGAAAAAGGTATTAGAAGAGAGTTTAGTGCTGCTAGAACTCCTCAGCAAAATGGGGTTGCCGAAAGGAGAAATAGAACACTAATAGAAGCTGCTAGAACCATGTTAGCTGACTCTAAGCTGCCCATCACTTTTTGGGCTGAAGCAATTAATACTGCTTGTTATGTGCAGAACAGGGTTTTGGTAGTTAAACCTCACAACAAGACACCATATGAGCTGTTTAGGGGCAGAACTCCTGCATTAGGATTTCTAAGACCTTTTGGGTGTCATGTAACTATTCTAAATACCTTAGACCATCTAGGCAAATTTGATGGCAAATCTGATGAAGGATTCTTGGTTGGTTACTCACAAAATAGCAAAGCCTTTAGAGTATACAACACAAGAACAATGAAAGTAGATGAGAACCTGCATGTTCAGTTTCTAGAAAATAAATCTAATGTTGCAGGTGAAGGTCCAAAATGGCTATTTGACCTTGATACTCTAACCCAATCAATGAACTATGTGCCAGTTGTTGCAAGAATCTTTTCTAATGATTTTGTAGGTTTAGAAGCTGATGTTGCAACAAATGAAGCAGGCTTGGGAAAGGAGAGAGATCAAGATCATTTACTAATGCCAATATGGAATAGTCTGGATTCATCTTCAAAGGATCAGATCATGAGCTCCCTTGGCTCTGAACCTTCTAGTGATATTAACAAGGATGGTTTTGAAGATGGAAATAATAAAGATGAAGTTGAAGAACCAGAGAATCAAGAAAATAGTACAAATGAAGATTGTACTATTGAGCCCCAAGTTAGTACTGCTGGGCAAAATATTCATACTGCTGGCCCATCAAATACTAATGCTGCAGATTTCTCAGAAGATGATGTGGATATCAACAATCTACCACCCACCTATCCAGTTCTCTCTACTCCACACACAAGGATACACAGATATCACTCCCTAGACAATGTGATTGGGGATATACAGTCTGGTGTGAAGACAAGAAGAAAGAATATGACTTCAGACCAACAAGGGTTTCTTAGTGATGTTTATGAAGAAAAGAAGCATGAAGATGCCAACACATGTTTGTTTCTATGTTTCCTCTCACAATCTGAACCCAAAAATGTTCTCATAGCCTTAGAAGACTCAAGTTGGGTAGAAGCAATGCAAGAGGAGCTTCTCCAATTCAAGATTCAAAAGGTTTGGGTACTAGTAGATTTTGCCCAAGGGTATGAGGGTAATTGGAACCAAATGGGTTTTTAGAAACAAGAGGGATGAAAGAGGAATTGTGATAAAAAATAAGGCATGGCTTGTAGCCCAAGGGTATACACAAGAAGAGGGAATAGACTATGAAGAAGTTTTTGCACCAGTAGCTAGAATTGAAGCAATCAGACTGTTTTTAGCTTATGCCTCTTTCATGGGTTTTACTGTTTACCAGATGGATGTTAAGAGTGCTTTCCTGTATGGTACTATTTAAGAGGAGGTGTATGTCTCACAACCTCCAGGTTTTGTTGATCCAGAACAACCAGATATGGTGTACAAGGTTGTGAAAGCTCTTTATGGTCTACATCAAGCTCCAAGGGCATGGTATGCGACTTTGGCTTCTTATTTGTTAGAGAATGGATTCCAAAGGGGCAAGATTGATCAGACTCTATTCATCAAGAAGAACAAGAAGGATATCTTGCTGGTACAGGTTTATGTGGATGATATTATATTTGGATCCACAAGGAAGGAAATGTGCTTGGAATTTGAGAAACTTATGCATGATAAGTTTCATATGAGTTCCATGGGGGAACTTACCTTCTTTTTGGGGTTGCATGTAAAGAAATCAACTGAAGGCATATTTATCAGTCAGGATAAATATGTGGCAGAGATACTAAGGAAGTTTTAGTTTACTGATGCTAAAGTGGCAAGCACACCAGTTGATCCAGAGAAACCTTTTGTTAAAGATGCAGATGGAGAATGTGTTGATGTACACACCTACAGATCAATGATAGGGTCCTTGATGTATCTTACTTCATAAAGACCAGATATCATGTTTGCTGTGTGTGCCTGTACAAGGTTTCAAGTCACTCCCAAGGCTTCTCATTTAACTGCTGTCAAGAGGATCTTTAGATATCTTAAGGGTCAACCTAGGTTGGGGCTGTGGTATCTGTGGGAAACTAGAAGGGGGGTTGAATAGTTTACCGGTTTAAAAGCTTCTTTTAAAAATCTTGTTTTAAAAGTATGCTATTGGAAACTTTGATTCGAACTCTATGTGTAATCAATCAACACCAATATGAACTACAAACTAAGCTACGTAATAATAACAAATAAAAGTAAAGAGTAGAGTTGGAAAGATCGAACCGAGACAGAGGATTTATAGTGGTTCGGCTACGAAGCTCTTCTTCGCCCTACTCCACTCCCCGAGTACCACACTCGAGAGTTTCAAGCACTATGTCAACAACCTCCCTTAAGGCGGAGAAAACCGTACACGTCGCTTATCCTATTTCCGACACTAAGCTAGATGTCGAGTGCTAATCTTAGCTAGCACCAATCTACCAAGGTCCACGTGACCAAACACACAAGCCCAATGGCTTCAAGAGATCACCAAGATCTCAACACGATCACAATGATCAACACTCACTTCACTCTACTCAACTAACACTAACCTAATGACCCTTGATCTTCTTGATCAATCACACAAGCCCAATGGCTTCAAGAGATGTTCACTATCTCTATAGATCACACTTGATCTTCACTCTCACTCACAAAAAGAAAATAAACTTGATGTATGCTAAGATACAACAAGGTTGTAACAAGAGTTACAAAAACCTATCAACTATAACTCTAGTATCTTCTTGATTACTTGAGTTCTTCTCTTGCCAATGAAGAGGGATGACAACACCTTGTATCAACTTGGATACTTGTGTTCTTCTCTTGCTAGTGAAGAGGTATGAAGAGGATCACTTGAAGGATGATTGGATCACTCTTGAAACAAAGAAAAACTAATCTAATTGACCCTTAGAAGTGAAAGGTGTGAGAGGATTTAGTTAAGGGATTTTTCTGTGTGTGAAGGGTGCCTGAAACTGTGAAAGAGGTGGGTATTTATAGGCAAAGAAAATCTGAACGTTACAATTCAAAATGGTACGGACGGCTCCACTAAATGACCCACGGCTCCGTTAAATTTAACGGTACCGTGGAGCCGTGGTAGACTAGGACGCTCCAAATTTTGTCTTTTCTGGTGAAAACTTATTTGGGGAAGGTTGGAGCTGATTTTGGGGGGAAAAATAGCTGTTGTGATTTTCAAACTTATTTTTCCATTAAAACATTTCTTAATATTTCAAAAATAATTTGTCATGTGTATTTTTGAAAAAATGTTTTGTCCCATTTAAAATGTGAATTTTCAAAACATGAATTCACTTCTTTGATCACTAGTCCAAGTTGTAACTTTGTTCAAGAGTGATTTGCGTAGAAACGGGATCTTCCGATTAAAAACTTGTTAGCGTTAATTTTAACGTAACGTGAGTTCACATTTTGTCATCCTCAAAACGTGAAGTAATCGAAAGATATAAATAACGTTTTTAGAACATTATTTGCATCAATAATCTCCCCCTTTTTGATGATGACAAAATATAAACTCATTTTAGGTTAAAATTAATTTTAACAAGTTTTTAATGAGTTTACTCCCATTTCTCCCCCTTTTTGTCAAATCAAAAAGGTGGTTAAGGCTCCCCCTTGATGTGTACTCCCCCTCATTTGGAGAACACAAGGGAATCGAGCAATGGATCGTGCTACAAAACAAAGTTAGACGACAAATATACAATATCTAACAAGTAGCACATTTGTGACAAATAACCAATCCTTTAGAAAGAAAAAACCTCCACATAGAAGCATTCATTCATAAAACAAATAAGTGTCATAGTAATGTATGACTGCATAGAAAGCACTAAGAAAGATAACAAGAAGCCTAAATTCCTAATGACTAGAGACAAGCATCATTTCCAAGAGGGGTCCTAAGAGTTTATTGTAGAGGACTAAACAAGCAAGTGTTTAGTTGTTTTGGTTAGGAGGTGGTGGAGATTGGGGCCCCATTTGAGGTGGTGGAGGTGTCAAGAGATGTTCTATAAAGTAGAACATGAAATGAATCTCGTCTCTTAAGAAGTAGATGAGATTACGGTTGTGGAGACAACATAGGCAATTAGCATTATGTAACTCCAAGGGATGTGGTTGGTTGGGTTGTGTCATGATAGGAGATGGTGATTGTGGTACAGTTGTTGGAGGTGAAATTGGCATGGCATTGTCCAATGGGGTGAAGGGAGATGGTGTTTATTCCATTGATGATGTGGTGTAATAGGATGATGAAGATGTTGTATAGGTAGAAGATGTTTTAGATGGTGCATAAGGTGGTGATGGTGAGTATGAAGTGGCTTGGGAAGGTGGTGTCATAGCTTCATCATCTCTTGTGAGATCCACAAAGAGTGTTTTTGAGGGTGGTTTTACGGTTATCATAGGTTTCTTGGGGATTTGAGATGTTGAACCATGTGTGGAGGACATGGTGTTTGTGTGATGTGAGGTTGAAGGTGAAGTGCAAGATAAGCTTGCAAGGGTGAGGCCTTATATAGGCAAGTTGGGTGAAATTTGAATTAAAGTTGATCCTATGGTGTAAGAGGGGAATCCTAGGGTGAATGTGAGGGTGCAAGGTTTGCAGGTTTGAGGTTAGGGTGATAGGGAAATAGGAGCATTAGGAAAAATCCGTTATACAGGGTCACGGCTCCGTTAAATTTCCTACGGTACCGTTAAATTTAACGGTGCCGTCCCTATTTAGTGGTGCCGTGACACTGTTGGCACGAACTTTTCCTTGCAGGCTAGTTTTGGGCAGCTAGGGGGAATTTTCTAGGGGAACTAATTCCTGGAAATGAGAGTGCCTCAACTCACTAGGTACTTATTTTCCTAATATATCCATACAATGCTACATCTAGCACATAAAGATGATCATGCATTATACTTAAAGAATCATAAGCATGCAAACATAAAGAACAAGATAAGGTATCATCCAAATGTCAAATAAAACATTTATGTAATCATGCTAGATAATTTGAGTATTAATTCCTAATATTATCTATTAGTAATAAACCCTAGTGAGAGATATAAATCTCTTCCTAACTACTTATGACTTGAGCATTCCCCTTTCTTGTCACACTCTCGTCTTGAGTATTTGTTTCATTCTCATGAATAGGATCATCAAAGGGTGCATAGTGGGTGGTGAGTTCGGAAGTGAGGATGGTTGAGACATATGACTCGGTTATGGGTTTCATGACAGGTGTGAATAGGGAGTATTGAGGACCATGAAGGTAAGGGTGAAAGGTTATTAGGTGATGATAGAGACGGGTTAGGAACATCCCATAAGGTATCAATTTATTCTTGTTACCATTGAGATGTACAATTCGCTTAGCGAAGAAGTAAGCAAGATTGTAAGGTTGTTGGGTTAAGAGACAGTAAATCATATGAGCACAATACGCCGGGAGTTGCTCACGATTTCCTGTAAGACTAAGAACATTTTCTCGCAGGATGACTGCCCAAGAAAGTAGTTCATGACGCACTTCTTCCAAATGAATTTTTGTTGGATGTGGGTGAGGGTGAGTACGGATGATTTTGGTTAGTTCGGTTGGAGAGGGTATGTACGAACAGTACGGACTATTCTCCTCACGATAGTGAAAGAGAGACTCAAGACACCAATCTTTAGTATAGGCACATTGCCCATGATTGGGTATACTAAGGATTTGAGCAAATTGCTCAAGAGTTAGAACGTATTTGAAGTTTTTGACCCAAAACCAAAGTGACAAGGATTGATCCTCGTTACGTATGAGTTCAACTTGTCAGAAGAACTCCAACACAAAGCGAGGACAAATGTACTCGTTAATGTGGAGTAGACAATCGAATCCTATAGCTCTAAAGGAAGTGTTGATATCCCGGTGGTAAACTAGGGATGGATCAACGACACGGCCTTCATGAAACCGACGGGTTTCAAGATTTACATAGGCACGAATGTGGTTACCGGGTGTAGTGGGTTCATGTGAGATTTCGGGTGTATAGGTATCGGTTAGGAGATGATCAAAATCATATTCATGAGACATTTTTGTGTCCTATAAGAAAATTTTAAAAAAATTTAGAATAAAAACTAGTTGCATACAACACGTGCCTAGTGTGTGCCTATATGCAGACTATGTGGAGGTGCGGTAATCTCGACTCAAAAGAAAAATAATGAGATTACCCAAACACTCCTGATTTCACTTTAGCTCAAACAAATATGTCGAAGAGTACATATTGATTATGTAATTCGAATAATATTTGTGAGATCATGAATGCATGAGAAAGTGTTTTTAGTTTGCATCAACAATGCATGAAAAGTAATAATTTCATGATCCTAATTTTGTGAGATTTTAAAATTGATGGAATTGGGGTGTTTTAGTGTTGATGGCTTCTAATCTTGAAACACTCCTATAAAAAGGTGAAAATCCCCAATTCAATTTTCATCAATGAACAAACCCTAGACTCAAAATTAGAAATAAATTAGAATGAGAAAAACATACAAATTATGTTGAAAAGGGTAAAATGATTGAGGATCTTGAAATCAATGTCTTGAATATGATCTTGAAGAGGTGTAATTGAGATTTGGGTTGTGAGGTTAGGTTATGACAGCAATTGCTAAGGTTGTGAGGGTTTTGAATGAGTAATGTGGGAAAAGGGGACTGAAATACGAAATGTTCCAGATGCACGGTTCCAAGGTACCATTAAATTTAACGGTGCCGTGCCACATTTAGTGGAGCCGTGATCTGCTGGGACTGTTTTTTGTCCCATTTTGATTTTTGACGACTAAGTCTCGCTGTTTTAGTGAGATCTTATGACATAAGGAAAGAATTTGTACCTAACAAATTCTTATGACTAGGGATTCCTAAACTTGACTAGACGAGATACACGGGATGACTTCAAGAGTCATGAGATTTATGGAATATGTTCCATCATTCCTAGACCTAGACGGAGGTAGTTAAAGGATTCTCGTTTGAGAGGTTTGGTTAGTATGTCAGCGATGTTGTCTTGAGAAGGAACTTTCTCAATGGAAATGTTTCCTTTCTGAACATTATCGCGAAGGAAGTGGTGGCGAATTTCATTGTGTTTAGTACGGGAGTGTTGGACAGGGTTTTTGCTCAAGTCAATAGCACCTTTATTGTCGCACATAATGGGAACATCATCTAAGTATATGCTATAATCGTTAAGGGCTTGTTTCATCCATAGTGCTTGCTGACATGCCTTTCCGGCGCTTACGTACTCGGCTTCGGTAGTGGAGATAGCAAGAGCCGTTTGTTTCTTGGAGAACCAAGAAGTTAGACAACAACCCATGAAGGTACAAACGCCACTCGTGCTTTTTTGATCCACTTAATCTCCCGCATGATCAGAGTCGGCATAGACAACAGTTTCTATACCGGTCCCCTTGGGATAAAATAATCCCAAGTGTATAGTGCCTTTAATGTATCGGAAGATACGCTTAACCGCTTCAAGGTGAGAGGTTTTGGGATCCTCTTGGAAGCGAGCACAAAGGCAGACACTAAACATGATGTCGGGCCTACTTGCCGTGAGGTATAGTAAACTACCTATCATACCTCTATACTTAGTGTTATCCACGGACTTACCTTCTTCATCCTTCCTGAGTTTTATTTCCGTGGACATGGGAGTTTTCATGGGCTTAGACTCTTCTAAACTAAACTTCTTAAGCATTTCCTTACTATACTTAGATTGATTAAAGAAGATACCATCTTCCATTTGCTTAATTTGTAGACCAAGAAAGAAATTTAATTCGCCCATCATGCTCATCTCAAACTCGTCATGCATGATTTTAGAGAAATCATTGCATAGTTCTGGACAAGTTGAGCCAAATATAATGTCATCAACATATATTTGAACAATGATGAGATGTGAATCTCGTTTCTTTGTGAAAAGCGTGTTGTCTACCACTCCCATGGTATATTCATGTTCAATCAAGAATGCTTTCAGTCTATCATACCAAGCTTTGGGAGCTTGTTTAAGACCATAGAGTACTTTCTTGAGTTTATAAACATGATTCGGATATTCGAAATCAACGAATCCCGGAGGTTGAGCAACATATACCTCCTCGTTGATATAACCATTAAGGAATGCACTTTTCACATCCATTTGGTACAATTTAAAGTCTAAGGCACATGCATAGGCATGGAGTATTCTAATGGATTCTAATATAGCTACAGGTGCATAGGTTTCATCATAATCTATTCCTTCTTGTTGGTTATAGCCTTGTGCTACCAACCTTGCCTTATTCCTAGTCACGACGCCATTTTCGTCGAGTTTATTCCTAAACACCCACTTAGTTCCTATGATAGTTTGATTCCTAGGAGGAGGTACTAACTCCCAAACTTGGTTGGCGGTGAATTGATTAAGTTCTTCTTGCATGGCAAGTGTCCAACTTTCATCCTTAATTGCTTCACCGACATTCTTAGGTTCTACAGTAGATATAAAACAAAAGAAATTACTTTTGTTTTGTGCTTGTGATCTAAGGGTTCTTTGGTTTAGGTTTCCTATGACATTTTCAATAGGATGGTTCTTGGATTCCTTAACATTGACAATTTCGTCAACTTCAACTATTTCATCCTCAATTTCATCATCTAAGGTTTTCTTGCCATTAACCTCAATGGCTTGTTCCTCATCTAAGTCATCATCCACCAAGGGTGATGTCTTAGTTGGAGGAGGGCTTTCATCGAATGTCACGTTGAGTGACTCTTCGACTTTCATTGTTTCCTTATTTAGGACAATGTAAGCTTTACTATTTTGGGAGTATCTTAGGAAGACACCTTCGTAAGACTTTGGGTCAAACTTGGTGAGGTAATCTTTAGTGTTTAGTATGAAGCACTTGCTTCCAAACACTCTAAAGTAATCAAGAGTAGGTTTTCTACCTTTCATGATTTCATATGGGGTTTTTCCTAAGATAGGCCTAATTAAAATCCTATTAAGTATGTAAGTTGAGGTGTCCACCGCATTACACCAAAATTTTTGCGAAATTGATTGTTCATTCAACATCGTTCTACTCATTTCTTGTAGAGTACGATTTTTCCGCTCTACTACCCCATTTGATTGTGGAGTGCGTGGAGCTGAGAAATTGTGAGTAATACCATTAGCATCACAATATACTCCAAACTGCACTTCATTATCAAATTCCCGACCATGATCCGTCCTAATGGAAACTATTGTACATCCTAGTTGATTTTGGACTTTCTTACTAAAAACCTCGAATTCCTCAAAGGCTTGAGTCTTATTCTTAAGAAATCTAGTCCAAGTGTACCTAGAGTAGTCATCAACTATTACTAAGGTGTAGTAGTTTCCTCCATAGCTCCGTACGGCGGATGGACCGAATAAGTCCATATGAAGGAGTTCTAGGCATCTAGAGGTTGAGACTATATTCTTAGCTTTGTGACTAGAATGGGCTTGTTTTCCAACTTTACAAACGTCACAAAAGTGTTGATCAAACTTAATCTTAGGTAGATCTCTAACTAGTTCCTTAGATGCCAATGATTGTATTAAACGCATATTGGCATGACCTAATCTCCTATGCCATAGAGTGGAGTTATCATCTATGGTTGCTAAGCATATCCTATCCTGAGGCTTATTTCCTATTTTCATGACGAATAGGTCATTTCTCCTAACTCCTTTGCCTATGGTTTTACCATCCTTAATGATCTCACTACCCTCTTCAGAGAATATAACTCTACACTTATTATCTACCATTTGACTAATGCTAAGGAAATTAAATCCTAAGTTATCTACATGCTCAACATTTCTAATAGTGAGGGAGTTATGAGTAATTGTACCTTTGCCAATGATGTTGCCCTTAAGTTTGCACCGAAAGTGACATTACCTCCGTTGTATGCCTTGTATGATGAGAATAGACTTCGGTTGCCCGTCATGTGGTTGGTGCATCCACTATCCTTGACCCATTCGTCAGGCTCCAAGTCGATTCCCAAGCATATCTCATTTGAAGCATGAGCCATTAGACACGTTTCGTCCTTGGGCTTCTTTTCTTCATCATCACCGCTATCACTCCAGGCGCCTCCTATGAGAGCTCGCTGGTTGTTGACTATCGGTGGCTTGGGACACTCTCCTATGAGATGATTAGGATCTCCGCATCTAAAGCATTTCCTATCACTTGTCCCTTTCTTTTCAACATGGTTCTTTTGTGATGTCTTCTTCTCATCACGAGGTTGCCTAACGAACCTACCTCTTCTCCTAAAGAACTTTTTAAAATCCCTAACCGCTAGTGCATATTCCTCATCTTCACTATCGGAACTCGAACATTCCTCATCACTAGACTCCTTCTTGGCTTTCAATGCTAGAGATCTAACTCTCTCGCCTTTGCCTTTGACTAATTTGGAGTCTTTCTTAATTATCATCTCATGAACTTTCAAGTTTCCTATAAGTTCATCGAGTGACAATGCCGCCAAGTCCTTTGACTCTTCTATGGCGGTGACCTTTGCTCTCCATTTAGGATGTAGAGCTCTAAGAAACTTCCTAACATAGTTCTTACTAGAATAACCTTCATCAAGAGCTTTAAGACTAGTGATAATAGTATTAAATCTAGCAAAAGCATTATCTATTGACTCATTCTCCGAAATGAAGAATTGTTCATATTGTTGAACAAGAAGATCTATCTTGTTCTCTTTGACTTGGTTATTACCTTGGTGAGTGACTAACAAAGTTTTCCAAATGTCTTTTGCCGTATTACACATAAAGATTCTTTCAAATTCCTTTTTAGGCAAAGCATTATAAATCATCATTTTAGCCTCATTATTTTGGGCTAATTTCCTTTTAAGTTCATCACTTTGTTTATCATAAGAAACTATTTCATCCTTTTTAGTTTCCGGATTCTTTTGAATAGGTTGAAAGTCACCCTCGGTAATAACATGACAAAGATCAATTTCTTTTGATTTCACATACGTTTCGAATCTTGTTTTCCAATAAAAAAAACAATCGGTTTCGAAAAGTGGTGGTCTTTGCATAGATTGCCCTTCTAGATATTTGTCGGAATCCATTGATCGGTTCAAGCTTCAAAATACAATATACTTTAAAAACTTGACTAACCTGGCTTTGATACCAATTGTCGGAAACTAGAAGGGGGGTTGAATAGTTTACCGGTTTAAAAACTTCTTTTAAAAATCTTGTTTTAAAAGTATGCTATTGGAAACTTTGATTCGAACTCTATGTGTAATCAATCAACACCAATATGAACTACAAACTAAGCTACGTAATAATAACAAATAAAAGTAAAGAGTAGAGTTGGAAAGATCGAACCGAGATAGAGGATTTATAGTGGTTCGGCTATGAAGCTCTTCTTCGCCCTACTCCACTCCCCGAGTACCACACTCGAGAGTTTCAAGCACTATGTCAACAACTTCCCTTAAGGCGGAGAAAACCGTACACGTCGCTTATCCTATTTCCGACACTAAGCTAGATGTCGAGTGCTAATCTTAGCTAGCACCAATCTACCAAGGTCCACGTGACCAAACACACAAGCCCAATGGCTTCAAGAGATCACCAAGATCTCAACACGATCACAATGATCAACACTCACTTCACTCTACTCAACTAACACTAACCTAATGACCCTTGATCTTCTTGATCAATCACACAAGCCCAATGGCTTCAAGAGATGTTCACTATCTCTATAGATCACACTTGATCTTCACTCTCACTCACAAAAAGAAAATAAACTTGATGTATGCTAAGATACAACAAGGTTGTAACAAGAGTTACAAAAACCTATCAACTATAACTCTAGTATCTTCTTGATTACTTGAGTTCTTCTCTTGCCAATGAATAGGGATGACAACACCTTGTATCAACTTGGATAATTGTGTTCTTCTCTTGCTAGTGAAGAGGTATGAAGAGGATCATTTGAAGGATGATTGGATCACTCTTGAAACAAAAAAAAAACTAATCTAATTGACCCTTAGAAGTGAAAGGTGTGAGAGGATTTAGTTAAGGGATTTTTCTGTGTGTGAAGGGTGCCTAAAACTGTGAAAGAGGTGGGTATTTATAGGCAAAGAAAATCTGAACGTTACAATTCAAAATGGTACGGACGGCTCCACTAAATGACCCACGGCTCCGTTAAATTTAACGGTACCGTGGAGCCGTGGTAGACTAGGACGCTCCAAATTTTGTCTTTTCTGGTGAAAACTTATTTGGGGAAGGTTGGAGCTGATTTTAGGGGGAAAAATAGCTGTTGTGATTTTCAAACTTATTTTTCCATTAAAACATTTCTTAATATTTCAAAAATAATTTGTCATGTGTATTTTTGAAAAAATGTTGTCCCATTTAAAATGTGAATTTTCAAAACATGAATTCACTTCTTTGATCACTAGTCCAAGTTGTAACTTTGTTCAAGAGTGATTTGCGTAGAAACGGGATCTTCCGATTAAAAACTTGTTCGCGTTAATTTTAACGTAACGTGAGTTCATATTTTGTCATCCTCAAAACGTGAAGTAATCGAAAGATATAAATAACGTTTTTAGAACATTATTTGCATCAACAGTATCCTAGGGAATCACCTTTGATTTGGTAGCATATTCAGACAGTGATTATGCTGGTGCAAGCCTGGATAGGAAATCCACAACTGGTGGTTATCAGTTCCTTGGTTGCAGACTTATATCATGGCAATGTAAGAAGCAGACAATTGTGGCAACTTCTACAACTGAAGCTGAGTATGTAGCTACTGCAAGTTGCTGTGGTCAAGTGCTTTAGATTCAAAATCAACTGCTTGACTATGGGTATAATTTTATGAACACCATGATATATATTGACAATAGCAGTACAATATGCATTATTAAAAATCCAGCGCAACATTCTAAAACAAAACACATAGAAATTAGGCATCATTTTATTAGAGACTGCAATGAGAAAAAGTTAGTTCAAGTTGTTACAATTGATACTGATCAAAACTTTGCAGAACTTCTCACAAAAGCCTTTGATGTAGGAAGGTTTCAATACTTGGTAGCAAGTATTGGAATGCTTAACCCTTAAAGTTTTTAATCTGTGTGTTTTTGTACATTAAAATAAATTTGTACTGTTAGGTTTGTCAATTAGTACTGCTATGTATAGTTTGTACTGCTAGTACAAATTTGGACTGTTTGTTAGAACTTTTAGGCATATGTTTATACTATTATGAAGCAAATGCTTTGCCATTTGTTTTTTTATTGGTTTTGGACTAACAATTGCAGGTATGGAAGTTTGAGTACAAAGGAATTACTAGTGCATTGTGATAGCAGCAAATGGTGGATTGGTTGCTGACATAATAGGTTGATGATGGACAGAGTTTGGGGATCTATTAACAAAGGTTTTCTACCTAAGTTAACTGATTCTTTAAAACTTCTTTCTTGAAATCTTATTATGATATTTTGAATTGGATTTGATGGCTTAGTTAGTCAGATAGTAACTGACCTAACTCACTTTCTACCATTTTATACTTTTAAGTATAACGTGTTAGTCTAAGGACATCTGGTAGAGAGAACAGCGAGCAAATGTGAATCTAACACAGGTGTTAGAGGCAACAACTACCACGAGCTGGAAACCCTGTCAAGAAAGCTCTTTGAATGAGTTTATCTGATCACAGGCAGTTATTTATAACTGAAATCATTGGTTCTCACACAACCAGAGGTTACATTAAACCGAAATTATGATTAAGTGTCTGTCTTTACACTTAATCCCTTCAAAATGGTTGTTAGCAGTATGGTTTTTTATCAAACTTGAGTTCATACTGCTGAGTCAAATTTTTCCAAAAAGTTTGTACTGCCAGGCAAAAAGTTAGTACTGGTAGGCTTAAGTTTGTACTGCTGGATAGACGTTAGTACTGGTGCGAAATAACAGCTTTTTGAAAATAGACATTGAGAGTTAGTTGAGATTTTTACTGATCAATTCCTTATTTTAAGGATTTCCTTTTTGGATATTTTTACTTTTAAATTATTATATTAACCTTATCTTCAATCAAAAGTTATCTTTTAATTGAAGTCGGTCCAATAGAAACCCTAATAAGACTTTCATAATATCTCAATTCACTTTCTTCATCTACTTTCTACCCTAATATTACACTATTCACAGCAGTCAAATCACTCTTTTACTGAAAAATAATGTCTTCTTTATCCTTTGTTGACAAGCACAATATGGTCGTGTATTTGGAAAAAACTAGAGGATGATACACACTTCCATCAGATAGTGGACTTTTTAAATGGTTCCCACATAAGGTATTCTTTAACATTAAATCCCACTATCTATGTCTCCCAAATCAAAGAGTTTTGGCAGACTGCTACTGTCAAAACATTTGACAATGGTGACAAAGAGTTAAATGCCACAGTGGATGGTAAATCCATCACTATTACTGAATCATCACTCAAGAGGAATCTCCATCTGAATGATGACAATGGTATTAGTGTTATGCTAAACACTGAGATTTTTGAAAGAATGGTTAAAAATGTTGATAGCAAATCAAAGTTTTTGATGTATCCCAGGTTCATCCAAACTATTTTGAACATGAGGAAACATCAACTTCTTCCTCATAAAAATGTTTATCCAACACCCAAACTTACCCAAAAACTTTTCAGTAATATGAGGATAGCCTCAAAAGGGTATAGTGGGGAAGAGGTACCATTATTTGATTCTATGCTACAGGTACAGGATGAAGGATCAACAAGCCCAGTTGACTCCTAACACACACCACAACATCAGAACAATCACCTTCACAACCAACTTCATCACCAGATAGGTATTCATCCAGAGAGGGCTCTGTTGTTCCTCAGCACAGAGACCCTACCCCTCCCCATGTAACAGATGAGGCTGACTTTGTCAGTATAGAAAGGGCTGCTTCTACTATCTCAGGCTTAGAAACTGGGCAGGACAGAAGTAACATAAATAAGACCCAATCTATGGCAACACCAACAGTATCAAGTTCCTTTGAACCCAGTACTATTGCTGGAATCCCAAGCCAACCAGAAATATTGGGTGGCTCAGAAGCTCACCATGTGGTGGACTATGAGTCTTTGCCCCATGATGCACCTCTCCCTGAAGGTTACACATCAGGAAGTGCTGAGGGCAGTAAGACACTAAAAGAATTGACGGATTTATGTACCCATTTTTCTGAGAAAGTTAACCATTTGGAAGCTGAGCTCACCACTTACAAGAAGATTTTTGGAAAGGTCTATACTAAACTTGTTTTGAAGGTCAAGAAGCTAGAACAGAAAGTAAAGACACTTCAGAAAAAGAGGTCAGCCCAAATGGTGGAATCAACTGAATCATCTTCTTCAATTTCCTCAGATGATCAGGGATGAGATAAAGGTGAGGAATCTTCCAAACAGGGGAGGAAGATTGCTCAATTAGATGATGATCCTCAGGTTTCTTTGGTTCAAGAGGAGTTTGATACTCAGGGGAGGCAATATGATCAAATGGATCAAGGTACTGGTGGTTTTACAGAAGGTACTGGTAGTGCATTTCAAGGTACTGCTAGTATTCCAGATCAAGGTACTAGTGGCTCTCAAGGTACTGCTAGTGTAGTATACACAAGAAGGCCAAAGAAAGCAAGATTAGACAAGGGTAAGGGGATAATGATAGAAGAAGAATCTTCTCAGAAAACAACCAAGAAGTGTCAAGCTCAGATTACCCTTGATGAAGAATTAGCTCAGAGGTTTCATAAAGAGGAATTAGCAAGGGCAGCAGAAGAAGAAAGATTGGCAAGATTCATGGTTGAACACAAATTTCAAACTGAAGAAGAAGAAAGAGCTGCTCAGGTTCTAGCTTATAGTGAATTAGCTGCAAAGTTACAAGAAGAAAAGAGGTCACAGTTTACAAGAGAAGAACAAGAACAAGCTATTGATGACCTACTGCAGGAGATCAAAAGAGCCAAAGTAAAAAGAAAGTTGCTCAGAAAAAGCCTCCCACCAGGAAAGAAAAGTTAAGTTATATGAAGACTTACCTGAGACATCAAGACACCTGGAAAGAACATCATTTCAAGGGAAGATCTTTCGAAGAGATTGAAAGAATCTACATTGATACTCATAGGAGGATGCAGATGTTTCTGAGAGGTGATCTAGAAAGAAGTGAAGGAAGAGGAGAGAAAAGAACAACAGACCAATTGGAATCAGGAGATTCCAAGAAACAAAGAACTGAAGAAGAATCAGTTCAAGAAGAACCAGCAGAGGATAAAAAGGTAGAAGAAAAATTAACTGATGAACTGATCCATGGCATGATGGTGGTAATTCCAGAGGCTGTAAACATTGATCCCATTCAAGCTAAACATCCCATCATTGATTGGGAGGTGTACTCAGATGGAAGAATCAAGGGATGGAAGATTATCAGAGTAGGAGGAAAGTTTGAAGTCTACAAATTCTTTGAAGACATGATCAACGCTTTTGACAGAGATTACTTGGATAAGCTTTGGAGCTTAGTTCAAGAGAGATTCTAGTCTACAGATCCTACAGATGATAAAGATAAAGAGCTATGGGTTGAGCTGAAAAGGTTATATGAGCCAGATGCTAATGATACACTATGGAGATTGCAAGCTAATGATCTGGATACCACATGGAAGTTATTTCATAACTGTGGAGTTCACAGAGTTTCTACAAAAGCAGGAGTGGAAGTTTATATGTTTGTTGAAAGAGATTACCCACTAAGAGCTGCTACATTAATGGTTATGCTTGCATCAAGACTTAAAGTTGAAGAAGATTCAGAGATGGCAAGAGAATTGATAAGGAAGATATTCCAGCTACATGAAGAAATGAAAGCCAGAAGACTAAGGTTGACTATGTAGTGTTTGGAAGAGTCCTCACAGTCCTCATTTAATTCAAAGAAACTTGATGATTTAGGGTAAATCACAAGTTTAGGGGAGGATTGTTGGGAATTAAATGTTCCTGACTTAGTACTGCTGGAAGAATACACTAACAGTACAAACTGCTACTAGGATAACTAACAGTACAAACTATGAAGTTAATACTGCTAGTATATATGTGAAGGTACTGCTGCTGTGATAAGGATGTATCAAGGATAAGTATGGTATAGATTTTATGTATATCACAATTAGTTAGAAATATACGGGTAGATACTTATCTTGTAAAGGACTCTTTAAGTCTATAAAAGGAAGTCCTAGGTTAGATGTTTAGGTACGAATACAAGTCGTACGAGTCATACAAGTTTTGTTAAGATTCAAGGTCGTTGTAACCCTAGTGATATTGAGATCACTCGTATTATTCTTGAATAATATTGAATCATTTAGAGTTAACACAGGTACAGATATGGGATTTTGTCACACCAAAAATGTGTGGCGATATGCATATAGTCACACACGAATTTTTTTTTGTGTGTCACCAAAGGTCGCGCCACCGTAGGTGGCATATGGCCACATTGTTTAGTTTGTGGCCGTTTTCATTGAAAAAGAGTGACCAAAACCCGAATATGTGTGATAAATTAGGCACAAGTTTTGTTGGATTAATCAGTTTTGTGTGATCGTAAACACTTTATAGTCACACAAATGCTTTTTTAGAGTAACTATTGTTCGTCCTTTGGCCACATAAATATATAATATATGTGACATTTGATATGATTTATTCAAGTAAATGTGTATTTTGTGTGACTATTTCCCGTCCTATGGCCACATGAATATATAATAAATTTGACGTTTGTGATGATTTAGTCACACAACGTGTGTTGTTTTTTTGGAGTTAGTCACATACAATTTAAAAAACAGTGGCCAAAAGTGTCAATAAGTGTGACCATATGTTGTTTAAAGTGAAGAAATGTGTATTTTGTGTGACTATTGTTCATCCAATGGCCACTTGAATTTTATGTTTTTGTGGCCTTGTGTAATATTTAGTCACACAAAGCATGTTTGTTTTAGGTATTTAGCCACATACAATTAAGCATCAAGTGGCCAAAAATGTTAATAAGTGTGACCATATGCTGTTTAAAGTGAAGAAATGTGTATTTTGTGTGACTATTGATCATCCAATGGCCACTTGAATTTTATGTTTGTGTGGCGTTTTGTAATATTTAGTCACACAAAGCATGTTTGTTTTGGCTATTTAGTCACATACAATTAAGCAAAAAGTGGCCAAAAGTGTTAATAAGTGTGACCATATGCTGTTTATAGTGAATAAATGTGTATTTTGTGTGACTATTGTTCATCCAATGGCCACTTAAAATTTATGTTTGTGTGGCCTTTTGTAATATTTAGTCACACAAAGTGTGTTTGTTTTGGGTATTTAGTCACATACAATTAAGCATAAAGTGTCCAAAAGTGTTAATAAGTGTGACCATATACAGTTTAAAGTGAAGAAATGTGTATTTTGTGTCACTATTGATCATCCAATGGCCACTTGAATTTTATGTTTGTGTGGCCTTTTGGAATATTTAGTCACATAAAGCATGTTTGTTTTGGGTATTTAGTCACATACAATTAAGAAAAAAGTGTTAATAAGTGTGACCATATACTGTTTATGGTGAAGAAATGTATATTTTGTGTGACTATTGTTCATCCAATGGACACTTGAATTTTGTGTTTGTGTGGCCATTTGTAATATTTAGTCACACAAAGCATGTTTGTTTTGGGTATTTAGTCACATACAATTAAGCAAAAAGTGGCCAAAAGTGTTAATAAGTGTGACCATATGCTGTTTATAGTGAAGAAATGTGTATTTTGTTTGACTATTGTTCATCCAATGGCCAATTGAATTTTATGTTTGTGTGGCGTTTTGTAATATTTAGTCACACAAAGCATGTTTGTTTTGGGTTTTTAGTCACATACAATTAAGTATACATTGGCCAAAAGTGTTAATAAGTGTGACCATATGCTGTTTAAAGTGAAGAAATGTGTATTTTACATGACTATTGTTCATCCAATGGTCACATGAATTTTTAGTTTGTGTGGCATTTTGTAATATTTAGTCACACATCGAATTAAATAAAGAGTGACCAATAATGTTGATAAGCGTGACCATATTATGTGAGTTCATCTTTTAGTCACAGGGTTACTACTGCTATTACTAGTTTAGTACTGTTGGAGCAGAGTTGCTACTGCTAGTACTAAGTTAGTCCTGCTGAAGCAGAGTTACTACTGCTAGTACTATGCTAGTGCTGCTGGAATGAGTATATATATATAAAACATAATTAAAAACAAAAAGAAATTTCAAATTGAATTAAACTCGAATGTATATAACTGAACAAAATATACAATTGTAATATCGTACATAATCAAATTCTCATGTACCATAATTTAAAGACTTTTGTCTCTTCGCCGTCCTAGCTTGCTTTAGGGCTTCAATAGAGACATAACTTTTGTGCTTCGATGGTGCTGTTGGTCCACATTTGTTGTCACTAATCTTTTGCATCGTATTTGGTGGTGTAACCTGTAATAACAAAAGACGCTTGTATCAAACATTGAATTATATATGAAGAATTATATTTATGTAGGTTGAAAAAACACATGTGTGTACCCAAAGCAACGATATTTGATTTCTTTAAGTGCCACAGTTTGCACTTAAATGGCTAAAAAAAAAGAATTTTTGCATGTATATATCAGAAATTTTTTAAACAAAAGGATAACAAGAAACATGTTGAAATACATACTGTTGGCAATGCTTGTGTTGGAGACACATTTTGTTCCGATTGGGAATCTAGAGACCCGTTTTGTCGTGACTTAGGCTTTTTCTTAGGTCCGACAGTTTTAGTAGGTTCCTATATGTATATATAAAACACGTTACATTATTTAAACAAAAGAATAACAAGAAACATGTTGAAATACATACTGTTGGTATTCCTCTTGTTGGAGACACATTTCCTTGCGATTGGGAATCTGTAGACCCTTCTTGGCTTACATCTGAGGCTACTGGTTTTGAGATGACAAATTTAACTGCACCCCTTGTTGACTTAACTGTACCATCAGTTGAGTAAGTATTCCCTTTGTTTCTGTCATCTCATTGGACAATTTCTTGATCTGGTCATCAGCTTCTTTCTGCACAAAAAATATAGGAAATGTTGGGATTAAAAGTCTTCTTGATGCTGTTAGAGTAATTGCTGCTCATATTTGTGTCAATGCTTCTCAACTGGAGTTAGTGCTGCTCATGAACTTCAATGAAAAATATGCCTAGTGTTTACTACTGCTAGTACACAGTTACTGCTATTAGTACGCAGTTAATACTGCTGGTATACAAGTTACTACTGCTAGTACACAGTTAATGCTGCTGGTATATAAGCATAATAATAGAATTTGCAGTCAAACTTACAAGTTTATCTCCCACTAATCTAATCTTATCATCTGGAAATTCACCGTCTTTGTTTACCCTTCCTTTTAACCACATTATACCACGCGGGGGTTCTTCATCTGCTTCAATCTCTTTATTTTCGATCTAATAAACATCAAATGCATACACATGTAAAGTTAAAACAAGATAAACGGAAATATGAGGATGCATACACATGTAATCTTACCATTTTCTCTTTCACATAAACATATCCACCTCGTCCCATTTTATGCTGATAAATATTTTTGGAACGTGACATTTTAGCTTTATCAGAAATCTCCTAAAAACACAAAATCATAAGGCGTTTACATGCGGTAATGCTGCAAACTGAAAATTATGAAATGACATATAGACTTAAATAAAGATGACTAATTAAAACTTTGTATGCATCAGTGGTCGTGTGGTTTACAAACTCGACCCAGTCTTCTGATTTCACAAATACACTATACATGGCCGGGACTTCATTCAGTTTGGAAGGTGTATTTAGGTTGGGCAAAATGTATTTTTCTCTGAGCTTCGTTTTGAAACTCCTTAGCAGTTGACGAAGACGAGTCATTACCAATTTTCTGAATGTCACGTCAACATCAAAATATCGCTGCAAAGATTAACACAATGTTGTTGATTAGTTGCACATAATGTAATAGCACAGATAAACTTATGTAGTACTGGGTTAGAAAATAGTATATATGTATCGTGATTTCAGCCCATAGTTTATTTCTTGATTCTTTATTCACCTTCTTTCAGGAAAGAATCTTCAAACATATGTGCTCACGAACCAGATCTCCTAAAAAAACTCAAAAACAGTGCTCTGTGTAACCCTGATACCCTATTCAATGCATCGAAGGTTACCTTGAGCTTTATTCCACCAGGGTTGCCATATTTCATGCGAAACTTAAATATCCTGGTTATGCCTCTCTTAGCTAGTATCCGATCTGATTGGTTGGTTCCAGGCGCATGTAGATCTTCATCATAAGAATACTTTTCGGATTCATATTCTAAGTTATTATCATCATCTTCATTATCAGCAGGAAGCAAAAGATGATTATCAACAATGGGTTGAATTTCCATGACTCTTCAGCAACAATGGGTAAAAGAAAATGATTCTGGCTTGGAGAGTAATGGTGATAGAAGATTTGATTTTTGTGTTTTCTTTGCAGTCTTTTTTTTAACAATTTAAATATTTAAAAATTTTGCCTTAATTTGAACCTGTTAAGTAAAGCATAAACTTGAATAAATCAAAATTTTGGCTCCAAATGTTATATATCATTATCTTAATCACAAATCATGAACCAAGATCATGAACACAAAGTGCATATCAAATCAAGAACTCAAATTTACACAATTACACCAAGATCATGAACACAAACTGATACCATTTAACACAAACTGCTACCATTAAATCATAAACCAACATGAAATCAAGAACACAAACTGCTACCATTAAATAAATATGTGCAATCATCAAATCAACAACAGAAACTGCTACCATTAAATCTAACTGTGCAATCATTACATCAAGAACACAAATTGCTACCATTTAACAAACCAAAATACTAATTACCAGTTATTGTACCATTAATAATTACATTTATCCAAATTAAATGTCAGAACTACTACTACCATATTAAAGTACCAAATACCATTTACAAAACATAATAGTCGAGATCACCACCTTTACATAATTCTCAACACACTTAATGTACGAGAAGTCTTCTTCACGGCCATCGGTTGATACAACATCTTCTTACACGGCAGTCCCAAGACAATATCCTGAGTAAATTTCTTTTTGTGTGCCTTTTCAACTGGTATTTGAGAGGATTGAGTTTTGGGAGTAGCTTGAGAGGATTCAGCTTTGTCATTTACCTACAAGTTGAACGAGTATAATGGATTAAGTCTGGAGAATGTCATAAAAGTAGCGAAACAACACTTATTAAATGGACCATTATTACCCCTTTTGTGTCAGCATCACCAGATTCTTCATCGCTAGAGAAATAGAAAGGGCTCTTTCTCTTCCAATCTGCGTTTTCCCATACCTCCTAATAGTTCAACATACCATGTGTTTCAAAAAAATTAATTAATGGTATAAAGGTATACAACTTTAGCCACAAACACATAACAACTTTAGTATACCTTGTTGGAAATGATTTTGAATTTGGACCTAGGGATTTTTTCCTTTGAACCTGTTAAAGCATAAACTTGAATAAATTAAAAATTTACACACCTTTACATTTAACAAAAACATACCTTTGTTGTTATTTGGATTCATTGTTTGCGTGTTTGTGTTTGCCAGAAGAATGTGTGTTTTGATTAGGGTTTATTGATTATTGTATGTGTTTACAATTGATCGGGTAAAGGGATTAATTGCCGGTTGACTATTGAAGTGGTGGTTTGGTTTAACTATGACGTGGCAAGAGGTGTAAAAAAAAAGAAAAAAAAAAGGCTAATGGTGCTGACGTGGCGGTGAAAACCGGCTATAGCCGGTAACTAGGGATGGCAACGGTTCGGGTTCGGGGCGGGTTTTAGTGTACCCGTACCCGAACCCATTTATAATATACCCGTACCCGCCCCATATCCCACTGGATACCCGATTAATATTATCCATCGGTTTTTTGGGTTTCTCCGCGGGAAGTGATGAGGGCAGAGTGTCACTAAAAGAATTGATGGAAATTTGTACCAAATTGACTCAAAGGGTGACTGACTTGGAGAAAGAACTCAAGGAGACAAAGCAGTTGTATGGTACTGCTTACAAGAAGCTCATTGAAAAAGTGAAGAAATTGCAGTCTAAAGTCAAGTCACTTAAAGCAAAGAGAAAGGCAAATATTGTGGAGTCTACAAGCTCAGATGATGATGATTCAGATGATAACATGGGTGATTCTTCCAAACAGGGGAGGAAGATAGGTTATATTGATCAAGACCTCAATATTTTTTTGGTTGAAGAGAATGTTGAGTTTCAGGGTAGGCAAGTTATTGGTGAAGAAAATTTGGATGCTGAAAATATTGGTACTGCTCATCAACAAGTTATGGCTGTGTATGATAGAAGGCAAAGGGCAGATAAAGGAAAGGGCATTATGATTGAAGAAGAGCCACCAAAGAAGGTCAAGAAGAGTGTTCTTGCTCAGATTAGTTTTGATGAAGAGGTAGCTAGTAAAGCACAGGAAGATGAAAGAGCACAATTTGAGATTGCATAATTCCTTGAAGGAAAAAGACTTGCAAATCAAAGAGCTGAAGCACAAAGGTTAGCACAAGAACAATCTGATGCACTTCTGGCTAAGAAGTTACATGATGATGAACAAGCAAGGTTTAATGACGCTGAACAAGTTCAGTCTATGATTGATACTGATGATGTTTTAAAGGAAAGGCTTGGTGAACTCAGGGCAGATGAAGTGTTTTCCATTGAAGAGAAGTCAAGACAACTTGCTGAACTAATAAATTCAAGAAGAAAGTTTGCTGCAGAACAAAAAGCCAAAGAAAAGAGGAGTAAACCACCTAGTCAAGCTGAGCAAAGAACCAACATGTGTCTTTACATGAGGAACATGGCTGGATACAAAAGGAAGGATTTCCAAGGTAAAAGTTTTGAGGAGATCAAGAGTGAGTTTGAAAGGGTTTACAGAAGAGTGAACACATTTATTCCCATGCGAACAGAAAAACCAAGTAGAACTACAAGAAGATCAAGTATAATATTGGAGTCTGAATCTTCAAAGAAATAGAAGATTGGTGAAGAAGAAGTACCTACACCAGAGGATTCAAAGAAGCAAAAGACTGAAGAAGATAAAGAAGATCAAGCAATTGAGGGAGAAGAAAGAGCAGAGGAATTACCTATTGAAAGGCTTCATCAGCATATGATGGTTATAATCCCTGAAGCATTGAATATTGATCATCCTATTCAAGCTAAACATCCAGTTATTGATTTAGAAATACATGCAGATACATTTGGGAAAGCTTGGAAGATAATCAGGGTAGGAGGACACTTAGAAGTTTATAAGTATTTTGAAGATATGCTGAAGATTTTTGATAGAGAAGACTTGGACAAGCTATGGAGTTTGGTTCAAGAAAGGTTCAGATCTATAGATCCTATAGAAGACAAAGACAAGGAGCTATGGGTGGAATTGAAGAGGTTGTATGAACCTGATCCAGAAGATATCTTATGGCAATTTCGAGCTCTTGAGTTGAGTACAACATGGAGACTCTATGATACATGTGGTGTTCACCATGTATCTACAAAGAATGGAGTGGATGTCTACATGCTGATAGAAAAAGATTATCCATTAAGGGCAGCTAGCTTATTTGTTATGTTAGATGCTAAGCTCAGAGTTGATGAAGACTCAGAAATGGCAAGAGAGTTACTCAGAAAGATCCTCACACAAGCAAAAAGGAAATAATGTTAGTACTGCTAGTGTAAATATTAGTACTGCCAGGTTTAACTTTGTATAAAAGATATTTGGATTTTGTAACAATTTTCTTTAATAAAACAGATAGTCTATAAGACGAATACAAAAGAAGATATAATCGAAAAAGACCCAAGGGCGGAGATGGTTGAGTTGTTGGTGTTGTGAAGGGGAGGTCACAGGTTCGATACCTGTGGCTTCCTTTTTGGTATTTCCCTCCCCAAAATTTTTAAAAAGCCCCCCTTTTTTTCAGCAAATTTCAAAATTAAAGCCCCCCATATTTTTTTTAAAAAGCCCCCCATATATATTTTTTTCAGCAAATTTCAAAATTAAAGCCCCCCATATTTTTTTCAGCAAATTTCAAATTTCTCACATTTCTCACCAATCACAGCCACCAGTCACCAAGCAAAGCCACCAGTCACGTCACAGCCAGCAGTTACCATCCACCATTCACCAGTAACCAATCGCAGCCACTACTCTCCATCCACCACTCACCGGTCCAGCCATCAACAACGGAGGGAGGTTCATTTAGATCTAAATTAGGTACTTTTTTTAATTAGGAAATCATTATTTTTTTTTTGATGCAATGGTGAAATTATATTATTCTCGAAATTGTTTTTTTACAATTATAAAGATAGCAAATTCTGCCCAGACAGATTCCAATTAGTATGTGCTTGATGTTTGTGATCAAAGGGAATTTTGAGTACCACTACACTACCCACTGTCCATTGTAATTATACACAAATGATTTGATGCTTATATTGGTTTAATTTGTGACTTGTAGGATATATACGTTACCATTTGACCTCAACAATAGCATATTTCATTGCATAGAAAGAGCATACATATATAGATGCATATTTTCATTAAATAGAAGTTTCCTCATGGGAGCAATTCAGTAGCATATTTCCTCTGCAGAACATTGAAGTGGTGTTTGGAACTAGGCAGTGCTTATCCCAAACACCCCTTTATGCAGTCAAAGCTAGCAATACTTCTAGCCAGTCATTAACAAGACCTTATTAAGCACTAGTCTTCTCCTGAATATTCAAATTAACATTCCATTGTGTTGCAATTCTTCTAGTAAACCTTATTAAACACTTGACATTGTAACTTCATTAATCTAAAGCTTCGTCAATCTAAAGCTTCATATATGTACTAAACACTTGACATTGTAACTTGTACTAATCCTACATTTTTCTTAATCAGTGAAATTATACATATTAAATTTGTGGTAAGAAAAAACTTACAAATCGAAAGGCAGTTAGAAAATAATATTGACATTAACATAGCTTCATTAATATTTAACATCAGACATCTATCATTACCATTTGATTTACTTCCCAAAAGACATTATAAAAACCACCCATCTTAAACATCAGAAAAACTACCAGCAACATCAACCATGAAACCACAAAACACAAAAGACAGAAACATAGACAACTAGCATATCAACCACATCAGTAGTCCATTGATCCAAGCTTCATGATAAAGTTGCACAAATCACCTAGACGCTTATGCTTTTGGGCAATATCAACAAGAAACCTATCAGATGCCATCATGTCCTCCTCTTGCATCCTCCTTAAATCAACAATGCTTTCAAGAGCAGAATCAAAACCATATAAAAGCTCTAACTCCTTGATCATCTTATCCCTATGGTTTATCAGCATTCTTTTCTCATAAACCTTGTCCCTCAAATCCTGAACTTCCTTTGAAGTAACTTTAACCTGTCGTTTATAATAAACTAGCATCATGTCTTTCACAAGCTTTGAGTTTGCAACTGTTGCCAATTCAGAACAAATCACTAGTTTAGTTTCCATGATTTTGATAACAAAAACTTTTGAGATGTTTTGTAATTTTTAAATTTTATTTTGGTTTGTTAAGAAAAGATAAAAATTATGAGAGAGGTATGTTGCTTTATATAGAGCAACAATCAAGAAACACCTAGAGGAAGGAAGATGTATCGAGCCTAGCAATGTGAATAGTGTGTAATGATGAAATAGCCTTCCCCATATACTTGCAAGTTGCAAGTTGCAACAAAAATCATTAATACTCTATAGAGTATTATTTTAATTTTCAATTTGCAACAAAAACCATTAATACTAGATGTTACTAATGTATAGTTGTAATATTTTCAAAATAAACATTTTATCCCACATTAGAGTTAGGTCCAAACGTATCAAACATTTACAATTTTAGATTCAGTGGTATCTTGTTTGGTTGTGTATACAATTTTAGATTCAGTGGTAACTTTTGTACTAGTAGTGTTAAATACTTGGTTTACTTATACACAAATGTTTTGATGCTTATATCGGTTTAATTTGTGACTTATAGGATATATACGTTACCATTTGATCACCTCAACAATAGCATGGACAAGTCTTGGATGAGAACTAGTAGGACCAAGAAACAATATATTGATGTAGTAGAAGCGTTTATTAAGTATGCAGAACACAACTTGCAGAAGATGAGGAACATCGACCCACGAGGTAATAAACAATAGCTTAAGATGCCATGTCTGTGTACCTCATGTTTAAATCGCATAGAGCAGAAAGTGGAGGATGTGTCATTCCATTTATTCTACCACGGGATTGAACAAAGCTACAACAAATGGGATAAACATGGAGAAAAGGATGAGCAAGCAACAACTGCCCAAATACCTGTTAATTCTACAACAGATGAGTTTGTTGACGACACGGATTTCGACATGGATTTTGGTTCAGAAATTCCAATAGATGGCCCAGCAACAGTAGAAATGGTTAATGCTACAAAAGAAGGTTTTGATGAGGATGACCTTGCCAAGTTTCAAGAACTATTATTAGACGCGGAGAAGCCACTTTACGAAGGATGTCCTGACTTTACAAAGTTGTCCGCAATAGTTAAACTACTCAACTTGAAGGGTAAGTATGGAGTTTCTGATAAGTTCTTTACTGAATTACTAGGATTGTTAAAAAAGATGCTACTTGCTGGTAATGAAATGGTTGAAAAAACTTATCAGGCCAAAAAACAAGTAAGAATGATGGGATCAGGATACAAAAAGATACACGTATGTAGCAACAACTGCATTCTTTACTGGAAGGATAACAAGGAGTTGACTCTTTGTCCAACTTGTGGGATATCAAGATGGAAGGTGGATAATAAGACACATAAAGTGTACGAAACATTCCGGCAAAGGTAATGTGGTACTTTCCAATTATACCAAGACTGCAACGACTCTTTAAGTTAGAAAGTATTTCAGAAGATCTAACATGGCACGTAACAAGGAGGATAACAGATGGTGTTTTATGTCACCGCACAGATTCACAGGCATGGCGTACCATAGATGAAAAATTCCCCAAAATTGCTAAAGATCCGAGAAATCTACGGCTAGGAATATTGGCTGATGGGGTTGACATCAACTCAGGAAATAGGCATCACAGTGTATGGCCAGTTTTATCTGTCATATACAACCTTCCTCCATGGTTGTGTATGAAAAGAAAGTTTATCATGCTTTCGGTACTAATATCGGGATACCCGGGAAATGATATCGATGTATTTTTAGAACCGTTGGTTGATGATCTGTATACCTTATTCGAGAAAGGGATTGATACATATGATGCTTCCACAAAAGAAAACTTTAATCTGCGTGTCGTTGTGTTATGGATGATAAATGATTACCCTGCACTTGGTACATTATGTGGCTGCCCATACAGTGGATTCAAAGGTTGTGTAGTATGTGGGAAAGATACACACTGTGTTAGACTTTCCGCCTCATCCAAGCAAAGTTATGCTGGACACAGATGATATCTACCATAAAACCATGTGTTCAGAAGGCAAATGAAGGCGTATAATGGACAAGAAGAATTTCAGCATGCTCCAAATCCATTAACTGGGGAACAAATATACAATGAGGTACAACATATTGAAAATAAGTGGGGAAAAGAAAAAACCTCAAAAAACCAAGAAGATACCAGAGGCAGAGGTGGGAAGATTAAAAAGCATAAAAGGAAAACAACAAAAGAAGAGGGTAGTTCAAGCCAAGTATATGAAGCATATTGGAAGAAATTCAACATTTGGTATCGAAAGCTAAGGTATTGGAGGCATAATTCTATTCCGCATTGTATTGACTTCATGCATGTAGAAAAGAATGTTGGTGAGAGTCTAGTCGGAACTTTGCTGAATGTTCCTGGAAAGACAAAAGATGGAATGAATGCTCGATTGGATCTGGAAGAGTTGCGGATAAAAAATGAGTTGTTTGCTAGGCAAGAAGCAGACAAAACAACACTTCCTCCAGCAGGTTACACATTAACGAATGCTGAAAAGTCATCTTTTGTGAAAGGTTATGTGACATCAGGGTACCACAAGGCTATTGTTCAAATTTCTCTAGTTTGGTCAGCCTAAATGATAGGAAGCTCATTGGCCTTAAACCGCATGACTATCACATGCTAATGCAAGAGTTTTTGCCCATTGCTATACGTTCAATCATGCACCCACCCACACGATATGCTATTATCAGGTTTTGCTTTTTCTTTAAATCTATATGTAGGAAAGAAATCAGCTTGCAAGAACTAGATAAGATGCATGAAGAACTTGTTGTGACACTGTGCCTACTCGAGAAGTTCTTTCCTCCGTCATTTTTTGATATTATGATACACTTGACTGTGCACCTAACTAGGGAGGTAAAATTATGTGGTCCCATATGCTTTCGGTGGATGTATCCCTTCGAAAGTTGTATGAAAGTTATTACAGGACATGTGCGAAACAGAAATAGACCAGAGGGATGCATTGCTGAGGAGATTATCGCGGAAGAAACAATAGAGCTTTTTAGCGAGTATCATAAAACCATGAAAACTATTGGTATCCCACCTGATAAACATGTAACCAATGAAAATGAGGACGGAAAGCCATTTTCGGCCGGCAAATCAAGCGAAGTTTCCGGAGAATTCTTTCAGAAAGCACATTTGTATGTAATACAAAATACAGATGAAATTCAACCGTATATCGAGTAAATATTACTAACACATGCCGATTTCGTTGCTTAAAATGCTCTATCAAATATAATAATCAAAGACATTTATTTGTTTCAGGCGACACAAGGATGTTTTGAAAACAAAAAACCCGGGTAAAAAAATGGCATTGCTGGAGAATGAGCACAGTAAATCTTTTGCTAAGTGGTTACGCGAAGAGGTAATTACTCGTATGTTGTTTATAATTGTTTGTTTGTTGCTAAAAAGAAGTGAGTTGAGATAAAATGTGAAGTGTGTTTTATTGATAAGTCCTTAACTGGTGTTTGTGATAAGCTGTATAAACCATTAATTAGATAGAGGTCCACCAGCACACCATTTCATTATCCCAAACACTCCTATTCTTTAATTGTTTGTTTGTTGTTCCTGCAATTTAAAGGTAATATATACTTGTAATGAAATTCAGGTTGAGAGAGAGTTAGCGATATCCAAAGATAGTGTATCAGAAACTGTGAGGTGGATATCATTTGGACCACGCGCCAGCATAGTGAAATACGAGGCATATAACATCAATGGGTATACATTTCGTACGAAAAGTAATGATGGCATAGTTTACCAGAACAGTGGGGTTAGTGTTGAGGCAGAAGATCTTCACATATCCAAAGAAGTTGTAACCACAAGAAAAGCATTTTATTATGGGGTTTTACAAGAGATATGGGTACTAGATTACCGTTTCAGGCAAATTCCTCTTTTCAAATGTGATTGGGTTAATCACAAAACTGGTGGGGTCAAACACGATACTCTTGGTTATACATTGGTAGACCTAAATAGTTTAGG
This sequence comes from Artemisia tridentata subsp. tridentata, assembly GCA_021014915.2. Lineage (NCBI taxonomy): Eukaryota > Viridiplantae > Streptophyta > Magnoliopsida > Asterales > Asteraceae > Artemisia > Artemisia tridentata. Next base: position 352,745,406 of record CP139507.1, read on the forward strand.
CCACAAGGGTGATCCGTTCATATTAGCCTCACAAGCAACACAAATGTTTTATGTGAAAGACCAAGTAGATAAAAAATTGTCTATTGTCTTTAAAACACCTACCAAGAATTGCAAAGATACATATGACGAAGTCGATGAGGAGTTTAGTACAGTCATTCACGAGCACAATGAAAACATATTTCCACGTGTAAGTAAACATGACTTGGGTAATGAATCACGAAGTGACTACTATCGAATCGACTGTGAAGGTATTGTTATACGAAAATCCAAGTGAAGCATGTCATGCTGCAAGTTAAGACTGCTGGTTGAAGTTAAGACTGCTGCTCAAGGCTAAGTGCAAGGTTACTGATGGTATTGTTAAGTTAGTACTGTTAGATGATTAGCAGTTTTAGTATTAAATAGTTGTTTGTGTAATTTAGCCTGTTGTAGTGGATTTTGACTCCAAAAAGTCAAGCTTTTCTATAGCAATGAAAAAATTTGCAGTTTTCACTATTATGTATCCACTTGCAGTCAAGCTTTATTGTATTTGCAGTTTCCATTTATCATGTATATGCACTTGCAGGCACTTTAGTAACATGTTACTTCATTAAAGTTGAAAATTGACTTTAGAAAGTCAAGTAACCTAGTTCCTAGGGGCAAGTAACATACTACTACATTAAACTAGATAGACTATAAAATCCCAGCATTGTAATGGGGCAAATGAAGAGTCATGACTAATAGTCTGAACTCAATTCAGTGAATATCAAATTAGACTCAAACTAGATAGACTATAAAATCCCATATCTAACCCCTCAAAATTACATAAATTATAAGAAATGTGTGACCATATGTATCAAAATAATGTGTGACAAAATATGACTCTATGATTTAGACACCTAAATAAATACTTCATGTGACCATATGTAACATCTTGAATTTAGTCACACAAACACTCAATGTGACTAATATCAAGGTTAATGATAACTGAGTTCACATTTTGCTATAAATAATAGTCACATGAATATTTCACAGTGTGACTATTTTGAATGTATTGGTCACATATAATACCCTTATAATGTGGCCATAAACATAATTTAGATACACATTTGTGATATGGTGTGACTATTGTATAGCCTATAGTCACATGATTGTGCTACAATTAAATGTGACCATACACATTAGGATTTGGCAGGCAAATACACACTAAACTTTAGACACACATATTAACTTACGTGACCATATGTATCGAATTTTGGTTACACTTAATCATGTATGCCTATGGTTTAGTGTGACGATATATGACATTTGGTCACACTGTTCAAGTGTGTGACATATATTTGTCACTTTTAAATGCATATCGTGACTAATGCTTCAAACTTACTTTTCAGTTGTCACACATTTCAAATTCATATGTGGTTAAATTTTCCACAAAAACTAGCAGTCACTTTTAAATAATGTGTGACAAACTTGAGTATATGATTTAGCCACATACACAATTACTTCATGTGACCATATATGGATTTTGGTCACACTGTTCAATTGTGTGACATATATTTGTCACATATGTATATATATAGTGTGACTAATGTTTCAAACTTATTTGTATCTGTCACACGTCCCAAATTATAAGTGACTAAATAATAAAAATAAAAAAAAAATTTACCAGATACCTCTAGTCACGAAAATATTCAAATGTGTGGCTGTAGCCTCAGATGTAATTCCGAAATGGTCACACAAGTCGGATCAAGTGTGGCTGTTTATTTTATTCTAGTACATTTAGTCACATAAAAAAGTTACTGTGTGGCCGTTCGAAATCCCACATGTGTGACGAAATCCCATATTTGTACTAGTGTAATCATTGTGTTCATTGTTCATACTATATTACTGTTACATCAAACAAAACCTTCTAAGTATTGTTAAGTAGATTCCGCATACTTAGCAGTATAACCTCAAAGTATCTTAAACGCATCATAAAGGAGTAACATCCTAAGTGTTTGATCCTCTCACTGCTCTTGTTCTTCTTGTGTTAGCTTTTGGGCAAGTTCCCAATCAACATCACACTGAGCTCTTTCTTCATCCCATGCAGCAATCAATTCTAAAGTTTTAGCTTCCTTCTCAGCAGTAATTCTTCTTTGTTCCAAAATTTTCTTATTCTCCTTTTCAAACTCTGCAGCTAATTTTTCTACAACCTCAGCATCAAGTTGCATTTGCTTTGCTCTTGAAAGTGGTTTCTCCACAGGCTCTTCAATAAGTACAGCTTTGCCTTTGCCTTTGCCTTTGTCTTGTGGAGGTGGTTGTGTAGCTTTTGGTGTAGAAGATGGCTCTTTAATAACAACACCTTTGGTTGATGGTTTGGATGTCTTCAATTCTGTTAGTGCATGAGCCAAAATGCTCTCATCATCCATAACCTCAGCAGTAGAAACTCCATCTTTATCAGCAGTAGTAACTTCTGGTGTAGCAGTAGTATCTTTTGCACTAGCAGCACTTTCATCTTTACCAGCAGCACTATCCACCTTAGCAACACTATCCATGACCACTTCGTTTCCTTCATTATCAGCAACTACAAATTTATTTTCTTCACTCTCTGCACCAGCACCCTCATTGTCCTTAGCATCCCCTGAAGCTTGGCTTTCATTCCTCCCCTGTTTGGGAGCATCCTCCCCCAAATTGATAGCTTCAAAAGATCTAACCCTTTGAGCTATACCCACCTGATGTACTCTTTTAAGGTTTGGAGTTCTTGACCTTTTGATGCCTTCTAAGAACCTAACCCTTCTCTTCAAAGCTTTGATTTCACCACCTTGAGAAGTAGTCAGTTGTTGTAGGTCAAGAACTCGTGCAGACAGTTTGTGACAAGTTTCCATTAATTCATTATAAGTTCAATTCTATCCTCACCACTTCGGCTTGTGTTACCTAGCCCGAGAGGTGGATCACTGGAAATGTTAAGCTCAGCCTCAACCCTAGTTTGAGCATCTGAACCCCACATATTTGCCATTTGACTGGGTCCTTCACCTGAATCAGGTCCATGGGAACCAAACTCATTAGAAGTTGTCTTGGTTTGGGTCTTATTGATGGTACCACTGGCCTGTGCTGCTTCTAAGCTAGTCACAGTAGTGACAACCCTTACCAACATGCCACTCTCCACACTAGTGACAACCTCCACTGGTACAAAATGTGGCTTTCGTCACAACCAAAATGCGTGACTATATGCATATAGTCACACACATTTTTTTGGGTGTGTGTGACGAAAAGTCGCGCCACCGTAGGTATCATATGGTCACATTGTTTAGTTTGTGGCCGTTTTCATTGAAAAAGAGTGACCAAAACCCGAATATGTGTGACTAATTAGGCACAAGTTTTGTTGGATTCATCAGTATGTGTGACTATTTCCCATCCTATGGCCACATGAAAATATAATAAATGTGACATTTGTGATGACTTAGTCACACAACGTGTGTTGTTTTTTTCGAGTTAGTCACATACAATTTAAAAAACAGTGGCCAAAAGTGTTAATAAGTGTGACCATATGCTGTTTAAAGTGAAGAAATGTGTATTTTGTGTGACTATTGATCATCCAATGGTCACATGAATTCTTAGTTTGTGTGGCCTTTGGTAATATTTAGTCACACAAAGCATGTTTGTTTTGGGTATTTAGTCACATACAATTAAGCATAAAGTGGCCAAAAGTGTTAATAGGTGTGACCATATGCTGTTTTAAGTGTAGAAATGTGTATTTTGTGTGACTATTGATCATCCAATGGTCACATGAATTCTTAGTTTGTGTGGCCTTTTGTAATATTTAGTCACACAAAGCATGTTTGTTTTGGGTATTTAGTCACATACAATTAAGCATAAAGTGGCCAAAAGTGTTAATAAGTGTGACCATATGCTGTTTAAAGTGAAGAAATGTGTATTTTGTGTGACTATTGATCATCCAATGGTCACATGAATTCTTAGTTTGTGTGGCCTTTTGTAATATTTAGTCACACAAAGCATGTTTGTTTTGGGTATTTAGTCACATACAATTAAGCATAAAGTGGCCAAAAGTGTTAATAAGTGTGACCATATGTTGTTTTAAGTGAACAAATGTGTATTTTGTGTGACTATTGATCATCCAATGGCCACATGAATTTTATGTTTGTGTGGCCTTTTGTAATACTTAGTCACACAAAGCATGTTTGTTTTGGTTATTTAGTCACATACAATTAAGCATAAAGTGACCAAAAGTGTTGATAAGTGTGACCATATGCTGTTTAAAGTGAAGAAATTTTTATTTTGTGTGACTATTGATCATCCAATGGCCACTTGAATTTTATGTTTGTGTGGCCTTTTATAATATTTAGTCACACAAAGCATGCTTGTTTTGGGTATTTAGTCACATACAATTAAGCATAAAGTGGCCTAAGTTGTTAATAAGTGTGACCATATGCTGTTTAAAGTGAAGAAATGTGTATTTTGCGTGACTATTGTTCATCCAATGGTCACATGAATTTTTAGTTTGTTTTGCCTTTCGTACTATTTAGTCACACATCGAATTAAACAAAGAGTGACCAATAATGTTGGAGCAGAGTTGCTACTGCTAGTACTAAGGTAGTCCTGCTGAAGCAGAGTTACTGCTCCTAGTACTATGCTAGTGCTGCTGGAATGAGTATATATATTATATATAAAACAATATTAAAAACCACAAGAAATTTCAAATTGAATTAAACTCGAATATATATAACTGGACAGAATATACAATTGTAATTTCGTACTTAATTAATCAAATATCTAAAGACTTTTGAACCTTCACCCCCTTAGCAGTTTGCCTTAAGTCGTTAGCAGATATATATTGTTTCTTCGATGGTGCCTGTGGTACACATTTAGTCACATGGTTTGTTGGTGTAACCTGTAGTAAACAAAAGACGCTTCTATCAAACATTGAATTACATATGAATAATTATATATGTAGGTTGAAAAAACACATGTACGTACCACCTCTTCAAAAATAACTTGATCCTTTGGCCATGCAACGAAACTACCTTCAACATTCTTAACTATTTTTAACCCATTATTTGCTACGTCCGGTACGCATGCTGCATCAACTAACGATTCATCAATCGACACTTTGTAGCAATCACTTGGGAGTGGTCGGTTATGCAGCACTTGCTTTCCATGAGACTGGTATACGGTACCCAAAGCAACAATATTTGTTTACTTTATAATCCATAGTTTGCACTTAAGTGTCTACAAAAAAAGAATTTTTATGTATATATCAGAAATTATTTAAACAAAAGAATAACAAGAAACATGTTGAAATACATACTATTGGCAGTGCTTGTGTTAGAGACACATCTTGTTGCGATTGGGAATCTGGAGACCCGTTTCGTCGCTTCTTTTGCTTTGGCTTATTGGGTCCGACAGTTTTAGCAAGTTCCTATATGTATATATAAAACACGTTACATTATTTAAACAAAAGAGTAACAAGAAACATGTTGAAATACATACTGTTGGCAGTGGTTGTGTTGGAGACGACACATTTTGTAGCGATTGGGAATCTGGAGACCCGTTTCGTCGTGACTTAAGGTTATGCTTAGGCCTGACAGTTTTAGCAGCAGGTTCCTATACGTATATATAAAACACGGTACATTAGTCGATCATGTATGTAAAATTCAAAAATCAAAGGGCGATCTTTTATTACTATACTTACCATTGTTTCCGTTACCTTTTTAGAAGTTTCAAGGCCATTGGATTTCTCCTCAATTCCCGCATCCCATTGGAGTCACCTGTAATATTGTCAATGGCCATTGGAGTCACCTGCAATATAAATTAAGAAATACAGTCACTCATCAGTTTATGTTCAATGCCTAGTATCATTAGCATCAGTGGTGTTAGCATTAGAAAATGAAATTGTTAACAACATAAAAAATGGCTTACAACTGAGGCTATTGGCGATGGTTCAGTTGGCAGAGTTATATTCATCCCTTTATCATTCAACTGTTGCAGAATTTGAGAAAGCATTATATTTGTGTTTTCCACCTCACCGGATAATTTATTGACCTGCACATCTTTTTCGGTCATCTCGGCGGACAATTTCTTGATCAATTTATTTTTTTCTTCACGCTCGCGTCTCTCATTATCCAGTTGAGTTTGAAGTAAGGCAATTTTTTCATCGGCTTCTTGTTTTCTTCGAGGAAGGCCAAAATACTCTTTGTATGTTACTGCACCTCCCACTCCTCTGGCATAACCGCCCTTTTCCTTACCAAATACAAATGTCATGGCATCAGTGCCATCATCAAAACTCGAGGTTCCTTCCTTGATCTTGTCATCAGCTTCTTTCTGCACAAAAAATATAGGAAATGTTGGGATTAAAAGTCTTCTTGATGCTGTTAGAGTAACTGCTGGTATACAAGCTACTACTGCTAGTACACAGTTAAATGTTGCTGCTATATAAGCATAATAATAGAATTAGCAGTCAAACGTACAAGTTCATCTCCCTTTGATTTAATATCATCATTTGGGTATTCGCCGTCTTTTTTTACCCTTCCTTTCACCCACATTACATCACGGGGGGGTTCTTCATCCGCTTCAATCTCTTTATTTTGGATCTAATAAACATCAAATGCATACCCATGTAAAGTTAAACCAAGATAAACGAAAATATAAGGATGCTTACACATGTACAATTAAACCAAGATAATCGAAAATATGAGGGTATTAATGCAAATGTGCAAATTGGGCAATGTAAACAGATTCATTTCTCATACTGATCGTCTCTTAATTGGTAAAACAAACATTGTGTAATCTTACCATTTTCTCTTTGACATAAGCATATCCACCTCGTCCCATTTTATGCTGATAAATATTTTGGGAACGCGCCATTTTACCTTTCTCAGATTTCTCCTAAAAACACAAAATCATAAGGCGTTTAGATGCGGTAATGCTGCAAACTGAAAATAATAAAATGACATATACACTTAATTAAAGATGACTAATTAAAACCTTGTATGCTTCGGTGGTCGTGTATTTAACATACTCGACCCAGTCTTCTGATTTCATTATTTTATTATACAAGTCCGGGACTTCATTCAGTTTGGAAGGTGTATTTAGGTTGGGCAAAATGTAGTTGAATTTGCGCTTCCTTCTGTAATTCCTTAGCATTTTACCAAGACGAATCATTATCAATTTTCTGTATTTCACGTCAACAACAAAAAATTTCTGAAAAGATTAACACAATGTTGTTAATTAGTTGCACATAATGTAACTGCATACATAAACTTATGTAGTACTGGGTTACAAAATAGTATATATGTACCAAGATTTCATCCCATAGTTTATCTCTTGATTCTTTATTCACCTTCTTCCAGTGTAGAATCTTCACACCTATCTGCTCACGAGCCACATCTCCTAAAAAACTCACAAACACTGCTCTGTTTTCCCCTGTTACCCTACCGAATGCATCGAAGGTTACCTTGAGCTTTATTGCACCAGGTTTGTCATGCTTTGCGCGAAACTTTACTAGCCTGGTTGAGCCCCTCTTAGCTAGTATCTCAGGTATTTGGTTGGTTACAGGCTCATCTATATCTTCTTCATCAGAAGACTTTTCGAATTCATATTCTAACGCGTTATCATCATGTACAATATGATCAGGAGGAAGCAAAGTATGGTTATCAACAATGGGTTCAGTTTCCATGACTCTTGAGCAACAAAGGGTAAAAGAAAATGATTATGGCTTAGATCGGAGAGTAATGGTGAGAGAAGATTTGATTTTTTTTTTCTTTGCAGTCTTTTTTTTAAGGAGAGAAAAGAGGCTATACACCAAGAATATGAATCGTTGTGATTCAAAAAAATTTGATCCAAAAATTTGCCTCCAAGTTGTAATTTGAAATTCACAATTGAATTATTTGAAAATTTTGCCTTTGAACCTGTTAATTAAAGCATAAACTTGAATAAATCAAAATTTTGGCTCCAAATTTTATAGAGTACTATCTTAATAATCGCAAATAATGTATCATACTGTGCAACCATCACATCAACAGTACAAACTACTACCCATTTAACAAACCAAAATACTTACATAATTACTAGTTATTGTACCCTTACTAATTACATTTACAAAATACAAATTACTAATTACCTTTTTGTTATTTGGATTCATTGTTTGCGTGCTTGTGTTTGCCAGAAGAATGTGTGTGTTGATTAGGGTTTATTGATTTTTGTGTGTGTTTACAAATGACCGGGTAAAGGGATTAATTGCTGGTTGAATATTGAATTTGTGGTTTGGTTTAACTATAGCTGACGTGGCAAGATTTGTTAAAAAAAAAAAAAAAAAAAAAAAAAAAAAAAAAAAAAAAAAAAAAAAGAAGCTAATGGTGATGACGTGGCGGTAAAATCCGGCTATAGCCGGTAAATAGGGATGGCAACGGTTCGGGTTCGGGGCGGGTTTTAGTATACCCATAACCGAACCCGTTTATAATATACCCGTACCCGCCCCATATCCCACTGGATACCCGATTAATATTATCCATCGGTTTTTCGGGTTTCCCCGCGGGTATTAGTTATCCGTACGTAGTTGAATATTATATGGACAAAATTGGCGGTATTAAGATTAAGTCACGCTAAAATCCACCGAAAAAACAAAAGAAAATACTCTAACCACTCCCAACAATAACTCAGCTTTAAACTTTAACTCACTGCCACGTCAGCTTTAACACACTCACCCTTAATTAACTGAGCTTTAGGTATACACAAGATGTTTAACGAATGAGCTGAGATGATATGGTTGTATACGAGATGGTTAACGAATGAGCCGAGATGATATGGTTGTATATATACGAGATGTTTAACGAATGAGCCGAGATAATATGGTTGTATACGAGATGTTTAACGAATGAGCCGAGATGATATGGTTATACACGAGATGTTTAACGAATGAGCCGAGATGATATGGTTGTATACGATATGTTTAACGAATGAGCCGAGATAATATGGTTGTATACGAGATGTTTAACGAATGAGCCGAGATGATATAGTTATACACGAGATGTTTAACGAATGAGCCGAGATGATATGGTTGTATACGAGATGTTTAACGAATGAGCCGAGATGATATGTTTGTACATGATCAACACACCCAACAATAACTCACGCAACCTTTCGACCCTGTTTCATCATTTCTTAAAAGAGTTTAATTTCTAGACCAACCTTGATAGCTGGATGGTCTTGAGGCAACTCACGCAACCTTTCGACCTCTGGATCAGCACGATTATGCATCTGTAGCATAATACGAGTTATCTCACCTAGCAAATTGTTAATCAATTTGAGTTCTTTTTCTTGTTCATTGCGTAATCGGGTGAGGATAGCCTTTTGGACCTCTGCTAGTTAATTTGTTAGCCACAGTGTTTGTGTTAAAATTAGTGATACTTGCGAGAGAGTTTTATAAGAAGTTGTGTGAGAAAACGAAGTGTTGTGAAAGTGGCTTTGATAGTGGAAAGCCGTTAAACTAACCGTTGGAGGTTATTTTAAAAATCAGATTGAAAGTAAAAGTAACCGTACGAGTATTATTCAAATTCAAACATAAAGTAACAGTACAACATATTAATAACGAGTGGGATATTTAAAATTTACAATTTCAAATTCAAATTAAACAAAAGGGCGGGATATATTTAAAAATTTTCAATTCAATTCAAATTCAATTCAATTTATAAATTGAAAATAAAAGTACTTAGCTTGGGCGGGATATATTTATAGCCATTTCAAATTCAAACTCATCTTAAAAAACGTGTGGATTTCTATCCTATAAGACCCTTTACAACGCATAACGCAGCGTTGCGTTAAAGGGCCAAAATCAGACATTTTATAAAAACTTTAACGTTTTCTAAAGTATCAAATACAAATACATTAAACATGAAATAGAAATACATCAAACATGAAATAGAAATACATTAAATGTCAAATAAAAACTACGTTAACATAAACAACGATTGATTAACATAAACAACATACGATTAACATAAACAACGAATGATTAATAAAAACTATCATCTGAATCTGGGTAACCATCTTCAGAGGACTCGGAAGGTGTGAAAAAACCAGACTCCCACCTTTGCCTACGTTCTTCATCCTCCCTGGCTTGCCGCTCCAAACCATCAGCTTCCTCTTCTCTTTCAAGTGCTTCCATTTCCAGGAGGACTTGCATATCTGCTTCCTCTTGCCTAAGTTGTTCCTCAGTTAACCCAAACGGATTTGGGTCTTGGTTGGGAACCGATGGATTTTGCACCGGTTCATTTTCAGGTTGATTATTCACTGGAAAATTTTTCGGTTGGAAAACCAGAAAGATATGCTCGGGTGGAGTATGGAATTTTTCATTTTCGCTAGGTGGGCTTGGAAACTGTTGGCCAAAATCCTTTTGGCGAGGTGGGCTTGGAAATTGTTGGCCAAAATCCTTTTGGCGAGGTGGGCTTGGAAATTGTTGCCCGAAATCTTTTCTGGAAGACATCTTGAATTTGAGATGCTTGGATCTTGAGTATTTGAGAAGTTTGGAACGTGTTTCTGTGTGACTTGTGCGTCAGAAGCATTGGTATTTATAGGGTACAAATGCATATGTTTTATTAACGTGACTTTGAATTTTAATTGTTGGGGCTAACCTGCGTTAACGCAGCGTTAATATGTTGTACTTTATCTTACGTTTGAATTTGAATTTTAATTTTAATTTTAATCTGTTAAGGCTGAGTTATTGTTGGAAGTGGCCTAAATATACCCATACTTCTCAAACACATCTCATACACAAACACATTCAGACTGCTATAGATATTAAAGCATGTATTTACATTAAACATGTACTAGAAAATATCAATTACCCTAATGAAAAAGTCAATTAGTCATTAAAGTTAGCACACAAATTACATTAAACATCATTAATATAGAAAATATCAATTACCCTAATGAAAAATTCAATTAGTCAATCCAACACCAAACACACTTCTAGATCAACTACACTAGTAAAATCCAAACCAAACACAAACCAAATCCGATCAATATTATCCATCTGTTTACTTTTGGCGCCTCTCGATGGTCCCTCTTCCCGCCTAAAGTATTGGGAACCGTTCGTATACCTCTCTAGCCTATTTGTACAACTCGACATGGAAAACCGTTCATAATCAACCGTACCATATACAACTCCTTTGATATTTTCATTAGAAAATAAATTTCAAATTTCAATGGCTGACTCCTCTTCAACTCCTTCTTCCAACAAAAACAAACGCCCAAGGGATGATTCTCCTCCACCAATGCCTGAAAAATATAAAAAATTTGCATATCCCAACATATTTGGGAGAAATGTAGTGAAGGCCAGTATGGTGTTGAAAACGCATTGTTAGAAATTTACAACAAGCGTATAAAGATGTATGAAGAAAGGAACAAGAAAGATTTAGAGGTCATTGAGGAGCATCAGAAGAAAATTGAGGAGAGGAACAAAAAAATAGAAGAAGAAAGAGAGAAAATAGTTGATGTTTACAGAAGTATTGAAGCTAGTAAATATGTGTCTTAATGTATCTTTTCTTTATATATTTTGCCTATGTAAATGTAAACTTATTTTGACTTGGTTTAACATATGAATGCAGTTATTATTACAAGTTTATGATATTTGAATGCAGTTATTATTATTGTACTGCTAGGTAAACAATTGTACTGCTAGCGAAACGTTGTACTGCTGGGTATCCTTTTAGCAGTGGTTGGGAGTGCAGGGTAGTTTGTATCACTTTTTACTTAAAGGGTATAAACCCCCAATTGCTGCACACAATCACATTCACGCACACATTACTCTCTCTCTTCCACTCCCTAATCGAATTTTAATCGTCAAATTGCAAAACCCCCAAATCAAATCATAATGTCGAACCTAACTTTTACCGAACCTCATAATAATGTTGCCTTTTTAGAAAAATCCAATGAGTCTGTAGATTTTACTGAGATCATTGATTTCCTTAATGCAAGCTATATTAAGTTTGCATTAACAGTAAAACCTACTATATATACTTCCAACATTATCCAGTTTTGGTCGTCTGCTAAGGTCAAAACTCTGGAAGAGATCTTCTCCTAGATGATGCTAACGGAGTTGAGAATCTTCCAAATACTACAATCTTTGAAAAACTTGCACTGATGGGCTATGAGAGATATACAGATGCTTTAAAGTTCCAAAAAGGTAATTTTTCTCCTCAGTGGAAATTCTTAATTCATACTGTCTTAGTGTGTCTAAGTCCAAAGACCACTGCATGGAATGAATTTAGCAGTAATTTAGCTTCTGCTATAATTTGTTTGGCTGAAAATACTCAAAGATTTAATTTCTCAAAATTAATTTTTGATAATATGGTTAAGAACTTGGATAGTTCTTTGGCTAAATATTTTCTATATCCAAGGTTTTTGCAACTCTTTTTGGACAACCAATTTAAAAAAAAGAAAAGTCACAAAAATGTTTCTCCCACTCCCTGCCTTACCAAAAAGGTTTTTGCTAATATGAGGAGGGTTGGAAAAGATTTTTCAGGGAGAGTGACACCTTTGTTTCCAACAATGTTGGCACTAGCCCAAACCCAAATGGGTGAAGGTTCAGCAATCCCAGCTGGTACCCATCACACACCCACAGAACAACAACAACAGACCTATAAACGTAGGACTAACACCAAGAACACTGAGCTACCTCAAGCTAGTGGTTCTATACCAACTGTTGCAGATGAGGATGTCACTGGGGGGGAGAGTGACATGTTGGCAAGGGCTGGCACTACTGTGTCTAGCTTAGCAGCAGCACAGGACAGTGGTAACATCATTAAGACCCGAACCAAGACAACTTCTAATGAAGAAAGTTCCTCTGGAACTGATTCAGGTGAAGGTCCCAGTCACATGGAAATAATGGGGGGTTCGGATGTTCATCCTAGGGGTGAGACTGAACTTAACTTTTCCAGTGATCCACCTCTCGGGCTAGGTAACACAAGCCGAAGTGGTGAGGATAGTCTGCAACTTTTGAATGAATTGAAGGATACCTGTGCCAAGCTGTCTGCACAAATTGGTGATCTGCGAGCAATAGCTTCTTCCCAAGATGGAGTCATCAAAGCTCAAGGTGGGGAGATAAAGGCTTTGAAGAGAAGGGTTAGGTATTTAGAAGGAGTCAAAGGATCAAGAATTCCCAAACAAAAGGTTAAATCTTCTGAAGCTTCTAAGGATGCTCCCAAACAGGGGGGGAATGAAGGCAAAGTTTCAGGGGAGGATAAAGAGGGTGAAAGTATTTGTGAAGAGAGTGATCCAATGGAATTTCTAGTTGCTGATAACCAAGGGAATGAAGCGGTGATGGATAGGCGTTTGGGCAAGGTTACAACTGTTGATAGTGAGCCAGTTATTCCTGCTAGTGACCCAGTTATTCCTGCTAGTGGTCCAGTTATTCCTGCTAGTGACCCAGTTATTCCTGCTATTCCTGCTATTGATAAGGTTAGTTCTCTATACTGAGACTGAAGTTAGTATTGCTGCTATTGATGTTAGTGCTACTGAGACTAAATTTATTCCTGCTATTGATAAGGTTACTGCTACTCAAGGTGATGATGATATGACTATGGCTCAAATATTAACAAAGATGAGGAGTGCAAAACCTAAGGCAAAAGGAGTTGTCATTAAAGAGCCAGTATCAGTACCAAAAACACCATCAACAACTATTTCACCATCAGAAAAAGGAAAAGGTTTGTTGATTGATTAACCTAAGAAGAAATTTAAGTTTCAGTCACCTAGTCAACAACAACAACAACCAATGATTACAGATGAAGAATTGACAAGACAAGTGGCTGATCTTGATGCTCAAGAAGCTGCTCAGATTCTTTCAGACAAGGAGTATGCAGAAAAATTACAAGCGCAAAAAAATGCAGAGTTAATAGCTTCATGGTTTGAGGAAAGGGCTCAGGTTGAAGCTGATTGTGAGCTTGCTAAAATAGTACATAAAGAAGAGCAAGATAAGTACACAGTAGATGAAAAAGCCAGGATTCGGAAAGAAAAATTTTATGCAAAAAAGAAGTTATGCAGCTAAGAAGAACAAGCCACCCAGTCAAAAACAAAGAAGAGATCTCATGTGCAGGTATTTTTTTTATTTTTTATTTTTTATTTTTTTTGTTGCAAAGGTAAATTTATATTAATATCAACAACACCCAATATGTACATCATAAACATCTACTCATGTGCAGATATTTGAAGAATGTGGCCAGTTGGAAACTAAAGGATTTGAAATTCTTGGATGATAAAAGCATTGAAGAATTGTATGCAATTGCCAAGAGAAACAATGAACTCTTCTTGAATGACAGTTCAAAGAGAGCAGGTGAACAGTTGGAAATAGAAAGCAGTAAAAAGAGAAAACAAGAACAAACTGAGCAAGCTGTTGCTAAAGAGCAAATGCAAGCTCACACTGAACTTGCAGTTGACTCTGTAAGAGAAGCCATGGATGCACAACCTTTAGCTGTCAAACATCCCATTGTTGATTATAAGTCTGGATCTCATGGGGAAACAATTTATTACGATATTAAGAGGCATGATGGTTCTTCTAGAAGGTTTGTAATCTTTCTTCACATGGTTCATGATTTTGATAGACGAGATATGATAGCTCTATGGAAATTACTCAAACAAAGATTTGGTAATAAGACACCAGAACAAGCTTATGATAGAGAAGTCTGGAATTATTTGAAGGTAATGTTTGAAACAAATCACGAAGATGAATGTTGGAGAAGACTAACGCACAATACTGTTAAAGAATGGAAAATTTTTCAACGATGTGGAGTACATGCTTTAACTGTGAATGAGTTGGTGATCTACATGCTTGTAGAAAAGGATTACCCTTTAAAGTTTCACAAAGACATTCTACATCAGATGTTGCGTGGGAAGAAAATACTCAAGCTTCAGCTTAATTATGATAACATGGCATATGAACTGCTCAAGAAGATGGAAGAGTATCTAGGACCCAAGGACAAGAAATAGAATGTATAGTTATTACTACTAGAATGTATAGTTTGACTTAAACATGTATAGTTATTACTGCTTATGAGATAAACATGTGTAGTTATTACTGCTAGAATGTATAGTTATTACTGCTAGAATGTATAGTCTGACAAAATATGCTTACATAAATGCTTACAATGGAGCCAAAACATTGATATTTTTAAAATTTAGTGTGACCATATATGACATTTGGTCACACATCTCAAGTGTGTGACATATATTTGTCACTTTTAAATGCATATCGTGACTATGCTTCAAACTTACTTTTCAGTTGTCACACATTTCAAATTCATATGTGGCTAAATTTTCAACAAAAACTAGCAGTCACGCTTAAATAATGTGTGACAAACTTGAGCATATGATTTAGCCACATACACAATTACTTCGTGTGACCATATATGGATTTTGGTCACACTTTTCAATTGCGTGACATATATTTGTCACATATGTATATATATAGTGTGACTAATGTTTCAACCTTATTTGTATCCGTCACACGTCCCAAATTATAAGTGACTAAAAAATCAAAAAAAAATTTTACCAGATACGTATAGTCACGAAAATATTCAAATGTGTGGCTGTAGCCTCGGATGTAATTCCGAAATGGTCACACAAGTCGGATCAAATGTGGTTGTTTATTTTATTCTGGTACATTTAGTTACATAAAAAGTCGACTGTGTGCCTGTTCTAAAAACAGCATGTGTGACTAAATCCCATTTTTCTACTAGTGCTCATCACAACATTGTGAGTAGAACCACTAACCTGAGGTAGCACAGTGTTCTTTGAGTAAGTCCTACTAGAAACTGTGAATCAAGAAGAACCTGTTTAAACTCATCTTATTGAAGGCATGGAGTCAGAGTCTACACATATGATTACTGCATCAAAGGAGCCAATGCTCAAGTCTGGAGAGTATAAGCTATGGAGAATGAGATTAGAGCAGTATATTCATATGGTTGATTATTCTACGTAGGAGGTCATAGAGACTGGAAATCAACTACCAAAAACTGAAACTTCTGTTGATGGTGTTATCATTACCTTGCCTATTAAAACTGCTGAAGAAAAGGCATAAAGAAGACATGAAGTTAAGGAAAGAAGCACTCTCATGATGGGCATTCCTAATGACCATCAGTTGACTTTCAATCACATAAAGGATGCTAAATTGTTGTTAGAAGCAATTGAGAAAAGGTTTGGTGGGAATGCTGCTACCAAGTAGATCAGGAAGAACCTTTTGAAGCAACAATATGAGAATTTTGCTGCTCCAAGTTCTGAGAATCTTGATCAGAATTTTGACAGACTTCAAAAACTTATAAGTCAACTAGCACTTGTGGAAGTCTCAATTCCTCAAGAAGATATTAATCAAAAGTTTCTAAGAAGCTTGTCACCAGAGTGGAATACACATACTATAGTATGGAGAAACAAAGCTGATCTTGATACCATGAGTTTAGATGATCTGTATAACAATCTTAAAGTTTATGAACCTGAAGTCAAAGGGTCATCTAGCTAATCCTCAAACACACAAAACTTAGCTTTTGTGTCCTCCTCCAATAACAGTTCTAGTAGTACTAATGAAGCAGTTAATACTGCTCATGAAGTTAGTACTGCTGGCACACAAGTTAATGTTGCTGGGTCTACAACCCTTGATAACTTTAGTGATGCTGTTATCTATGCTTTCTTAGCTGGTCAATCCACTAGTCCTCAGATTATGCATGAAGATTTGGAACAGATTCGTCTATATGATCTTGAAGAGATGGACTTGAAGTGGCAGATGACAATGTTGACAATGAGGGCAAGAAGATTTTTGAAGAAGAATAGAAGAAACCTCATGGTCAATGGGCATGATAACATGGGTTTTGACAAATCCAAGATTGAATGCTACAATTGTCACAGGAAGGGTCACTTTGCTAGAGAGTGTAGGGCACCAAGGAACCAAGACAATAAGAGTAATGAAGTTTGAAGGAGAATTGTGCCTGTGGAAACTACGAATTCTACAGTTTTAGTGTCTCAATGTGATGGTCTTGTTGGCTATGATTGGAGTGATCAAGCGGCTGAAGGACCAAACTTTGCACTTATGGCTTACTCTTCTTCATCATGTTCTGATTATGAGGTATCTAATGATTCTGGTTGTTCATATAAATCTTGTTTAGATAATATTGAGGAACTTAAGGCTAGGAATGAAAAGCTAATAGAAGAGGTAAAGATGCTAAAGTTAGATAATTTAGGCTATAAAGTAGGCTTAAAATCTGTTGAGGAAAGACTTGAATTTTTTAAACAGAATGAGTCAGAGTATGTAGAGAAAGTTAATGTTCTTGAAGGTAAGCTTTATGTTAAAGAGCATGAAATTAAAGGACTTACTAAAAGGTTAGAAAAGGCTCAAAAAGAAAAAGATGCAGCTTATTAGGAAAAAAGAAAAACATCAAGTTAAGGTAAATAAGCTTGAATTTGCATCTGAAAGTGTAAATAAGACAATTGAGTGTCAACTTATGGGGAGAGGTAGTGGTATAGGTTATAATGAAGTTCCTCCTTCAATAACAGGAAAGTATGTACCTCCTATACCTGAATTGTCTTGTTTAGGTGAGTCTAATGCTAAGCCTTTAGGAGAAAATAGTAAGTCTATTGAGGAGAAACCTAAGGCTGTAAAGACATATTCTGATGCATCTATCATTGAAGATTGTGTGTCTGATGATGATGAGGAACAGGTGAAGACTGAACCTAAGGTTGAAAGTATAATAGTTAAACCAAAAGTTGAACAAGTTAAGTTTGTCAAACCTAG
Source organism: Artemisia tridentata subsp. tridentata (assembly GCA_021014915.2). Classification (NCBI taxonomy): domain Eukaryota; kingdom Viridiplantae; phylum Streptophyta; class Magnoliopsida; order Asterales; family Asteraceae; genus Artemisia; species Artemisia tridentata. The sequence goes on from CP139507.1 coordinate 352,763,149, forward strand.
TTTTGGTGATAAGGAGTCTAGGAAAACTGTTGATTTGAATGAGCAACCTAGGGTGTACACTAACAGGCCTAGAGGTAACCAGAGGAATTGGAATGGAATGATGTCACAAAAATTAGGCAGTGATTTTGTTATGTTTAACAAGGCTTGTTATCACTGTGGTAGTTTTGAGCATTTAAGGGAAAATTGCTTTTACTATCAAAAGCCTGTTTGAAACTATGCTAGGAGGGTGAATAATCAAAGTTTTTCTAAAAATACTCACCCACATGCTAAAAGAAACATGGTTAAAACTGCTAAGCAAAATGTTTCTAAACCAGCAATAGTAACTATTACTGCTAGATCAGTTAGTACTGCTAACTCAAAAAGGATAGTGAATGGTGCTAAACAATTGTCAAAGTTTTCAAATAAATCACATTCAACTGTTAAAAGGCCCATTCAAAATAATACAACAATTAGTGCTGCTAAGGTAAAAGCAGTAGTTTCTACTGTTAAGCCAAAAGCAATAACTGATACTATTTTGGGAAATCACTTTTATGCTGTTAAGGCCTTAGCTTGTTGGGTCTGAAAACTAAAAATTAAAGTGTTCAATCATGTTTCCAGAAAAAGCAGTAAATCCATAGTTTTAAAGAGGTATGATTATGTTGATGCACAAGGCAGATCCAAATCAGTATTGGCTTGGGTCCCCAAAATTACATTATGTGCAGGGCAATCCACAGGTGGAATTAGAAGATAAAGGAGTATTTGACAGTGGATGCTCAAGGCACATGACTGGAAACATGTCATATCTTGAAGATTTTGAAGCAATTGATGGAGGATATGTTGCTTTTGTGAGTAATCCCAAAGGAGGGAAAATCACTGGGAAAGGTACAATAAAAACTGGTAAATTAGATTTTGATAATGTGTACTTTGTAAAAGAGCTTAAGTTTAATCTCTTTAGTGTCTCACAAATGTGTGACAAAAAGAACAGTGTTCTTTTTACTGACAAAAAAATGTTTTGTCTTATCTCCTGACTATAATTTGGCTGATGAAAGTCATGTTTTGCTTAAAGTTCTTAGAACAGACAACATATATAGTGTTGATTTAAAGAATATGGTTCCCAAAGGAGGTTTGACTTGTTTCTTTGTAAAGCCTACATCTGATGAATCTAAGTTTTGGCATAGAAGACTTGGACATTTAAATTTCAAAACAATGAATAAATTGGTTAAGGGAAACCTTGTAAGAGGTTTACCTTCAAAAGTTTTTGAAAATACTGAAATCTTTGTTGCTTGTCAGAAGGGAAAACAACACAGAGCTTCTTATAAGCCCAAAGTAGTGAACTCTATAAGTCAGCCTTTACATATGTTTTACATGGATTTATTTGGACCAACATTTGTAAAAAGTTTAATGAAAATGATGTATTGCCTAGTTGTCACAGATGACTATAGTAGGTATACTGGGGTTTTCTTTTTAGCAACTAAGGATGAAACAAGTAGCATTCTTAAGGCTTTCATAACCAAGGTAGAAAACCTAGTTAACCATAAGGTTAAAGTGATAAGATGTGACAATGGAACTGAGTTCAAGAATAGGGATATGAACCAGTTTTGTGAGTTGAAAGATATTGAGAGACAGTATAGTGTAGCTAGAACTCCTCAACAAAATAGAGTTGCTGCTGCTTGTATGGTTAAGGTTGCTAATGGGAAATGCTCTAAGTCATTACTACTGCTAGACTACAAGTTACAACTGCCAGTTCAAAGTTACAACTGCTATCAGAGTTACAACTGCTGCTGAACTTGAAGAAAAATACTCTAAGTAGTTAGTGCTGCTAGAAGAAAAGTTAGTACTGCTAGTACTAAACTTACTACTGCTGAAGAGTTAAAGCTGCTAGAGTTAGAGATACAACTGCTAGTATGTTTAGTTAGTACTGCTTATGAGATAAACTTGTATAGTCGGTTAGATAAATATAGAAAAGATTCTTTTAAGATATATCTTGTATAAAAAGTAATTGTAAGCCGACTAGGACTTATTAATCTATAAAAGGAGGTCCTAAGGCATAGAGATAGATACATGATTCATACGTGATTCTTTAGAAAACTTCAAGGTTGTAAACCCTAATACTTTTAAGTATTCGTATTATTAATAATATTGAAATGATTTGTTTGATATTCATTGTTAAGTTCTTCTTAAGATTAAAGTTTAGATTCCGTATAAACTTTAATATACTCAAAGACAGTTTCTACATAAGTTGTGTTGGATTTATTCAATATTACTTAACCTTTACAAGCTAAGGGAATTCAATCAAGTGTTCAACTGGGATCAACATGGTACAAAGAAGTCACAAAATGATAAGTCACACAAATTGTTAACTTGTAACAAACATGCCACAAGAAACTGTTTAAGATAGACTGGAAATGAAAGTATATGACTTTTTGTCCATAGATACATAAAATCTTGTTTAAAATCTGTTTACCTTAAACTTAGGAGAAAAAAAATTGACCAGCTAAAATATGGTAATAAACAGCATACAAACAGATTCGAACCACAATAAATCAACAAAACAAACACCGTAGCTCTGATGCCAATTGTAGGATAAAAAAATTTATAAGATTTATGTGGTTCGGGAGGTCGAGGTTGATCAAACATGATGAATCTATGCATTGTTCTCGTGAGAGAAAGTAAAGAGAGGATGATGTGAAAACAAAAGATGATATTATTAATGAACAAATGGTTACACACTCACAACCCTCATGGAGAGTCATGAGGGGTATTTATAGGTTCATCACACTACATGTTTGCCCGTTGTACATAAGTAGTCCCTATGGGTGCAACTTACAACATATCTAGTCCAATTCACATGTAAGACGTTATCTTTATAAAAAAGCGAGGCTAACAATGAGCGTTATCAAATCCCCCACACTTAAACTTTGCTTGCCCTCAAGCAAATCTAGCAATAAGAAAATATATCCCACGTGGTGCATGAAAATGATTTATAAAAATATTATGCAAATCTACCAAGTACAAGTACGAGATACGATTCATCGTTTTTAAGCTTTAGTGGTGAAAAATCGAGATGTTTGACAATACCCTATGGATTCTCTCGCTTGAGAACATGGCTAAGCACCTCACGAAAATGAATGAAAGTATAATTCACTCAACACTCATATATTTTTGGTGGTGGAATATATAAGAAAATCACACTCATATTGCTCAGTCATGATCCGTTTATTACCATAGGCTTGTACAAGAAACAAAGCACAAAGTGTAAACATCTAAAGAGGACTTTTATTCGGGTTGTAATATTTAGGCTTCGGGTTAATACGGGGTATGGATAAGGCATTGGAAAATTTTATTAAATTGGTTTTAAAAGAAAAATAAAGTAAAGTCAAAGTTCCATGTTGCTAGTCACGAACAAACCTCAAACCCGTAAATGATTATAGTTACAATCTTCCTCTTCTTTTAACTTCACATATCGATACATCGATTCACCATACATATTTCTTCATATTTAGCACATTGGCTAATCAATACATCATATATTCTTTATCTTCATATATATAGCACATTGGCTATAATTGTCATCACACACACACACACACACACACACACACACGCACACACACACACACACACACACACAATATATATACTTTTGATGATTTATTCTCTTTTTTTTCATTTTTTTTCTTCATACATCACATCTCCCCCACACTTCATATAAGCATCACCACAAAAATGCAAAATATGAAAGACGTCTCCTTCATCTTTTTCGGAATGGCACACATAAATTGTTGGGAATGCTTCTAACACTAAAATGTGACAACATATTTGGGATTACATTACCTATATTGTTAGGCACAAACACAAGGACTAGAACCGTCATTTTTGTAAAGTCTTGTGTAAGTTAGCCTTTATATACCCTCCTAGACTTCACTAGGAGGGTGAGCCTTGTTTGTGTGTTATACTTTCACTTTCAATAATAATAAAACCAGGTTTCCTCTTTATCTCTCTACACACTCTCTCTCTCTAACATCTAATCATAGAGATGATGTATCATCATCATCCCTGACCTCCCGATTCACAATATTATCACCAAAACACGATCCATCAATTGGTATCAAGAGCCATGGTATTAGTTTTGGTTGATTTGTGTAATTTTTTTTTCTTGTCAAAATCGTATTTATTTGTGGATCAGATCTGTTTTGAAGCATTTGTTATAACAGTTCTTTTTTCACAAATTTTTGGTCTTACAGTCCGTTATATTTGTATTTCCGTGTATAACTGATATATTGTTTATGACTGTTTGTATCATCTCGTGAAGATTTGTGGTTGTTAAGTGGTCGGAATACTGGTCCTGTAATGATGGTCAGAAATGGTCGGAATACGTGGTCTGATATTTTTAAGGTCGATAAGTTGGTCTGAATTTAAGGTCGATAACTGGTCTGAAAAACGTGGTCCGAATAGAATACTGGTCAGAAACTCGTCTGAATGGTGGTCGGATAATACTGGTCAGAATCTGGTCGGAATTTTTCGCCGAAAAAATCATCGGAAAGGTTTTATCGCAATTGCTTGTATAAGCAATTTCGATAAACCCTTGGTTATCGCAAATGCTTTATCGCAAATCTGTGATATTATCGCAAATGTGTGATATTATCGCAAATGTGGACATTATCACAATTGTTTATCGCAAATGGGTCAAACCTTTCGCAATTGTAGGTCAACGGGTCAAACGGTTAAAAAAAAAAGGATGACGAGTAGAAGACTCAAAACTGATTGACTATACCAAGATAAACCAGACTCTCGTTGACTACAAACATCATCAGTAGACCAATAACATAAATCAATACAAACTCAATACCAAACTAATCCTAATGTAGACACTACAATTAACCCTCACCATTCACTCCCCAACTAACAATCCATATCCTCTATCAAGACTCAAACTAAAAATTAAAACAAGATCTCAGATTTGTTTTTCGTGTTTCAATAGATTCGTAGAGAACAAAGGTTAAACACACGAAATAACACTCATCACCGATCCATATATTGAAGCTTTGCTTCTTTTTCATATACGAATTTAAAGAGAAAGACAATAACTATCATGTTATCATCTATCTTTGATTCGTTCAAGACCAAACAACAAAATGAAACTGAAATCATCAATTAAACCTACCTTAGACCTCTTTTACGAAACCTTGAAGCCTCGTATTGTGCTCGAAAAGTTTTTATTTTAACCATGGAAGACGTCCGTGGTCATGTGGGGTGTTGGTGGTTGCGTTTGTTGTTTGTGCATGTATGTTGAAGGAGGTATAAACTTGATTAGTGATTGTGATATGCTGAGATGAGATGGATTTTTTATTGATATAAGTTTAGATCTGGATTTATGAGTTAGGTGAGAGAAGGAGATGAAGGGGGCGCTGGTGATTATGTGTAATTAGGGTTAAGTGGTGTGTAAAGGAGTATTAATACCCAATTTATTAGGGTATGGAGTTGGATTGGATCCGGATTTGTTATTGGGCTGTAAAGACATATTTTTGTTGTGGGTTATTATTAAACGAATGGAGTGGGTTTGATATTTTTTTCTAGATCCGAATATTGTATACAGTTTTGGGTATTATCAAATGTATCTCTTAAAACATGGTATACAGTTTTGGGTATTAGCCTTTATTGAAAGAGTGGTACGTTGGTTATTACAATTTTCACGGGGATACATTTTTGACAAGATCGGGATAAAACCATTATCATAATTCACTTAAACCGTCAAAAGGCTAGTGATGGGTACTGAACCGCAAGATGTGACTACGGGGTTAATTCTTTATTATTTATTTGAGGTTGAAGTGGAATATCACGGGTGCGTGTACTTAGTATCTTGAAGATATCGGGGTTGGTTGGATGCATGATTCTTCTAGATCCTTGTTCGAGCTTATAACCGTTAGAATGATTATGACTTGAGTTATCTAGTTATACCTGATGTAAGGAGTTATGTTGTTGTGCTCACAGAGTATAGCTATCACTTTAAAGGAGTTACGTTGTAATGCTCAAGTGTCACAAAAAGCTGTAGATAATTCGAGAGAAGTTCATATACAGTTAAGGAAGGTTGGATGGGTATATGATTCTACCTTTATTGAAATTCTAAGTATTGGTTCGTAGTCAGACAATAGTGCAAGCTTAAGTCACAAGTTCGGGTTATTTTAATTCAGTCTCAAGTTCGTAATACTGGGTTTTCTCCATCAGTAGTCACTACAAAAAGCCGTCAGAAAGATAATGGGGTCGGTAAAGAGTTAGATGAGAAGAGTATTAAAGAGTAGAGATTTTATCAGCAGTTGATTCTCACGGGCTATTTATGGTACTTCACGCATCTTCGACTAATTGGACATACAAGGTTTACGCTGCCTTCGTTTCCATCGTAACCATAGTGTGTATGCTTCCGATTCCGCGAAGACATCGTGGGGGAAGAGAGAGTGGATGTTCTTTGACTTTTCTTGCATTCTTTGCGAAAAAACTGTTTTCCAGATGTATCTGCATTCAGGGGGAAGAAATGTGCAAATCAGGGACGCATAACAGATTCACGGGATCGAGCTTACAATTTTAGTACTACCGGAGATACGTCCATAGAGATGATTAGTGGTTCAGTTTTGTGATTTTGGTGTAATCATTTCAACTTTCGCGAATTGTGAAGTGTGAAGTAGCCTACTTATGTGAGAAGATCTTGCTGATTTCTTGCATGTTACCCCCGAACGGAGTTTCAGCATTGAGCATAATCGTTACTGAGTACTAATCAGATTTTCTTGGTGTGGTTTACGATGTCATCCACAAATTCCGCTGCATACTTACAACCTTCAAAGTTAGAAGACATGTTAACTACATCAAAGTTTCGAATTTGCTGAAGACGGTTGTCAGTTTGGGGGGAAGCTGATTCAAAAACTTCACTAAAAAGAAGTATATGAAGAAGCCGTTAAAGACATGCAGCATGAATTGGGGGGAAGTTAATCCAGTTCATGCATATTACATCGTTTACCTACAAGTGAAGAAAAGTCCTCAAGCCGAGGTACAAGATGAAGACAAAGAGAGTCAACTGTTGTCATCCTCAACACTTGAAGAGCTTATGAAGACCTTTCTTTATTTGTATTTGTACTTGTAGGAAATGATGTAAATAATCCCATATGTTGCCACATTGGGGGAAGATTGTTGGGAATGCTTCTAACACTAAAATGTGACAACATATTTGGGATTACATTAGCTATATTGTTAAGCACAAAACCAAGGACTAGAACCGTCATTTATGTAAAGTGTTGTGTAAGTTAGCCTTTATATACCCTCCTAGACTTCACTAGGAGGGTGAGCCTTGTTTGTGTGTTATACTTTCACTTTCGATAATAATAAAACCAGGTTTCCTCTTTATCTCTCTACACACTCTCTCTCTCTCTAACATCTAACCATGGAGATGATGTATCATCATCATCCCCTACCTCCCGATTCACAATATTATCACCAAAACATGATCCATCACAAATGATAAAGTGTGGCTAACTGATAAACATCAAAAACAATCCAACAACCAAGAAACTAGCAACCCACCGTTTAGACTTTGACAAAGGGTTAGGCTAAGGTTTAAAGTATAAAATCTTTTTGTATTTTTCTGGATGTAACAAAAGAAAAGAATGGCTCAGAGGGTGAACTAAGGGTATCTAGTGCTAAAGAGGAGCCCTACAAATGGGTCCATGTGGTGGTTATCTAACCGATGTGGTTAGCTAAATATTATTAGATGTAAACGGATGGCCATTTGGTTTAAATCCTAAGGGTGCCTCTTTGTCACACGAATACTCTTATATCACATGAATGGGATCTTACTGCGGTTTGGTAATGATTTACTAGCACAATTTCTAGAATAAATAAAATCACCGGCACACTCATAGCAAAAAGATTCAAGCATAAAGGATGTATGCTATATGAAATGGGCTCAAATCCTGACATACTTAGTAGTAAGGGCTATAAATGCGCTAGCAAATGTTATCGATCCTGAAAATGGATTGCAATATCAATCGGAACACACCTCAAATTTTTCAAAATTTAACATATATCACCAGTGGGATGATCTAGTTATTCTAATATATTAAACTATATACATGAAAACAACTATATCATAAGGGCAAACAAGTATTCAAAATTTTAAAAATTCGCCCAAAAATATGAAAAATTAAAAATTAGTTTCGTTTTTTACTATTTTACTTCCCCCCCCCCCCCACACACACACACATTTAAGTTATACATGGTCCTCAATGTGAAAAATAAACTTCAAAGCATGTCAAATAGGGAAAAATAAAATAGGAAAATTCGAGAGAAACAAAACCTCCCGGGCCAAAGAAATCGCGATCGAACTCCATATAATAAGATGCTAAGCAAATGCTAGCTTAAGCGTATGAGATCAATCGATTTCTCGTCCGAGCATCCCATCACCATCACCTGCTGCAATTATTCAAACAAAACAAACAAACAAAATGCAAGCAATAATATATTAAACATTATTAGCACGTAACACCCCCACACTTAAGATTTTCCAATTTTGAAAATAATTTTTAAAAAGGGGTGTACATGTTTATTTTAAAACTAATAAATAAAACAAGAAAACAATTAAATGCTCTAGTTGCCTCCCGAGAAGCGCTTAATTTATTTCTGAGTCATTAGCTAGACTCTTCCCCGCTCTAAGATTCTTTGATGATACGTTTCCAAAAGGGAGTCTTAATTGCTGGGTGCCAAATGAATTGATAAGTGTGATCGGTTCGAAGAACCAATTTTCCTTTCACATTCCAATCTAGGTCGGGTACCTTTGACACTCCTTTTTCATCCTTCCTAATCTCCTCTTCTTTCAAGACTCCATTTCCAACGCTTCCAATTGCATTGAGCTTCTTATCACCAACATAGTTCAGTACTTCATCATGTGCAAACATCTTCTCTCTCACTGAACGTTCAGTGATAGGAATATGCACAGTGCATTCCTCGAGAAAGGGTGGTTCGGTTGGTGAATTAGTCATGATTGGGTTTGGAATGTTTGGAATAGGCTTGATATTATCCTCCTCGATAACTTCAACATCACCCTTATCATGTTCGTTCCAGATCAAGGGTGGTTCGTAGACAAATTCATGTCTTGAGTTGAAATATGTGGTATGAGGGGGAGATTCGGTATGATAGGTTTCTTTTTCTAACGACACAAATTGCCTCTCCAAGTCCTGGATTATGACTTGGTGGTTTCTTATACCTTGATCTATTTTGCGCTCCAATTCAACCATCTGGTTTATCATCATCTCATTTACTTCCATCTGATTAACCATCCACTCTCTCATCATCTCCTCCGTTGAGGTTTTGGTATCATTGTGTTTAGAATATTGTGATGGAGGTGAAAAATATTGATGATAGTCATGAGTTGGGTTATGGTTTGGATACGAATACGAGTCTGTGGGTTTTCGAACGTGATAACCTTGATGTTGGATGCAATTCGTTTCAAAGGGATCACACATCGGCATGTCATCACTCTTGTAGATTTGTGAAGCGTGCTTACTTTCGTCGTCTCTACGATTGTCTCACTTCTCTTTCATCTCTTTCCTTATGCTCAGGAATTCGGAGTCAATTCTAGTGGCGAGAGCTTCGATTTTCTTCATCAATATTCCATGAAAGGAATTGATGTTGTCTCCACTGGCGGAAACAACAGTTTTTGGTTTGGGCAAGATCGAAGAATTTTTCAAGAAATCGAACTTGAGATGGACCTTGTCCTCAAGGATTTTTTAAGCTTCATTCGGAGTTCTATAGAGGAAAACTCCTCCATCGTCGAGAATTCCTTGAGTTGGATCGTCTAACCCATGATAGAATATTTGAACTATTGCTCCTTTGGTTAGACCGTGTCCATGACAAGTGCGAAGCATATCTTTAATACAGAGCTAAGCATCAACGAGACTTTCGAGATCGAGTTCGTAAAAACTATGAATTTCGTTCACGAGATGTTTAAACTTCGTGGGAGAAAGGAATCTACTAACAAAAGCTTCTCTCATTTCATTCCACATAGTGATTGTCCCTTCATCTAATTCGTTCAACCAAATCTTCGCTTCTCTGGATAATGAGAAAGGAAATGTCCTCAACTTAACCGCTTCTTCTTTATTCTCACCATATTGGAATAGGTTACTAATTTCAAGAAAATCGGCTACGTGTCAGTGAGGATCGGACCGGATTCTCCCATCAAATTGATTCTCCCGAATCATATTCATATGGGTACCCTTGACAATGAAATTGTTGGCAAGAGGGAGTTGGGTAATAACTGAACTAGGTGTTGGTGCAACGGTCCTAGTGTTTGACCACATGGGTTGTCATCGGGATTAAGGAAGATTACGGGTGGGGAATCGGGTGGAGTTTCGACTTTCTCCTCAAATATGTTGAGTTTTGATACAACGAAAAGTTCCTCGATGAATGGCTGTTTGGCGTAAGGTTCGGTTGACTTGATTTCGATACAAGGTTCGGATGAATCGATCTCGGTAAAAGGCTCGGATAACTCGATCTCGGAGGGTACGTTTGGTGTCTTATCGAGTTTACGAGTCTTCTTTTTGAACTTACGTTTAAGTTCGTGAATTGGACCAACGATTTGTTTACCTCAAGAACGCGGGTTTATACAAACCCGGAGCGATTTGCAAAAAAGTCATATAAAATTACAAATAAAAATGAAAAATTAAATAGAAATAAACTCTTTTTGTAATTTTTTTAAAGAATATATAACGAAAAATAAGCTTATCTATCTAATAAAAAAAATATGTTACTATTATAATTACTTATTACTATTACTACGAGAATATTTAGAAAAATAAACTAGTTACGATTAACATTTTCTAATTGACTTTTTAACGAAAAAGGTTTAAAATTCTACATAAGAGTACAAGAACAAACAAAGAAATATATATATATTTTTTTCTATCTCTTTTTGAAAATGACTTTTAAATATATCTACTAACTAATTCTAAAACTTTATATATATTTTCTAATTCTTATTTTTAAGGGATTTTAAAAGTAAATGACTAAAGAAAACTTATAAAAACATTTTCCCAACTAACTAAAAACATAGTAAATAAAAGAAAATAAATTACTATTAAAAGGGTGGCAAAGTAATCGAAATAAAACGAAAGAAAAAATAATAATAATGAAAAAGTGGACAGAAGGGTCTCAGCCGCCCGGTTGGGTGCTTCGGCCGACGGTTGGGATCGGAAAAGGGAAACAATGGGTTTCAGCCGCTGCGGTTGGTAATCTAACCAGCGGTTAGGATGTTTTTTTGTGTGAACAGAAAAGCTTAGCCGTGCGGTTGAGTGCTCAGCCAACGGTTGGGGCTCGATTTTGGGCCTTAGCCGGCGGCTCGCGGCTTCAGCTGTGAGCAGCTGGTGATTTCTACTTTTTTTTTTAATGAAATGTAACACTTTTATAACTATTTTTTTTAACAAAAATAAATCCTAAGCATAGATCAAACTAAAGGAAATAAACACATAAACATAGACACAAAATTCCACATTTAGTATTTAGAACATAAGCTTATAAAACTTAAAATCAAGAAAAACAAACTCGAATAAAAAAATGCAAATAATCATAAACGAGCATATTCTACTACTCAAACAAAAATTAAAATTAAATAAACATAAGAATATGATATCTAAACATAAGCTAGCAACAACATTAAATACACTTAAAACTAAACACGAAATGAGACAAAAAAAATAATAAAAAAAAAGAAAAAAAGAAATAAAAAGACAAACACAATTGGCTGTTTTTGGTGGGTTGATTTATTTTCGCAAGCAATTCAAGCATCACAAAACTCGAAAAGAAACGATTTAGGGTAATAATTGATCAAATATATATGAGTTTAGAGACTAAATGACCCCTTAAAAACGCACGTTTTAAATCCTTATCAAATATACCTACACTTGTGATTTGCTTGTCCTCAATCAAATATGCTTTTATCCTAATCAATTTACGTGTTAGGGGGCATTTAGCATTGGTTTAAAAGTAATTACAACACAACTCATTCCACAATAGTCATAACAAGTACGGAAATTATATATTAGCACCCCACATAAAGTGTTTGGATTCTCACATCTCCCGGGTGTATAAGTTGTATAACATGTAACGAAACGGGAAAATAAAAAACTCTCTACCTGTCATAGCACATAGATTACCATACACTTGATAGCAGATCAAACCTCCACCGCTTTGGCGTAAGCACCTAGGATAAACTATCAAAGAGGACTTTTAAAAGGTTGTAACCATAGGTGTAACGGTATGGAAAACACGGTTTTGTGGATAAAAGGATTTTTACTGGTGGCAAGTCAATTATCTTAGTCAATCACATGTAAAAAGTGGCGTTGCTAAGCCAAGACTCGACTCACTAACTCTAACTCTTTTTGTTTTTTCTATTTTTTTTTCATACACTATTGCCCTACTATCCACAAAATATACATCCGTACAAAAGGGATTTATAGTTCCATCCCTACACTTGAACTTTTAAATAAATAAAACTAACTAATGACCCGAATTACGAGGACAAAACACGTTGAGTACTTAAACATTAACGTACATATGGGGGTAATAATTTTGACTTTCTTCACTATTACTCCATAACAAATAGTACTAAACCCATGAGTCTCAATTGTCCCAAAATTGTATTTACAAGATATGACTCGACTTACCAACCATGTAATCAACTAGACAATTAACTGAGGGTTTACATAAATGTTGTAACAATAATGCACTAAAGATGAGTGCATACAAGGAAGGCTAACGCGATTTGGGTGTAACATTTAGGGGTGGGTTTTAAAAAATGCACTTCATTAATATTTTGGAATCCACCAAAATATCACGAGAACCGCGAAAAGGATACGCTCAGAGGGGTTAACTAGGGGTATCTTGTATTAAAAATGAGCACATAGCAAGGGTGTGGGGGAATTACTTGACCAATGTAGCCAATGTAATTATAAAAACATGTTTAAAACAAGGGTTATCCTAATGCCTCTTATTATTTAGTCAATCCTAATCACACGAATGCGATCTCACTAGTGATCTCGGAATTCATCACAAAAGCAAGTTCTAGAATAATATATACTACCGGTAAACTCATAAGCATTAAATGTGAATGTTTTTTCCTAAATATCTAAAGGTGAACGTCACATTTTTGGGGTGGAAATTTTTGAGTGGTAGGGTTTTTGTGCTAGCTATATAATTTCTATCCATGAGACGATTATTAAAACCAAAGTTTCACTCGTATATGTCATAAAAAAATTTAAATTTGGTGCTAAAATTACCTTTACAAGTATCTCTTTTGGTTTATTACACAATTACTTAGAAACAAAACAAATATCAAATAAATAACTAGTCTCTAAGGTGTCCTATTTTACCCTCCCTACACTTAAATTGAACATTTTCCACAATGTTCTTAAAAAGTACCAAAGATATGATAACGGGAAAAACAAAAGAGATAAAAGAAACTAGTATTCCCCTGATTAGCTCGGTATGGATGGAATGGAAATAAGGTTAACTCTTACAAGAAAATAAGATTGTCCAGTGATATGCTTCTCTTTTAATATAACATGTAAATCACTAAGAAAACAAAAACGAAACCTCGCATAAAATCGGCGGTAAACAGTATATATAATAAAATTAAATCCTAGAAAGCAAATAAGATATAATGCTTGCAAAATAAATGTTTATAGAAATCTAGAAACTTGAAAATTCTGGAAATTTTCAAAAATTAAGTTTCGACAGAAAAACTAAAATCTGGAAAACTGTTGCTATAGTGCCTGATGCGTCCCAACAAGCTTTAAATTTATAAACAAGAAATACCGGTTAACTAGGAACACATACGGGCAAGCATACCCTTATTGTGTATAGTTAGGGATTGGTAAGTGATGAAGCGAAAAGTGTACCGCTTTTAGAGGGTCATTTAAGCCCTAAATCATATTTATTTGATCAAATATTGCCCTAAATCGTTCCTTTTGTCATTTTAGGTACTTTTGAGAAGAAATCTGGAAAAGGAAGCATTTTGGACGTTTTTGGAGCATAAAAGTGAAGAAAACGACAAAGTCTCAAAATCGGCTGAAAAGTATCTTTGACGGCGTCAGGGATTGGTCCAGACGGCGTCACGGCTTGGCAAAAAAAGGTGGATATGAAAATTACTCATGATAAGCCAGAGAATTTTGCATGAAAAATCTGACGGCGTCACCCTTTGAAGTGATCAAGGTCGTCACGGCTTAACTTAAAGAGGGACGGCGTCAAGCTCAATTCTGACGGCGTTACCCCTTGATAGGCCAGAGCGGATTTTGGAGCACTAAAGAGGGACGGCGTCAGGAAGGCCATCCGGGAACCCTAAAAGCGGCGAGGTGACGGCGTCAGGATCTATAACGTGACGCCGTCAGACCTTAAACTCTTTATATAGTTTTGCAATTTTTTGTCATTAGGGGGGAACTTATTGTGTGTAATTTTGGAGGAGAAACCCTAAGACGAATTTCTGCCATTTTTAAGGGTTTTCATACCCTTGGATCTCCCATGTTTAATTAAAGATAAGTAATCGTTTAATCATTCAATATGTCTATGTGTTGTTTGATTACATCTTGTTCTTGTCTTTTAATTAACATGCTAGGCTAGATTTATCTTGTGTTTGCTTAGATCTAATGAAACCTAGCTATTGATTATTGGTTATTAGTGTGTTATTAATTGTATTGGATGATTGTTCATCGATGTTAAGCTTAAGAAAACTGGCTAACTTCCTATTCGGTAACTTGCTTGAACGTCTTAAGAAACATGAACCAATGCGTACTAAGGTTTTTATGGTTGTATTTAATGCATGAGCGAATTCTAGTGATCCCATGTTAGGAGCTTCTTAGCCGGCTCGACATAGGAGTGAAGTAGGAGCTTGTAGAGTTGGGGAAGTACGTACGCCACCCCACGATTGGTATTAAGGAATACACCCGTCATCCACGCGATTAATACACACTAATCAGCCGGTAAAAGATAGTTAGGGAGTAAGGAAATCTAAGTAAACACATTTCTCTCCACATAAGTTTCACGACCTTTTCATTTTCTGTTATTTTATTTTATTTGCATTCGTAGTTATTTGGGTTAGTTGACTAGCAACTAATTCCGCCCACTCATTCAAACCCGAGATTTTACTTGCTTTCATAAAAAATATAAAAATACAAAAAAGAATCTTCTCTCACCCTTAGACCTATTAGAGTAGTTTTTCAATCCTAACGACACTATTCCCTGTGGAGAACGATCAATCCCCCGTACTTGCCACTACACTATACTACATCGGTCAGGTACACTGCCTGGTGGGGTTGTAAGCCTCTTGAGATCCCTCGAGAGGTAAAACCTGTTGTAAGGTCGCAAAACCACGCATCAAGTTTTTGGCGCCGCTGCCGGGGAATAGTTATTGTTTAGGTTGAATTTTTATTTTATAGGTCTACTCACTAGATTCCTTTCTAGTGAGATTTTTATTTTATTTTTCTAGGTTTTCTTTAGTCTATCTTTTTTCTTCGTTTCTTTGTTCGTAACCATTACCATTCGACATCATGGAAGATGGTAATATCCTCGATCCCAACAACCCACCACAACAACCACCACAACCTCCTAGAGCCCGTACCTTAGGAGACTACTCCCGTCCTAGCCACCATGGCTATCGAAACACCATTGAGCTCACTCAAGGAGCCAATGTCACTCCCTTGCGATCCGACACCATCCGGTTAGTGCAAAGCGGATGCGCATTCCATGGACTTCGTTCCGAAGATCCTAATCAACATCTCAAGGACTTTCTCAAAATTGTTGATTCCATAGACCTTGATGTTGCCACTCGAGAGACGACCCGACTGCGTCTCTTTCAATTCTCTCTGCGGGACCAAGCTAGTCAATGGCTAGAGCGTCTACCCGCAGGATCCATCACCTCTTGGGATGATCTCACCACTCGTTTCCTTGCTCAGTTTTTTCCACCGGGAAGAACTACCAAGCTAAGGAATGATATCTTGATGTTCCAACAACGTCAAGGCGAAACCCTCTACGAGGCATGGACTCGATTCAAGGACTTACTCCAAAAAGTCCCTCACCATGGCATAGAACTTTGGCTCCAAGTCCAAATCTTCTATGACCATATCAATCTCTCCACGAAGCAAACCATTGACCAAGCGGCCGGTGGTAAGCTACGTGATCTAAGTGCGGAACAATCATGGGCTCTCCTAGAAGATCTTGCTCTTTATGACAACGAAAGTTGGAGTGATCCCCGTGATTTGAATAAAACGGTCAAGGCAATATCTTTGCCTTCGAACAATTCAAGCACTTCCGACCGTAGGATCATAGAACTTGAAGACCAAGTCAAGTTTCTTATGAAATCCTACGAGGCTCCTAAACCTTCAAGCCAAGTGAACAAAATCACTTCTTCATGTGAATTATGTAGTGGTCCCCACGACACTCGTGATTGCATGGAACTCCCCGAACAAGCTTTTGCGGACTACGCATCCTCGCGTACCGACGAAGCGGGAGAGAAGTGGTACACTTTCAAACCCGAGCCAAACCCCTATGGTGATTCATACAACCCCTCATGGAAAAATCACCCGAACCTTAGGTGGAAACAAAACCAAAACGCACAACAAACCAATTCTTCCAACCCACCTAATCGTTTCCAATCAAACGGTTCCAACTCGAACCGTATTTTCAACAACAATCCTTCCGGCAATGGTAGTACCAATAACTTTGAAGGATTGATGTCCCAATTTATGGCATCTCAAGAAGCTCGTTTGGCCAAGTTTGAATCCGATTTCAAACAAAAAAAAAGCGAGATGACCAATAAGATTGACACTTTGTTGAAAGCCCTCAATAACCGAGAAATGGGAGCACTCCCTAGCAACACGGTCAAGAATCCGAAACTAAACGTCAACGCCATTTCATCGGTTTCGTCCCCTAGTTCTTGTCCACAATATTATTCGGTCAATTCCATGAGCACGTGTTTCAAACAAACCCAAGTCGTTCAAAATGACCAAGAAGTTATGACATCCAAATTGGTCAACAACATAGTTGAGACACCTCCCACTCAAAACCTTGACAATGAATTCAAGGAGCTCCACCTTGAAAGTCCGGTTATTGATGTGTTGGATGAGAAGAAGCTCAAGTTAGGCGAAAAAGGGATCGCCTTCGTTCAAAACAAGCTACCTAAGAAGTTAGATGATCCGGGCTTATTTGTTCTACCTTGCAAGATCGGTAATTCGGAGGCTTATGACACATTAGCCGATCTTGGATCAAGCCTTAACCTACTTCCGTTACCTCTCTACACCTCTCTAAAACTAGGAAAGCTTGAAGAAACCGAGGTGATAATAGGCTTAGCGGATGGGAGTGTTGCTTACCCGGTTGGAGTAGTCAAGGACGTGTTAGTACACATAGGAAAACTAACCATTTTAGCCGATTTCCACGTCCTTGATATGGTTAGCGACCCTACATGCCCCTTGTTGATAGGTAGAGGATTTTTAGCGACCGCTAGTGCTATGATTGATTGTAAGAAATCTAAGATAGCGGTAGGGGAAGGAGATACTTGGTCAGTCTATGATGTGAAGAAACATGCCTATGATACTAGTGATGAACCAACACCCCATTGGTTAGAATTAAATAGGAGACCATCTAGATATGGACCTTGGATAAATAGAGACTTCATAGGACCCCAACGCCCATTTTACCTAGAAGAGGACTTTGTTAACCGAACACATACGGTAGAGCAACTCTTAGCTAGGGATACCGAATTGGATCCATTTGAAGACCCTCTAGTTTTTAGGAAGATGATTGATTTCCTAGGAGTTTTGCCAATTAACCTAGGGATGAATAAGTGGACTCGTGAGGACGATGATCATAAGTGGGATTGGGACAAACCACCCAAAGATGGAGATGGGTCATGGCATAATAAGATGACATTGTATGACCCGGATGGAGAGAAGTTTGAAAGGATATATTGTACTAAGCGGACCAATAGGAAACTTCAATTCAAGCTTAACCCTAAAGACGTCCTCGATGACGAACTCACTTACATAGGGTAGAAGGACTTTGAGTCTAGCTACAAGACTCGTTAATAAAGAAAAGCGCTTCTTGGGAGGCAACCCAAGCTTTATTTGCTTTGTGTGTTTATTTATTTGTTTGTTTGATTTTATTTGTTTCCGTATGTGTGTTTAATTTTTATTATTATTGATTCATGTTCAAAACTAAATTGTGAAAATGCTTTATTTTGTTTTTAACTTCGTCTTAACTACATATAAAGGTATTTTGCAAAAGTTAAGTGTAAGGGAAATCTAAATCGGTTTATTAGAACACAAATGGACATGAATCGTAATAATAATAAATTAACATACATATTAGTATTTGTTTGAGTCAAATGCTTGTATCGAGTCATGATGATGTTTTGCAGGAATTCCAGGAAGTAAGGTATAGGTTTTTCCAAAATTTTTCCGGAAACTTAACATGAGAATTCTGTCAGATCATTTCTGACGGCGTCAGGATTTACAACCTGACGGCGTCAGGTTTTAATTTTCTGAAAATTTTGAAAGTTTTGTTTTCATAAAAAAAGTTTTTATTAAATCTCTAACTTATAATCTCCAGGAATCTGCAAAATAATCATTCCACAAGCATTATATCCTTATATATAGAATTTATCCCGCCGATGTTATGCAGGTTTTCGTGTTTGTTTTCTCAGGTTTAACAGGTTATTTTGGACAAGGAAATGTATGTGGAATCAAGCTTATGGCGATGCATTAGTCTAGAAGCTTCAACATTACCTTGGAAGAAGATCTAACTGTGTTACCACATTATCCACCGAGCGAATCAGGGGAGTATTTGATTTCATTCTTTTACTTTATGCTTTTACATCTTGTTATTTGAACATTGGGGACAATGTTCATCTTAAGTGTAAGGGAGGGTAAAAGTACGATACTTTAGAGAATACAATTGCACTTTATTTTTGTTTATTTAATAGTAGATGTGTAATAAAACTGAGAGAAACACCTGTTAGGGTAATTTTAGTGCCAAATTTAAAATTTTTTACAACATATAGGAGTGAAACTTTGATCTTAATGAGCGTCTCATGGATAGGAGTTATATGACTAGCACAAAAACCGTACCACTAAAAAATTTTCCACCCCCAAATATGTGAGGTTCGCCCCTAGAATTGGTAGGAAAAGCATTTATGCTATGATGTGTGTACCGGTAGCACTTAGATTCTAGAACTTGCGTTAGGACCATTCCGAGGCCACAAGTGAGACTACATTCGTGTAGCTAGATTTACTACATGATAAGAGGCATTAGGATTAACCCATTGTTTTACGCCTGTGTTTTTATTATAATTACTTTGGCTACATTGGTCAAGTAATTCTCCCACACCCTTTGCGTTGTACTCATTTTTAGTACACGATACCCTAGTACACCCCTCAGAGCCTATCTTTTCGTTTCGACCTTTAAGCATTTTACTTAAAGGAAGAATTTGTTACACCCCACTTAAATGTACACCCAAATCGCCTTAGCCTACCTTGTATGCACTCATCTTTAGTGCATTATTGTGACAACATTTGTTAAAACCCAAGTTAATTATCTAATTGATTACATGGTTGCTAAGTCGAGTCATATCCTTGTACATATTGTTTTGGGACGATTGGGACTCATGGGTAAAGTACTAGTGTAATGGAGTAATGGGGAAGAACATCATTTATTACCCCCATATGTGCTAAATATTTTAAAAGTACTCCAAGTTTTTCAATTATCTTAATTCGAGTCATTAGAATAGTTATTTGTAAAGTCATGTAAAAGTTCAAGTGTAAGGGGAATGCAACGCCCTATGATGTATTATCTTGGATGGTAGGGCAAGAGTGTATGAAAAAAAAAAAAAAAAAAAATAAAAAAAAATAAAAAAAAAAAAAAAAAAAAAAAAGAGAAAAAGAAAAGTTGAAAAAAACATACGGACTACCATCCCGTTTCATTTTATGTTTATTTTATGTTTTTGTTATTTTGTTTTTAGCTTAAGATCGAGTCTAGTCTTGGCTCAGCAACATTGTATAGTACATGTAATTAATCAAGATCTTTAACTCGCCACCAGTAAAATATCCCTTATCCAACAAAACCGTGTTTATCATATCCCTACACCTCACGTTATAACCCATTTAAAAGTCCTCTTTGATAGTTTATCTTAGGTGCTTACGCCTAGTGGAGGAGGTTTTCGATCATTTCCCAAGCCTATGGTAATCTATTTGCTATGACAGGTGGTGAGAGATATTATCCGTTTTCATTTATGAGATTTATTTTGATGACACTTGAGATATGTGAGTATCTAAACACTACTTGTGAGGTGCTAGTATGTAATCTCCGTGCTTATTATGATTAAAGTGGAACGATTATTTGTTGTAATTACTTTTATATTAGCATTAAATGACCCCTAACTTGTATTTTGATTAGAATAAAAGCACATTTGCTTGAGGACAAGCAAATCTCAAGTGTAAGGGTATTTGATGAAGCGAAAAGTGTACCGCTTTTAGGGGGTCATTTAAGCCCTAAATCGTATTTATTTGATCAAATATTGCCCTAAATCGTTCCTTTTGTCATTTTAGGTACTTTTGAGAAGAAATCTGGAAAAGGAAGCATTTTGGACGTTTTTGGAGCATAAAAGTGAAGAAAACGACAAAGTCTCAAAATCGGCTGAAAAGTATCTTTGACGGCGTCAGGGATTGGTCCAGACGGCGTCACGGCTTGGCAAAAAAAGGTGGATATGAAAATTACTCATGATAAGCCAGAGAATTTTGCATGAAAAATCTGACGGCGTCACCCTTTGAAGTGATCAAGGTCGTCACGGCTTAACTTAAAGAGGGACGGCGTCAAGCTCAATTCTGACGGCGTCACCCCTTGATAGGCCAGAGCGGATTTTGGAGCACTAAAGAGGGACGGCGTCAGGAAGGCCATCCGGGAACCCTAAAAGCGGCGAGGTGACGGCGTCAGGATCTATAACGTGACGCCGTCAGACCTTAAACTCTTTATATAGTTTTGCAATTTTTTGTCATTAGGGGGGAACTTATTGTGTGTAATTTTGGAGGAGAAACCCTAAGACGAATTTCCGCCATTTTTAAGGGTTTTCATACCCTTGGATCTCCCATGTTTAATTGAAGATAAGTAATCGTTTAATCATTCAATATGGCTATGTGTTGTTTGATTACATCTTGTTCTTGTCTTTTAATTAACATGCTAGACTAGATTTATCTTGTGTTTGCTTAGATCTAATGAAACCTAGCTATTGATTATTGGTTATTAGTGTGTTATTAATTGTATTGGATGATTGTTCATCGATGTTAGGCTTAAGAAAACTGGCTAACTTCCTATTCGGTAACTTGCTTGAACGTCTTAAGAAACATGAACCAATGCGTACTAAGGTTTTTATGGTTGTATTTAATGCATGAGCGAATTCTAGTGATCCCAAGTTAGGAGCTTCTTAGCCGGCTCGACATAGGAGTGAAGTAGGAGCTTGTAGAGTTGGGGAAGTACGTACGCCACCCCACGATTGGTATTAAGGAATACACCCGTCATCCACGCGATTAATACACACTAATCAACCGGTAAAAGATAGTTAGGGAGTAAGGAAATCTAAGTAAACACATTTCTCTCCACATAAGTTTCACGACCTTTTCATTTTCTGTTATTTTATTTTATTTGCATTCGTAGTTATTTGGGTTAGTTGACTAGCAACTAATTCCGCCCACTCTTTCAAACCCGAGATTTTACTTGCTTTCATAAAAAATATAAAAATACAAAAAAGAATCTTCTCTCACCCTTAGACCTATTAGAGTAGTTTTTCAATCCTAACGACACTATTCCCTGTGGAGAACGATCAATCCCCCGTACTTACCACTACACTATACTACATCGGTCAGGTACACTGCCTGGTGGGGTTGTAAGCCTCTTGAGATCCCTCGAGAGGTAAAACCTGTTGTAAGGTCGCAAAACCACGCATCAAGTTTAGGTCTACTCACTAGATTCCTTTCTAGTGAGATTTTTATTTTATTTTTCTAGGTTTTCTTTAGTCTATCTTTTTTCTTCGTTTCTTTGTTCGTAACCATTACCATTCGACATCATGGAAGATGGTAATATCCTCGATCCCAACAACCCACCACAACAACCACCACAACCTCCTAGAGCCCGTACCTTAGGAGACTACTCCCGTCCTAGCCACCATGGCTATCGAAACACCATTGAGCTCACTCAAGGAGCCAATGTCACTCCCTTGCGATCCGACACCATCCGGTTGGTGCAAAGCGGATGCGCATTCCATGGACTTCGTTCCGAAGATCCTAATCAACATCTCAAGGACTTTCTCAAAATTGTTGATTCCATAGACCTTGATGTTGCCACTCGAGAGACGACCCGACTGCGTCTCTTTCAATTCTCTCTGCGGGACCAAGCTAGTCAATGGCTAGAGCGTCTACCCGCAGGATCCATCACCTCTTGGGATGATCTCACCACTCGTTTCCTTGCTCAGTTTTTTCCACCGGGAAGAACTACCAAGCTAAGGAATGATATCTTGATGTTCCAACAACGTCAAGGCGAAACCCTCTACGAGGCATGGACTCGATTCAAGGACTTACTCCAAAAAGTCCCTCACCATGGCATAGAACTTTGGCTCCAAGTCCAAATCTTCTATGACCATATCAATCTCTCCACGAAGCAAACCATTGACCAAGCGGCCGGTGGTAAGCTACGTGATCTTAGTGCGGAACAATCATGGGCTCTCCTAGAAGATCTTGCTCTTTATGACAACGAAAGTTGGAGTGATCCCCGTGATTTGACCAAGCGGCCGGTGGTAAGCCTCTTGAGATCCCTCGAGAGGTAAAACCTGTTGTAAGGTCGCAAAACCACGCATCAGTAAGTCAAGGTCATCCCAAGAGATTTGAGTGTTTTCGAGATGAAGAACCTAGTTTAACAAGCATGTGCAAAAAGTATATTGGTTGTCACGGTCCAAAATACTATGAAACGGCTAATAAAGCAAAGCATATAAGTAGCAAACAACACGAAGATGATAATGATGCAAATTCAATAATATAAGAAACAACACTTATTTGGATTAGTTTAGGATATTTGGATTGCTTAATACGAGGATGGTTTTGACAAGTTGATTACAAATATTAGAATATGATGGTGACAAATTCCAATCTATCATTTAAAGTATATAACCCTCGCGAAACATCATAAAACAATGAAATCAAGCATAAAGCATAATCAACCAATTCAAGACTTAGTTTAATTAACAAGTTTGATCCGTAGTAGTTTCACAAATTTGTTAGCAATTACACACAAGTTTCTTGTAAAATCAAGTTACTAATGAAATGGTTAATACATTAGATAATCATCCATAAATAAAATGATTATAACTAGTTGGTTGATAATAACTCTTTCGACCTATGAAATTACCAACAACTAATCAAACTTGATAGGAAAATGTCACAAAAAGTCAAGCACAATTTATTATTAAACCAAGCTTGAAATTTGTAGAAACGTAGAGGGGGGTGAATACATTTCTGTTTAAAATCTTAAATGTTTCGTATCAAATTACCAATTAAGTGTGACTAGATATGAATAGTGGTTATGTCACTCATAACGAATATATATGTCACGTAATTACAAGTATGTTTACTAAATCAAGACTCACGTATCATCAATAAAAGTAATCACATAAACATAAGCACAACACATGGTTAAAAGAATTAAGCAATTTCTGATTAAACTATGGACGGTTCCTAAAATGTATGGACGGTCCCATATATATGTGGGACCGCCTGTCGATTTACAGGACCGTCAACAGTGTCGTTTCTGAGACATGTGATTAAATATGTATTTGCGTTTTTAAGTTGTTTTAGTTTATATCTCAGGCACAATAACAATCAAAGCAACAAGCCACACAAACACAACTTAAATGCAAATTAAAGAGATAAGTGCAAGAATAAAATGAAAAGAGGTAAGGTAAAAGAAAGCGCAAAACAGACACGGTGATTTATAGTGGTTCGGCACGAAGCACCTCTTTGCCCTACTCCAGTCCCCGAGTACCTAACTCGAGAGTTACTTCACTAGTCAAGACGCTCCCTTTAGGCGGAACAAACCGTACACCAAAGCTTACACCAATTTAACGACACTAAGCGGGATGTCGAGTCCTAATCCTAGCTAGAACAAATCTACAAAAAAGCCCACGTGGCTACACGGACGTACACCTAGTCCACTTGAATCATCACCGAATCCAAGTCTTCAGGGAGCTTCACCCGGTCCTAGTCTTCACAAGGACGATCACCCCGTCCCAATCTTCACACGGATGATCACCCCGTCCTAATCTACCCACGGACGATCACCCCGTCCTAATCAACAAACTATTACAAGGCCTACACAATTTGTCCTAATCTATACTAACACAACTAGTCACGACTCACACATAAGTCGGATACACTAATATACAAATGAGAGAGTTTGGAGGAAGAAGAGAATTGTAACACAAGTTACGTGTATATGTGGACTACTCTATAACACTTTGATTCTTGATGACTTCGAGTGTTCTTCTCTTGCACTTGAGATAGAGGATGACGGGATCACTTATAAACACATACCAAAGAGTTATAGTGATCAAAGAAGGAGGAAGAAAGAACATAATATTTTTGTGCAAAGAGGGTTGATTTTTCTGAGAAAATAGTGCAGTATTTATAGGCACTAGGAGGAGCGGGGGATGGTGTCACAATTCGCATTTTCTGGTTTTTACTATGCACGGGTTTGCATTACTTCAATTAACGTATGGTCAATTATTAAACGTTACCACTCAGTCATTACTACGAATAATATAACCGATACTCCCGACTAAGATCCTATTATGTTTACATACTCAAAATTATGATACAAAAATTATATTACTAATTTGCCCGGTGTTTTGAAATCATTTGCTATATTTTCCGGAAAACACTTATAGCTCCGTCGGTTTGCGATATTTCAACCCGATAATTATTTTAACACCCGAATCATACAAGGAATGTGAATTTACAATTTTTACAACTTCGTCGTATTTTATTTCAACTCGTCACGATTTATTTCTAGTTAAACCGGTACCCGATAACACCTAAAGTATACACTAAACTAGCTAATACTTATCTTAAATGTGTCATAAGCTAAATTACTCATCTCATTTCTTCATTTTGGTGTCCATGTGCCGCCCCCCCTATAAATTTACTTTACCTAATAAGTCAAATCCATTTAATGCTTAAGGTTTAATATCTTTGAATTATTTACTTAACAAAACACATACACTTATATTTCACTAGCTAAAAATCACAAACACTCTCTTCTTCTATTCACTAACCCACGGCCAAATAATGATCCAAGAGAAGAATCACAAATTTTTGAAGCAAAAGTTATATTCAAGTCTCATTTATACTCCTTGTTAGGATTTTGAAATAAAAATCCCAAGGTTTTAATCATTTTCATCCAAAACTCTTCAATAATTCAAGTAAGCTAAAGAACATTATTTTTGATCATTTCATACTTCATTTTATTCATATATTGTTGTATCTTCAAGTTATTTTAGCATCTAGTCATGCAAAAGTTATGTTACACATACCACTTTACTTATTCTTCTCTAAAAATACTAGATCTGTACGTTTTATTAACATCCTCGCGAAGCCCATCATTTTTGGTGATTTTTAGGACCCATGACACCCTAAGAAGGTGTATGGTAGGATTTGTGTATTGGTGGAGTTGTTTTGAAGTAGTTTGATCAAGCCGTGAACCAAGAAAATGAGTTTCTAACGTATATATATACCTACTGTCCCGAAAATGTAAATCTGGAAAAATCAGTAAACATGGCTTTATTTTGGCCAAAATATTCAGAAAATACACTCAAAAGACGAAAACGTGGGCGCTTGAATCACTAAAAACCGAGTTATAACGAAGAAGATACAAATTTTTAAAGTTAAGCGACAAAAACTATTATTTTCAGAAAATACATGCTGTTAGCCGAACTTCAAGGGACAAAACGAGGCGTTAGCCATAGTCTAGCTGAGCCGAGCCACTGAAAATATGTTAGTTCATGTTATGACGAACGCGTGGATATAAAGAACGTTGAAAACGGACTTGTAACGATCAAGATATGAATTTTTGAAAAGCCGATGAAGTATACTTATTTTTGACAGCATCACTACAACACATATATTTTCTAAGTATAAACTGTTTTTGAAAGACACCATATTGCGAGCCATTTTCCCGCTAAACGAGGCAGTTTTGAGCCATAAACCTCTATGGGTGAAAGGAAGTATACCCGGCCTATTTTCCAAATCAATCAACCGTTTGTTGATCGGACTTATAACGAGAAAGATATGATTTTTCTAGTTTCCCAGAAAAACAGCCATTTTGTGAAATTAAAGTAAGTTTAAAGACTAGAAATTTGCAAGTCGCCAAGTTGATGACCGATTATCTATATGATCGAGACGCGTATGATCAATAGTCAAAGGAGACGGATGAGAGATTACGTTACAAGGATTTCAAAAACATCAAGTTCTATTACTAACTCTCAACGTACAATATTTTACGACTAGTTTTGCGAGGCCATTGGTCATATTTTCACAAGTTGTAAAAGTGATATTTTGCGACGAAACTATTTTATTTGGCGATAAAACATCAAATGGGGATCGTGGAGTACCGTTTCAACATATTTAAACGAAAAGTAGTTTATAACTTAACGAGACGTCAAAAATGTAGTTTTCGACGATAAACATTATTTTCAAAACTAACGAGTGGTATCGTTAACATACGTATTTGCATGTGTAGCATTGTATCATTGCTTACGCTAGATCATATCATTCATAATAGGTCGCGGTTAGAGATCGAGCCTCATTTCATCTTATCCATTATTATCATTGTTGCTATCGCATCAGGTGAGTTTCATAGCCCCTACTTTACACGTTTTGAACTACTTTGGGGGAGATACACGCTTAAACTGCTTGCTTACATACATGATTTTGTTAAACTTATTTGAGTTATTCTTGAAAGCAACTCGCGGACCTAAGTATCTATCACTTGGGGTAGCCGTACAGAACATATCATGGACCTAAGTATCTATCACTTGGGGTAGCCGTACAGAACATATCATGGACCTAAGCATCTAACAATTGGGGTAGCCGTACAGAACATATCACGGACCTAAGTATTTATCACTTGGGGTAGCCGAACATAAGTCTCCTCGTGAGCAACATAAGTCTCCTAGTGAGCAGCATAAGGTCTTCTAGTGTTATAGAACGTGCATCGTATACGCACATGTCTTACTCATACTATATGTTAGCAGTGGGTTGTGAACACACAGGTTGCAAGTTTTGAATGGGCGGGATTTGCAACTGAGTGGATTTACAATACCTTTGCTGGGAAAATCTTATTTCAAATACTTTACTTGTTAAACAAACTCTATGAACTCACCAACCTCGTGTTGACACTTTAGCATGTATTTTCAGGAACTAAGCAATAGCACGCTACTGGAGGCTTTTGGCAGGGCATGGCATGGTCATAGAAGACTCTGATAAAACATTTGGGACCGCTTAACTTATTTTATGGGCCTATTTCCGCACCACTTTTCATAATGTAAATTTAACACTTCTGATTTCTCAAATATATTCTAAATGATTGTGAAAAACCGTTCTTTGTACATGCGTTGCGATACCAATTGAGTTGCACCCCAGCGACACGTAAGCTTCCGCTGGACCCGATTTTGGGGGTGTGACAGATTGGTATCAGAGCCTAGGCTATAGAGAATTGGGTAATTTTAAAACCTAAACTATAGCTACTTTTACGAAAACTGAACCCTATGACCGCCACGTGCCTGCCTGCCAAGCTGATGCCTCATTTGTGGTTTGTTGCTGACATATGTAATGAGATTTATATCTTATTGCCAGATAGATTATACTCACTTACTCTCGTTGATTACTATAATTGTATTCCATATAAGTATGCTTACATATCATGCAGGTCGCAGCGTTACACCTTTTCCTTACGTAGTTTCATCTTTCGACCTCAAGCCTGATCACCTGCCTTAGTCTTTTGAACCACCCTTTACATGTGAAGGACATAGTATTATTATAACTAAGCTGAGTATTCCAAAATTCATTGAACCTCGGTGGAATATAGACTGGTCATCTATATTCGACCCGGGACAGTGGGACATAGCCTGACCACCTATGTTCGACTCAGAGATGAATTTTGCAATACTAAGAGTAGTTATAATGGAATTATGTCCGGATTGATTTGATCGGTGTAAGCAATTCCATAATCGAGCCAAATTTTCAAAAGACCTCCTTCAAACCACTTGTTCCCAGTTTGATCTAAGTGACAGTTCTTGTTTGATGAGTTGCGAGGATCAAACTGGAATCAAGTTGTTACTCAAACCGATTTAGCCTAATCCCATGACAGTTCTTGTTTGATGAGTTGTGGGATTAAGTAAAAATCGGTTACCTAGAGGTCTTTTGAAGGCTATGCTCGATCATGGGAAAGTTTACCCCCATCAAACCCGACCATGAGAACGTACGTACGTAGAACGAGCGAGCTGAATTCAGGGACTGAATTCTTCTAACGGGGGGAGACTGTCACAATTCGCATTTTCTGGTTTTTACTATGCACGGGTTTGCATTATTTCAATTAACGTATGGTTAATTATTAAACGTTACCACTCAGTCATTACTACGAATAATATAACCGATACTCCCGACTAAGATCCTATTATGTTTACATACTCAAAATTATGATACAAAAATTATATTACTAATTTGCCCAGTGTTTTGAAATCATTTGCTATATTTTCCGGAAAACACTTATAGCTCCGTCGGTTTGCGATATTTCAACCCGATAATTATTTTAACACCCGAATCATACAAGGAATGTGAATTTACAATTTTTACAACTTCGTCGTATTTTATTTCAACTCGTCACGATTTATTTCTAGTTAAACCGGTACCCGATAACACCTAAAGTATACACTAAACTAGCTAATACTTATCTTAAATGTGTCATAAGCTAAATTACTCATCTCATTTCTTCATTTTGGTGTCCATGTGCCGCCCCCCCTATAAATTTACTTTACCTAATAAGTCAAATCCATTTAATGCTTAAGGTTTAATATCTTTGAATTATTTACTTAACAAAACACATACACTTATATTTCACTAGCTAAAAATCACAAACACTCTCTTCCTCTCTTCACTAACCCACGGCCAAATGATGATCCAAGAGAAGAATCACAAATTTTTGAAGCAAAAGTTATATTCAAGTCTCATTTATACTCCTTGTTAGGATTTTGAAATAAAAATCCCTAGGTTTTAATCATTTTCATCCAAAACTCTTCAATAATTCAAGTAAGCTAAAGAACATTATTTTTGATCATTTCATACTTCATTTTATTCATATATTGTTGTATCTTCAAGTTATTTTAGCATCTAGTCATGCAAAAGTTATGTTACACATACCACTTTACTTATTCTTTTCTAAAAACACTAGATCTGTACGTTTTATTAACATCCTCGCGAAGCCCATCATTTTTGGTGATGTTTAGGACCCATGACACCCTAAGAAGGTGTATGGTAGGATTTGTGTATTGGTGGAGTTGTTTTGAAGTAGTTTGATCAAGCCGTGAACCAAGAAAATGAGTTTCTAACGTATATATATACCTACTGTCCCGAAAATGTAAATCTGGAAAAATCAGTAAACATGGCGTTATTTTGGCCTAAATATTCAGAAAATACACTCAAAGACGAAAACGTGGGCGCTTGAATCACTAAAAACCGAGTTATAACGAAGAAGATACAAATTTTTAAAGTTAAGAGACAAAAACTATTATTTTCAGAAAATACATGCTGTTAGCGGAACTTCAAGGGACAAAACGAGGCGTTAGCCGTAGTCTAGCTGAGCCGAGCCACTGAAAATATGTTAGTTCATGTTATGACGAACGCGTGGATATAAAGAACGTTGAAAACGGACTTGTAACGATCAAGATATGAATTTTTGAAAAGCCGACGAAGTATACTTATTTTTGACAGCATCACTACAACACATATATTTTCTAAGTATAAACTGTTTTTGCAAGACACCATATTGCGAGCCATTTTCCCGCTAAATGAGGCAGTTTTGAGCCATAAACCTCTATGGGTTAAAGGAAGTATACCCGGCCTATTTTCCAAATCAATCAACCGTTTGTTGATCGGACTTATAACGAGAAAGATATGATTTTTCTAGTTTCCCAGAAAAACAGCCATTTTGTGAAATTAAAGTAAGTGTAAAGACTAGAAATTTGCAAGTCGCCAAGTTGATGACCGATTATCTATATGATCGAGACGCGTATGATCAAAAGTCAAAGGAGACGGCTGAGAGATTACGTTACAAGGATTTCAAAAACGTCAAGTTCTATTACTAACTCTCAGCGTACAATATTTTACGACTAGTTTTGCGAGGCCATTGGTCATATTTTCACAAGTTGTAAAAGTGATATTTTGCGACGAAACTATTTTATTTGGCGATAAAACATCAAATGGGGATCGTGGAGTACCGTTTCAACATATTTACACGAAAAGTAGTTTATAACTTAACGAGACGTCAAAAATGTAGTTTTCGACGATAAACATTATTTTCAAAACTAACGAGTGGTATCGTTAACATACGTATTTGCATGTGTAGCATTGTATCATTGCTTACGCTAGATCATATCATTCATAATAGGTTGCGGTTAGAGATCGAGCCTCATTTCATCTTATCCATTATTATCATTGTTGCTATCGCATCAGGTGAGTTTCATAGCCCCTACTTTACATGTTTTGAACTACTTTGGGGGAGATACATGCTTAAACTGCTTGCTTACATACATGATTGTGTTAAACTTATTTGCGTTATTCTTGAAAGCAACTCGCGGACCTAAGTATCTATCACTTGGGGTAGCCGTACAGAACATATCATGGACCTAAGTATCTATCACTTGAGGTAGCCGTACAGAACATATCATGGACCTAAGCATCTAACACTTGGGGTAGCCGTACAGAACATATCACGGACCTAAGTATTTATCACTTGGGGTAGCCGAACATAAGTCTCCTCGTGAGCAACATAAGTCTCCTAGTGAGCAGCATAAGGTCTTCTAGTGTTATAGAACGCGCATCGTATACGCGCATGTCTTACTCATACTATATGTTAGCAGTGGGTTGTGAACACACAGGTTGCAAGTTTTGAATGGGCGGGATTTGCAACTGAGTGGATTTACAATACCTTTGCTGGGAAAATATTATTTCAAATACTTTACTTGTTAAACAAACTCTATGAACTCACCAACCTCGTGTTGACACTTTAGCATGTATTTTCAGGAACTAAGCAATAGCACACTACTGGAGGCTTTTGGCAGGGCATGGCATGGTCATAGAAGACTCTGATAAAACATTTGGGACCGCTTAACTTATTTTATGGGCCTATTTCCGCACCACTTTTCATAATGTAAATTTAACACTTCTGTTTTCTCAAATATATTCTAAATGATTGTGAAAAACCGTTCTTTGTACATGCGTTGCGATACCAATTGAGTTACACCCCAGCGACACGTAAGCTTCCGCTGGACCCGATTTTGGGGGTGTGACAGATGGTCCCGTATATATAAGGGACCGTCGCCATGTTTTCGGGACCATCCCGACATACGCTCCCATTTTTGTCCTGATGTGGTGAAAGTTTATCTGGTGAAAAACTTATCTGGTTTAGGCAGGAAAAATAGCTATTGGAAGATTTGAAATTCAAATTTATTTTCTTTAATAAAACATTTCTTTTTAATTACAAAAATACTTTTGTAAAAATATTTTGTCACATAAAAATGTGAAGTTTAGGAAAAATAAATTCTTTGATCACTGTGGAGTTTGTTAGAACTCCTTAGATCGTTTTGAGTTCTAGGAATAACAATAACAAAGGTTAACAATATACGCAGCGGAATTAAACAACACATCAATGTTATTATTAACAAGGTTTTTCTTCATTATCTTCTATAACATACACGACTAGCCCCAATTCTACTTGATCGATTGTAGAATGGTTACTCAACGATAACAGGTATCAAAGATCCTTGAGGCTAACTCTAGGCGTCTCTCACACCTAGAACACACACTATTCTAGTCGACTACATCTTTTCTCTGTGCACACTAAAACATACGCGCTATGTCTCTTTATATAATAGAGATATTAAGGTTTACAAAGACTCATAACTGTGTTAGGAAACAAATACTTTCCAAATCTTTTATCAATATCTTCTAAGGAATCTTCTATAATCTTCCATAGCTTGTAGAATTCATTCTTTGTCTTTTAAGTCCTTGTAGTTTCGTATTTGCTTCATTCTTCTTTTATTGTTTTGTATTATCAACTCGATATAAAACCCAAAAATCTTCACCTAGTTGATAATTACAAAACATTCTCCTAGGATCTTCCATGAATGAAACAATCTTCCCCTTAAGCTCAACTCGTGTGAACTTACATAACATGTTGTACCACCAATGATCTTCAAGTTGCAAAACTTCTATGTACTTTTTCCCCTTTTTGTCATTATCCACTAGGGGATGCTAAGTAGATGCAACTTTGATCTTCACAACCACAAATCAGTATCACACTTCTAATCCAGCCTTCCAATGTCTCAAATTACCCTCCATGAAGTTTTCCGCACTAATAATGAATTTAAGACAATAGAAACTTAAACTATCTGTAGTAATAAAGACTTATAGTAGTAAAAACCTTCAAATCAAATGATGCATGTAAATGATTAAACACTCTATAATATGCTTCCCCTGAAATCCATGTGTTAACCATTTCTTGAATCTTCAATTCTGTAGGCTCCTTGTAATGATTACTGTTGAAGAAAACAAAGTATAACAAACTTGATGATGAAGTAGAACAACTCAAACTTGTGTCTTATGTCTTGCACTATGCACGTGACTTTGAACTTATACTAAAAACCAAATATATAAGTAGACCGCAACCTCTTGAAAAAATCCTCAACTTTCTATGAGACACTGAGCACTACAATGTAACTCCTTTAAGTGATAGGAAATCCCTATTGCTAGATTTTGACAAGTCTTTGTCACAACGTTAAAGCACGAACAAGTTATCTCTAAACGTTGTTAGCCGTTTAAGATATGATAAGAACACAAACCTGTGAAACTCCACTTCAACTCCAAATAGGTGATAAACAATCTTCTTTGTAACCAATTAAACCAATAAATACGAGCCTTTAACCTTTTAAGAACAAATAAACAAAAACCAAAAATCTTCTTGTGTGTGTTGTCTGACATCTCCTTATCCATCCGGGAACCAAAACATGTACTGTCCAATATCAGATAAAACTTGACAACATTAATATCAAGTAAGCAGTATTAAAACTTGTAGCAGCACTAACTTGATATAACGGGCAGTACTAAGTTCCAAGAACCAGTAGCATTAAGTATCATTGGCAACACTAAAAATAACTAGCAGCACTAACGAGTACTAACTAGCAGCATTATTAACAAAGAGCAGCACTAATATCTCGAACATCGTTTAATTACCATTGGCAGCAGTAACTTACACAAGCAGCACTAATCGTAAGGAGCAACATTAAATTATTACGAGTAGCATTAACTCTTGAGTAAGTAGCAATAATAATTCGCACTAGTTAACCATAACATGAACAAATATCAGCACACCAGTAGTCCCCATTGATCAAAACTGCTCCTCCATATATTCCAATTTAGGATATGCAACTCCAATCCAGTTAGGGTTTCACAAATCCTTCAATCACTTCAGTCGAATATCAAGTCTTCTTGCTCATAACCATCAGTACCCAGAACAATGAATCAATCTTGCAGCAAACCCAAATTCACTTGTACCTTAATTACAGTTGAGATTACTGTTAGCTTTTATATTTTATAGAAAAGTGATGGTCATTTGTATGAATATTTAAGTGTGTGTCGTGTAGTATAAATAACATTGTAAGGGCTAGTGTTGGACTTTGTTAAGTAAATGTTAAGATAAATGATCAAAAGCCCAAGTCCAACACCAAGCCCATCCCAAGGCCTTTTAGGGCAACAAAGGCCATGTTTCATCTATGAATACATACACTCTCCACCTATTTGGGTGTGCCTCTAAGTCTTGTAAAGGTGAGAGTGTGTGTTTGTGTTGTTGTATTTGTTCTCTCATGGTTTTGATATAACATTCGACTAGTACATGATTCATACGCCACTCTTTCTCATCATTATTCTATTTACTTTGAGTGTCACATTAGAGTAGAGTAGTTATTATTAATATAGATTAGTTTGGTTCGTAAGGTTTGATTTATTTAGTGCTTTTCAAGTGGTATCATTCGCCAAACATTGATCTAGGTTCTAGTTGTGTTTGTTTGATTCGTTTAACGCGAGTTTTTCATAAAAAGGTTCTATCTTTTTGCATAAATCATGAGTTTTAGACATAAAGTTGCTACCTTTTTGTGGTTTACGAGAGTTTTAAGGATTTAGTTGGTAAGTTTTTGTGTTTAACGAGAGGTTTGTGGTTATTTTGATCGTACACTTAACGCCACAAAGATCCAAGGTTCGAATCTCCTTGCTACGGATTGTTTTTATCATTTCTTGTATAAGAAGTTGATAAAAAGGTGCTTCTTCACGGAAAAATCGAATCTCTTGTAAAGATTTTCGATTGAAAAAGGGTTTTTCGGAATCTGAATTGCGAGTAAAAAGGGTTTCCCGCAATTCAAAATCTCTCGGAATTGCTTGTGTTTCGGAATTCGAATTGCGAGTAAAAAGGGTTTCTCAGAATTGGTGTGCTCTCGCAATTCATCAGCATCTTCGGATTGGGACTCGGTATTTCCTTACTTGTATAAGTTTGTGAAATCACCTCGACTTGGAATTATTCTCATCTTTTGTATAAAAGTTTGAGAACGTGATCGAAATTGTAATTTTGAAAATTCTTTCGAAATTACTTTATCTTTCGCAATTCAGAGTTGTCTCTCGCAATTGCTGCTACTTTCTCGCAATTGGTGATTTTCTCGCAATTGGTGACTTTTCTCGCAATTGGTGATTTTCTCGCAATTGGTGAACTTTTCTCGCAATTGGTGATTTTTCTCGCAATTGGTGACTTTCTCGCAATTGACAAAGTTTCTCGCAATTAGTGAACGTTTCGCAATTCCAACTAGTTTCGCAATTGAGGCAGATTTTTGACAAACTTTGGACTCATTTAAACCCAGACTTCACAACAACATCTACAATCACAACACCTATTTCTTTGCAACGATCCTGAATCAATCAACCTTATAATACGACATCATCAACAATGACTACTCAACAAGACATCCATGCAGCCGGTGCTGAAAACCGTCCTCCCATGCTAGAAAAAGGCAGTTATCTTCCATGGACAAGCCGTATGCTTCGTTACTTGAAAACAAAACCTAATGGACAAGGCAAACTTCTGATCAACTCCATCAAGAATGGTCCTTTCAAACCTCGTGAGATTCAAGAAGCTGGTGATTCGAATCAAAATCCTCCTGTTCCACCATCTTGGCGTGATCAGAAAGAAGAAGAATACACAGAAGAGGATCGGAAATAGATTGAAGCAGATGACTTAGCCATGAACCTAATTCAACTTGGTTTACCACAAGAGATCTTTTGTGCTGTTGACAGCTGTGAAACTGCTTATGATATGTGGGAACGAGTTAGGAGGCTATGTCATGGAACTGAAATTGGTCAACAAGACATTGAAAACAAGCTTCAAACTGAATGGGAAAATTTTTCATCCACTCCAGCTGAACCAATTGAAATCTACTACACAAGGTTTTGAACTATCATGAATGAGCTCATAAGGAACAACTTAACACCAAAACAGATCGTTCAAAACATCAAGTTTCTTAACAACCTTCCAGAGGAATGGGGACGATATGTCACAATTGTTAATCAGACAAAGAACCTTTGTGAAGTGAATTATGACCAGCTCTATGATTTCTTGAAACAAAACCAGAAAGAGGCAGATGAGGTTAGGAAAGAAATGCTTGCCAAAAAACATGATCCTTTAGCATTACTTGCTCATTCACCATCATCTTCACTAGTGAACACATCATCATCATCAACTCCCACTCAGAACTACATGCCACATGAATACTCTCCACAAACTGCTATCTTCCCACAACAACAATTCTATCCTCAAGAACAACAAGTCATTCCACAACAATACCCAGAATCACCATACAATCCTAATGATGACATGTCTGCACTGTCTCAAGCATTCACCCTTCTATCCAAAGTTGTCCAAGGACGCTATTCCACACCTACCAACAACAATCAAAGGATTGCATCGAACACTCGCTACAGGCAGTTTGCTCAACCGGGTTTCAACATGGGTCAACAAGGACAAACAGTTGGTGTCTATGGGAATCAACAAGGATATGCTACAGGGTTTCAGATGGGTAATGATATGTGTCATTTTACACATATCTTTTCGTCCAATTTTCGAGTCAAAACAACCAAAAACACTTTAAAACGATCAAATAATGTTAAAAATATATTTGAAATGTGTTTTTGTGTTTTCATATGCAAAATGATTGAAAACGTTTGAAAAAACAAAAAAAATTTGCAAATGGCAAGTCTAGTCCCTCAAGCTTGAAAAAAATAAAAATAGTAAAAAAAATAAATTTTTAGTCCTCGGAATAATAAACTTGGCATTTTTGGTCCCTTGGAATATTTTGGTGAAATGACAACTCAGGCCCCTGCAGTTTCATGATTTACAAATATGGTCCTTGTGTTTTGAACTAAATTACCCTTACTAACCACAACCGGATCCACATAAAAGCTTAAACCCAGCCCACTCTCCCATTACACTCACCAGCCCACCACTAAATTAAACCCACCGGATCCACCACTCAAACCCGACCCATCCACCCTTCTAATAACAATACGGGGTCACAAGAATAGTCAAATCCCCCAAATGCAATGGTCAAAATCCCTAAGCTAACATCCCACACTTCATCAGCCTTGTCTTCTTCCTCCCTCCCGCCAAGAACAATCACGGGACACAACCAAACAAACCTCCACTCCCCAAACTTTCACCATTTTTCCACTTCTCTTCTCCCCAACACCAAAACCCTTCCCCTTATACCTCCCCATCAGCCACCTCACCTATCCGTGTGAGTTAGTGGGTGCTAAGACCAAGATTGAGGGCTGTGATCATTTTTATTTAATCCAACGGTGGGGAAAGTCAGCAAAGAAGCACAAGTAACTATTTTGTGAAGCCTTCTCTCACAGAAGAAACACAAGAAGAGGGACCGGAGTATTTTATTTTTTTCTTAGTAGTATAAATAGGGTAGGATAGTCTCATTTGGAGGCAGGTTTATTTTAGCTAAAAAAATTAGGTATGTTTTTATTTTTTTTTGAGCAGTAGGTTTATTTTAGTTTAAGAGTTGTAATTTTGAATTCCAGTTGTAATTGACTCTAATTTTAAATTTTAATATCAGTTTTTTTCGAATCAGTCCTTATTTTATCTGCTATTGATATCAGTACTTGTTTGTTGATTTTTGTTGTTGCCAGTTTATTTGTTTGGGGTAGTGGTTTTCATTGTTTGTTTGCGACATTTGCGTTATTAGTTTAATATAAGTTAGTTGCTGCTCTTGGTATCCTTGTTCTGCTTTAGTTTCAGTTTAGCTAAAGTATTTTGTGAATGATTTAGTTTTAGTTTAGCTCAGTATTTGTTTTGATCTCTACCTAGTTTTGTGCTGTGGTGAATATTTGTGTACTGAGTATGCAAAATTTGTTGCTTTGAAATTCCCTAGTAGCAGCCTGTACCATTCTCATCCTGACTTTTGGATATCAGTTTTAGTAGTAGAATTATTGCGTTTAGTGCTTATTGCATCAGTAGGATCCTGTGACTTTAGTTGCCTGTAGTGGTTTTGTAGCTGTTAGGTTAGGACACCTTTTAAGTAGATAAAAAAAAAAAAAAACAGTCATTTGCTTGTTCTCTCATTAGCTAAAGTTTGTTGAAATTTGTTGATATGCTTGAAGCTTGTTTTGGATTTAAAAAGAGTTTTTGTGACTAAGGCTGTTACTAAGAATTGGTTGTTAAAATTTTAACTTTGTAGAAATTTCATCTTTAGTTGATTAGTTGGTTGTTATAGATTTTAGTTTGTTGTTAACAGTTGTTTTAATGTTTGTGTTTTGAGTAATGTCATCTTTAATTAGGTTGTTGTTATCAGTGAGTTAAGATTTTTAAGTCAAAAGAAAAAAAAATTAATAGCAAAACTAACCATCCTGGGGTTCGAACCCAGGACAGTTAGCACAAACATAATAAACCCAACCATCTGCTCTAAAGCTTATTATTAGATAATATTTGCAATAGTTTTCTTTTAAACTTCTTTTTATTTCAGTTTAGAAATTTAAAATAGTTTAAATAGTTTTTAAATTATAAAAAAATATTTAAAAAGTAAAAAATATTTTTCTTTTTTCCAAAATTTTCTTTTATAATTTAGAGTGTAGGAAAATTAATTTGATATCCGTAGGATTTATATTTCGTAGATTTCATGTTTTAGTTTAGCACGTTTACGTTTTTAATTACGTTAATTGTTTTTAGTTGAATTTTATTTCCTAGCATATTTATTGTTTTACGTAGCTGTAATCCAAATCCAAAATCTCTCAAATTTTTATATCTCAAACACGATTCACAAACCCGATTGCACAAATTCCATTCAACTCTCATCGGGGATAACGAACCGGGTCACACATACTTCACTTGTGTTTCCTTGGAAATAAATATGACTTGATTTTAACCGATCAAATTTTGGCGCCGCTGCCGGGGAGGGCTGTAGCGAATTTTTAAAATCTCGTTTGTCAAATCGTGTTTTATAAACTTTCTTTGTGAAGGTTTATAGTATATTTGTGCATATTTTCTAAAAAAAAAAAAAAAAAAAAAAAAAAAAAAAAAAAAAAAAAAACTCTTTGTTTAATAATAACAACAATAAAAATTTACCGTCGAGAATCAAGACAGAGTACTACCTAACTGGGGGTACGGACATAATAAGTTCCCAAACTAAAGATTAAAACTTTCCTTTGTATCCTTGTGAGTGGTGTACCTTTTTCAAAGAAGCCATTCATCTTGTGATTATTGGTTTAAGTTCATTGTCTAAGGTGTTTTACAAAAACAAAAGAAAATAAAATAAACATCCTCACTTCTTTGAAGTGTTGTAAACCATTCCGAATTTCCAACAAAACGAATCGTGAGTTAATTGTTTTTCGGATTATCTTGAAATTACAACCTATACAAGTGGTTTAAGGATGGTTTGACATTAAATTGACGAACCGAAAGAGGCGGGTTTTTAAGGAGCATTTATTGCCCACCTTTGCTTCTCCGCCACTCTGCGAGTAATTTTGTGAGAAACGAGTTTCGATTGACGAATCGATCACAAAAAAAATATTGTGTAACTATCCTTAAAAAAAAAAAAGAGAAAAAAAAGATTTTCATTTTCAAAAATTTGTTTTTAAACTTTTGTTGTTTTATTGGTGCATGAGCACCCGTTCTTCCACACCCAATCTTTGTTCACCTGTTTCTAATCCCGAAAGAATTATTCGCCGAAATCGACGTCTTGATTTTCAAGACGTTGAGAATATGGCTGCTGATAATAACGCGGGTAATAATGGGCCAGCTCCCGATCTCCGAACGATGGAGGAGTTGTGCCAACCGACCATGCAAGGACGGGGCGGACCTATTGCTCCCGTCAATATCCAAGCCGCGGATTTTGGACTTAAACATCATATGATCCAACAAGTCCAAACTTCGTGCCAATTTCACGGTTTACCGGGTGAAGATGCAAACAAGCATCTCGATAAATTCATCACGGTAACCCAAAGCATGAAACAACAAGGTGTCACCGATGAGCGCCCTTCGCTTGTATCTTTTTCCTTATTCATTGACGCATCATGCCACCGCTTGGTTTGATCGTCTTCCCAAGAATTCAATTCATAGTTTCGATGAAATGACTTCAAAATTCTTGGCAAAATATTTCCCACCATCAATGGTGACGAAATTGAGGAATGATATAAGCAACTTTCGCCAGCTTCCCGATGAATCTTTATTCGAAGCTTGGGAACGTTATAAGCTATCTATTGATCGATGTCCTAATCATAATATGTTGCTTGTTACCATAATAGACACATTCTATAATGGTTTAACATTACGACATCGTGAAACGATCAATGCTGCGGCCGGTGGTACCTTTATGAAAAGGCGACCCGAAGAGTGCTATGATTTAATTGAAAACATGACCGCCCACCACAATTATTGGGATTCCTCCGCCGAGAGGAGTGAGTCATCTAAATCTATCACTACGGACTCTTCATCCGAGATAGCTTCACTCACTAAAAGAATGGATGATTTATCCACTGCTGTTTTGAGGCTACATCAAAATAATCTTCAAAACCAAACTCAACAAGCAAATGTGGTGAATCAAAGCTGTGTAACATGTGGTGGTCCACACCCATATTTCGAGTGTCCAGCCACCAATGGCAACACTCAAGAGAGCGTTTATGCTGCTTCGGGATCCTACAATTCGGGAGGTAATTCTTACCAACCCCAAGGAGACCGTAATCTTCTAAGCTATCGCTCCAACAATTATCTTGGACCACCTGGTTTCAACCCCCAAAATCCAAATGGGCAAAACCGAAATGCCCAATTTAACCAAAACCAAGGTCGGGTGAACCAAAATTTCCAAAACCAAGGTTTCCAAAATCAAGGTTTTCAAAACCAAGGTAATCACCAAGGTTTTCAAGGAAATCAAAACCGTGGTCAAAATTTCAATCAAAATTTGGGAAATGTTCAAAACCGTGGACAAAATTTTAATCAAGACCAAGTTTTAAACCAAAATCAAACGTCCACGGAGGAATTATTGAAGCAATTCATGATATCCCAAAATGAAACCAATCGGTTGATGGCCACTCAAATAAATGAAATCAGAAAGTCTTTAAATGATCGACCCTCGGGCTCAGGAACTCTTCCTAGCACCACGATCGCTAACCCGAGGGGCGATGTGAAGGCGATCACAACAAGGAGTGGTGTCCAATATAATGGACCCAAAATTCCAACTACCTCTTCTTCTCTTCCTCCAAAGGTAGTTGAAATTGAGACCGAGGAGACAACGGACAAGGTGCATTCCACAAGCTCACGAAGTACCGCACACGTCCAACCTTCGGTAATCCCAACCCCAATTCCGGAACCCGATGTTCCGAAGACAAATCCAAAGCCTTCAATACCATATCCTTCAAGGCTTAATGATCAAAAGCTTAAAGAGAAAAACAATGCACAAATGGAAAAGTTCTTCCAAATCTTCAATGAGATGCACTTCGACATAAGCTTTGCTGATGCTCTCGTTCTCATGCCAAAGTTTGCAACTACACTCAAAGGGTTGTTAAGCAACAAGGATAAGTTAGTCGATATGGCAAAAACCCCATTAAACGAGCAATGCTCGGCGGTCATCCTCAAGAAGCTTCCCGAAAAGCTTGGAGACCCCGGCAAGTTCTTAATCCCGTGTGATTTCTCGGGGATGGTGAAATGCTCCGCCTTGGCCGATCTTGGCGCAAGTATTAACCTCATGCCACTCTCGATATGGGAAAAACTATCTCTTCCAAAGCTTACATCCACGTGCATGACACTCGAGCTAGCGGATCGTACCACTACTTATCCGCTTGGAATAGCCGAGGATGTTGTCGTGAAAGTGGGAAAGTTCCAATTTCCCACAGATTTTGTTGTTGTAGACTTTGATGCCGATCCACGAGTTCCACTCATTTTGGGTAGAGCTTTTCTAAGAACGAGTCGTGCTCTTATTGATGTGTACGCCGAAGAATTAACCATTCGTGTTGAAAATGAAGAGATCACGTTCAACATTAATCAGGGGTCAAATTGCAACGTTGCTACTATTGATAAAAAATCTGAAAAAATTGATTCAAAACTTTCAAGATTCACGGTCAAAAGTGTTGCACAAAAACGTTCTGAGCTCAAAGCAATGAACATAGCCCCTGGTTCAAGTGAATGGTTCAAAAGTTGTAATGCAGAAGTTAAGAGTGTTTTTGATTACGATGAACACGAATCTGAGGATACAACGGAAGTGGTAAAGACTGCTAGCTCTAAGAGCACACCACTTGCCCCACCTTCAGAATCGGTTTGTCGTATTGATATTGCCAAAAATCCCACTCTTACTTCCACATCACTCATTTCCGACTCTTCTCCTCCGTTTGAGGAAAGTGATATTTCTAAAGAAGAGTTCGAGGTCTTCTTGTTTGATGCTCAAATTGTTGAGCCCGATGTTGATCCGGGGGGAGATGGCCCGATTTTAGAAAAAATGATTTTTGATGAACCATTGTTTGTTCTTCCCCCAAAGGATGATGTTGTTGTGGAAAAGCCGTCTTATCCTTCCGAGCTCGAGCTCGAGGATGCTTTTCCCGAATTTGAGAGTTTTGTGTTTAATGATCAAGAGGAGAGAAGTGGCAATCCCACTCCTCATCCCGATTATTCACTCTCGGCTTATGAAGCCTTTCGTTTTGATATCGATCATTTGGAAGAGACGGGAAGTGTAAATACCACTTCCCATTCTTATATGTCTCTTCCCGAGTATGATGTATTTCATTTTGATAAAAATGATCGATATCATGAGGAGTTCTCGGTTGAACTCCCTCATATGATATCTCCTCCTGAATATGATCATTTCTACTTCGATCTGGAGGATGATTCTAGTGTGGGGGGAGGTGTGTTCAAAGATTTACTTCTTGAAGATTGTATCCCAACCCTCCCTCCCGTTGAAGCCGATGATGCTTCCGATGATGAAGAGTTTTACATGATCATAATAAAAATCTTGCTTCTCTTCATCACATATGGTGTGATTGCTCTTTCCCTTTTCTCCTACGGGAATGAGGACACCATATTTGACCCCGGTATCACCCTTAATAGTTTCTTCTATTGAAATACCGCGGGTTTTATCTCATCGGTGTGGAACTTTCTCATGTTCAAATGTTTATCCAAACAATTTGAATGAAAGTCCAATTGAGATTGGTTTCCACTTGCTTCCCCATGGACAAATAAATTCGGGGTCGAGTCAAGCTAGCGACTCGGTTAACAAAAACAGTAGCACACCATATGGGTTTTCACCCATATTTCTGACTTCTTTCTACTTTCTACCACCCTAGTGTGGGGGAGATGCCCCCAGCTGTTGTATATAATTTTCAAAAAAAAAAAAAAAAAAAAAAAAAAAAAAAAAAATTTGCAAACACAAAAATAAAATAAATGGCCCGTAATATTTCCCTTTTACGTTCTCAGTTTCGGCATAACAGCCGATACTTTGAATATTGAGGACAATATTCATTTCTAGTGTGGGGGGAATTCTCACGAATTTAATCACGTATATATACCATCTAATTCCCCCGTTTTTGGCCAAAATTTTTTTTGGTGTAAGTGTTTTGCACTTACACAACAAATGGTTATCAGTCCACCATGTCTAACACACAAAAGGATTGGCTAATCCAAGAGCAAACGGTTCTTGGTAAAGATTTATCAAATCCGTTTACGGCTTACAATTTGCCAAAAATTGTATGGTATTCGACTCACCATATCCTAAAAAGATGAAGAGTTGGCTAGCCCGCAAGATTATGGCTTGTGGTAAAGGCAGTTGGAAAACCATAATTGGTCATCAGCTCACCAAAGATAATAAGTGGTTTTATCTAAGAGTTGGCTAGTCCAGAAGCAAACGGCTCCTGGTAAAGACAAATCAAATCCGTTGGCAGCTGATGATTTGCTCAAAATCATATGGTTATCAGTGTACCATAGTTCTTACTTGAACTGAAACATTTGGCTACTCCAGAGGTGATGGCTTCTGGTAAAGAGATACATCCATCAATTTTTGAAAAAAATTGCTAGGGACTAGCAATTGCTCAGTGTGGGGGATTTGATATGTGTCATTTTACACATATCTTTTCGTCCAATTTTCGAGTCAAAACAACCAAAAACACTTTAAAACGATCAAATAATGTTAAAAATATATTTGAAATGTGTTTTTTGTTTTCATATGCAAAATGATTGAAAACGTTTGAAAAAACAAAAAAAATTTGCAAATGGCAAGTCTAGTCCCTCAAGCTTGAAAAAAATAAAAATAGTAAAAAAAAAAAAATTTTTAGTCCTCGGAATAATAAACTTGGCATTTTTGGTCCCTTGGAATATTTTGGTGAAATGACAACTCAGGCCCCTGCAGTTTCATGATTTACAAATATGGTCCTTGTGTTTTGAACTAAAT
Organism: Artemisia tridentata subsp. tridentata; assembly: GCA_021014915.2. Classification (NCBI taxonomy): domain Eukaryota; kingdom Viridiplantae; phylum Streptophyta; class Magnoliopsida; order Asterales; family Asteraceae; genus Artemisia; species Artemisia tridentata. The sequence continues at coordinate 352,807,484 of CP139507.1, forward strand.
TACCCTTACTAACCACAACCGGATCCACATAAAAGCTTAAACCCAGCCCACTCTCCCATTACACTCACCAGCCCACCACTAAATTAAACCCACCGGATCCACCACTCAAACCCGACCCATCCACCCTTCTAATAACAATACGGGGTCACAAGAATAGTCAAATCCCCCAAATGCAATGGTCAAAATCCCTAAGCTAACATCCCACACTTCATCAGCCTTGTCTTCTTCCTCCCTCCCGCCAAGAACAATCACGGGACACAACCAAACAAACCTCCACTCCCCAAACTTTCACCATTTTTCCACTTCTCTTCTCCCCAACACCAAAACCCTTCCCCTTATACCTCCCCATCAGCCACCTCACCTATCCGTGTGAGTTAGTGGGTGCTAAGACCAAGATTGAGGGCTGTGATCATTTTTATTTAATCCAACGGTGGGGAAAGTCAGCAAAGAAGCACAAGTAACTATTTTGTGAAGCCTTCTCTCACAGAAGAAACACAAGAAGAGGGACCGGCGTATTTTATTTTTTTCTTAGTAGTATAAATAGGGTAGGATAGTCTCATTTGGAGGCAGGTTTATTTTAGCTAAAAAAATTAGGTATGTTTTTATTTTTTTTTGAGCAGTAGGTTTATTTTAGTTTAAGAGTTGTAATTTTGAATTCCAGTTGTAATTGACTCTAATTTTAAATTTTAATATCAGTTTTTTTTGAATCAGTCCTTATTTTATCTGCTATTGATATCAGTACTTGTTTGTTGATTTTTGTTGTTGCCAGTTTATTTGTTTGGGGTAGTGGTTTTCATTGTTTGTTTGCGACATTTGCGTTATTAGTTTAATATAAGTTAGTTGCTGCTCTTGGTATCCTTGTTCTGCTTTAGTTTCAGTTTAGCTAAAGTATTTTGTGAATGATTTAGTTTTAGTTTAGCTCAGTATTTGTTTTGATCTCTACCTAGTTTTGTGCTGTGGTGAATATTTGTGTACTGAGTATGCAAAATTTGTTGCTTTGAAATTCCCTAGTAGCAGCCTGTACCATTCTCATCCTGACTTTTGGATATCAGTTTTAGTAGTAGAATTATTGCGTTTAGTGCTTATTGCATCAGTAGGATCCTGTGACTTTAGTTGCCTGTAGTGGTTTTGTAGCTGTTAGGTTAGGACACCTTTTAAGTAGATAAAAAAAAAAAAACAGTCATTTGCTTGTTCTCTCATTAGCTAAAGTTTGTTGAAATTTGTTGATATGCTTGAAGCTTGTTTTGGATTTAAAAAGAGTTTTTGTGACTAAGGCTGTTACTAAGAATTGGTTGTTAAAATTTTAACTTTGTAGAAATTTCATCTTTAGTTGATTAGTTGGTTGTTATAGATTTTAGTTTGTTGTTAACAGTTGTTTTAATGTTTGTGTTTTGAGTAATGTCATCTTTAATTAGGTTGTTGTTATCAGTGAGTTAAGATTTTTAAGTCAAAAGAAAAAAAAATTAATAGCAAAACTAACCATCCTGGGGTTCGAACCCAGGACAGTTAGCACAAACATAATAAACCCAACCATCTGCTCTAAAGCTTATTATTAGATAATATTTGCAATAGTTTTCTTTTAAACTTCTTTTTATTTCAGTTTAGAAATTTAAAATAGTTTAAATAGTTTTTAAATTATAAAAAAATATTTAAAAAGTAAAAAATATTTTTCTTTTTTCCAAAATTTTCTTTTATAATTTAGAGTGTAGGAAAATTAATTTGATATCCGTAGGATTTATATTTCGTAGATTTCATGTTTTAGTTTAGCACGTTTACGTTTTTAATTACGTTAATTGTTTTTAGTTGAATTTTATTTCCTAGCATATTTATTGTTTTACGTAGCTGTAATCCAAATCCAAAATCTCTCAAATTTTTATATCTCAAACACGATTCACAAACCCGATTGCACAAATTCCATTCAACTCTCATCGGGGATAACGAACCGGGTCACACATACTTCACTTGTGTTTCCTTGGAAATAAATATGACTTGATTTTAACCGATCAGGTAACCAAGGGCAGTATGCAGGAAATCAGAGGGGTCAGTATATGGGTAATCAAAATCAGTTGGGTCAAGTTGCTGGAAATCAGAGAGGGCGGAATATTGGGAATGTTGGAAATCAGGATGGAAATGTTGCTGCTCCAGTTGCTGGGAATGTTGGGAATATGAATCAAGGAAATGTGTTGAAATGTTTTAACTGTCAGGGTACTGGTCATATAGCAAGAAATTGTCCCTCCAAGCCAAAAAAGAAAGATCCCGAGTATCTTCAGAAAGCTTTGCTCTTAGCTCAGAAGGACAAGGCAGGGTTTTAGTTAAGTGCTGAGGAAAATGATTTCATGGCACTAATGGATGATGCAGAGGATTTGGAGGATATCGATGCCAACTGCATCTTCATGGCAAATCTTCAAGAGGTTAAATATGACACGGATTCTAAAACACCTCTTGCTTACGATGCCAATGTGATATCTGAGGTACCTACATATACTACATGTCACAATAATGAAATATTTGATATGTCACCTCAACACGAACAGCATCCTGCGACTCCTACTCTCATTTATGATACATATATGGACTCCCCAAGTTGTAGTAATACTAATTTGGCTACTCCAGATATGAATCCTAACGGTGACTTTGAGTTACAGCATACTGAGACTGAAGAGGAAACACGTGCTTTATTTGAATCATTATTACAAAATTGTGGTATTGAAATTGAAAAGGTCAAAAAGATCAATAGCGATGTTAAGGCCGCTAATGAAAAATTGACCACTGAGCTTGAGAAATACAAGGTGAACGAAAAAGCTTTTGAATTTCACCACAAACAACTGTCAGAACTTGAAAATGGTTACAGTAATTTTGTTTCAAGGGAGAAACATTTGCAAATCAAATACGACACTCTTGATGTTAAATTGAACATGCAAATTAAATCCTTAAAAGCAGAAATTTCTGATCTAACCAACCAACTTTCTAAACAAAAAACAACTTGTTCTGATCTTGAAAAAGAAAAGAAAGAGTTGCATTCAAATTTTTCAAAACGAGAAGATGAACTTCTTGATGAAGTACTTGACAAACAGGAAACTATTAAAAAGTTGGAAGAATTACTTGTAAAAACGGGTCATTCAACTCAAACGATTAATATGTTAATTAACGACAAAAACCCAATTTTATATACAAGAAAGAAGATGGCTCTCGGTTGTGAAAACCCTTGTTATTTCAAGAAAGCTCAACAAAAACAGAATGTGCTATTTAATGGTAATCTTATAAATGATGTGCATGATCCACCTACTTGTTATGATTCGTATGAAACGATTGAGCTTACGAAAGAGAGTCGAAACAAAATGAGACAATTAAATAGAGAAATCAAACCAATTGATTATAATGAAGCAAACAAACTTGCTGGTGCTCATCTTCTTAAAAAGGAGTCACCTTTGTTTTTCAAAAAACTAGTGGCTGCCTCAAAATTCAAAGTTGTTTCAAAACATCTTTCTAACATCGAACAAATGTACTCTACCGACACTTCTGCAAGTGAAGCTAGAATACTATTGGCCGATCTTAAAAGGAGAGTTGAAATGCTTCAAGATGTTGTGGCAACCAAAACTAATTCTAAAATCAACGATTGGTTTTCAAGTTTTCAAACTGAACAGAAAAAGATGTTCGAAACAGAGATTACTCCTATTGTATCTGGCATACATGCAAGAGCAATTCATGTTGAGAACGCAATTATCAAAGAAGTAACTGAATTTTTCAAGGACCACACATTCTTGGTAATGGAAGCCAATGAAAACATTGAAAAAATCAAAGTTTTGGAAAAACAAAATGACGCACTCTCTGAAGAAGCTCTTTCAACTGATATCATGTCCATTATTTATCAAATGTATTCTGTCGAAGACGATGAAAGACTTCGAGCTGAGACTTCCCAAATTGTTTCAAAATGTGAAAATGCTCTTGCAAAGCTTGAAAAAGAAAATGTCACATATTTTAAACAACTGGATAAGAAAAAGGAAGAATTCAAGTATGATAAAATTTCGTATGAACGTTCTTACAATGAAATGCAAAAACAAATTGATCTTTTGAAGTCTCAGCTTGAATGTCAAAAAGGCAAGGGCGAAGAAATTACTGCAAAACTAAAAATGTCAATTTCACAATGTGCTCCTTCACCCTTGCCCAAAGAAAATGCAAAAGAGAAAGTAGTTGTCGAAACACCAAATGTGATAGCACCTGGACTTTATAGGATTAGTACAACTATTGCATCTACCTCTACATCTAAAACATATAGGGCGATAGACAAAAGTGTTAAGGAAAATCCAAAAGAGACTAGGTCAGCTAACACTAATTCAAAGGACAACAAGATTAATCCTAATGAGTGTGCCTTACCTTCTGCAGGAGTAGAAAGTACCTCTAAGAGTAGCAGACCAAAGCCTAGGAGCAATACAAGGACTAGAGTCGCGCCTGCTTCTAAGAGTGAAACCAAGAATAAAACGAAAGAAGTAGAAGAACACCCTAGGATTTTATCGCTTTCCAAGAAGAAACTTATGTCATCTAAATGTAATGTTAAAGACAATATTTCTAGTGCATGTAAGGAACCTGTTTGTTTAATGAACAATAAATCTTTGTCTGAAAATATTTGTGATGATACTGTTTCTAATGTTGTGGATGTGAATGATAAGCCTGAACAGAAAGATGTGCCTTCAGAAACTAGTGCTAAGTCTAGATACGTTACGAAAATTATTAAAATTGCTAAGACAACAGCCACTAGTAGCCTATTGCCTAAGGACCATCTTAAGTTTTGCATATGGAAACCAACGGGTAGAAAGTTTACACCTAAGAATGGCACATTAGATGTTGTTCCAAAAGAACAAATAGAAACCTTCTATGATTGTAATTCATTTGTTACCCCTAACCTAATGGAACCAAATGATAAACGGTTTCCAAATACAAAATCATCTGTTATTGGCAGGTTATCAAAATATGTCTTTGGATCGTCGACTCGGGTTGCTCCAAGCACATGAACGGGAATCTGAAGCTGCTGATCAACTTTGTATGGAAGTTCATGGGAACAGTTCGGTTTGGAAATGATCATGTAGCAGCTATTCTGGGTTATGGAGATCTACAGTTTGGGAATTTTTTAATCACTCGAGTTTACTATATCGAAGGATTGGGACACAACCTGTTTTCTGTCGGACAATTTTGTGATGCGGATTTAGAGGTTGCATTCAGAAGAAATACATGTTTCGTTAGGAACTTGGTTGGTGATGATCTCTTAACCGGAAATCGTGGAACCAATCTTTATGCTATCGACATAAACCAAATGGCCTCGTCATCACCAATTTGTCTTATGACAAGAGCTGACGACACTAAGTCATGGTTATGGCATAGACGCCTTTCCCATCTCAACTTTGACATGATAACAAAGCTTGCCAAAGACAACATCGTCACCGGTCTCCCTAAATTCAAATACACCAAAGAACACTTATGTCCATCATGTGAACAAGGCAAGAGCAAAAAGGCAACTTATAAACCTAAAACTGTTCCAAGTTCGGTTGATAAGTTACATTTATTGCACATGGACTTATGTGGCCCAATGAGAGTTGAGAGTATCAATGGGAAGAAGTATATTCTTTTGATTGTCGATGATTACTCAAGATATACATTGGTAAGGTTTTTGAGATCAAAAGACGAAGCACCTGGAATCATCATCACCTTTCTGAAGCGAATTCAAGTTCTACTTCAAGCTCCAGTTAGGATTGTAAGAACTGACAATGGCACGAAATTTACAAATCAGGAGTTACGAACATATTTTGAAGAAACTGGAATTACTCACCAGACATCAGCAGTTAGAACTCCACAGCAGAATGGAGTAGTTGAAAGAAGAAATAGAACGCTTGTGGGAGTTGCTCGCACTATGCTGATTTATTCCAGTGCACCATTGTTTTTATGGGCTGATGCTATTTCAACTGCTTGTTTTACTCACCCGATATCTCTTATCTTCATGTATTTGGCGCTTTGTGCTATCCTACAAATGACAGAGAGGATCTGGGGAAGCTGAAGGCTAAGGGTGATATTGGTATCTTCATTGGTTATTCAGATAACTCGAGGGCATTCAGGGTGTATAATAGAAGAACGAAAAGAGTAATGGAGACGATGAATGTGAAATTTGATGAGATTTCACAAATGGCTTCTGAGAGACTCGCTCTAGAACCCGCGCTTAACCCAATGGCTTCTAATCGTATCGGATTAGGACCCGCACCACAAAGTCAAACTTCTGGACACATCAGTTCAGAACTCAGAACCCAAGGAGCTCAGTCAACTAACATTGATAAACCTACAAATCAAGAACTGGATAATTTCTTCGAGTTTATGTATGATGAATACTATGGTGGAGCTTCAATAGATACATCACAACAACGTTCTGCTGCACCCGCTCAACAACAACCACAACCACCACTCCAGGATGCATCTACTACAATTGAAGCTGAAGCACCAACTCCCTCCACGTCAACATCATCTACATCTACTCCTGCCACTCCAGTAATTGAGATTGTTTTACCAACAGTTGATGAGCAAACTCAAACAGCACCAAATCAAGAAGAACCATACCAAAACGATGCTGTGTTAGAAGAAGAAGAACCATTTGAAAACCCATTTGCTACAGAATCTGCTGAATCTTCTTCTCGGTTATATGAACCATCCAACACGCATTCGTTAGATTCAAGGTACCCTTCAATGTTAAAGTGGACTAAAGACCATCCAATAGAACATGTCATTGGTGAACCTTCAAGGCCAGTACAGACGAGAAGACAACTTGCAACTGATTGTGATATGTGCATCTTTGCCTGCTCAGTCAGTTTAAAAGAGCCAAAGAACATTCGGGAAGCAATGTCAGACGATGCATGGATTGAAGCAATGCAGGAAGAACTTCTCCAATATCGACTTCATGACACTTGGGATTTAGTGCCGAGACCTCTGGACAAACTTGTCATTGATCTTAAATGGATATGGAAGAACAAAAAGGACGAAGAGATGACTGTTATTCGCAACAAAGCTCGTCTCGTGGCCAAGGGATTCAGACAGGAAGAGGGAATTGATTTTGATGAGTCATTCGCGCCAGTAGCTAGACTTGAAGCGGTCAGGATTTTATTAGCATACGCGGCTCACAAGAACATCACGGTCTTTCAGATGGATATCAAGACGGCTTTCTTGAATGGAACTCTGAAGGAAGAAGTGTACGTGAGTCAGCCAGATGGATTCGTTGACAAAGATCATCCCGACTACGTCTACAAGCTCAAAAAGGCTATCTATGGTCTAAAACAAGCCCCAAGGGCATGGTACGATGAACTCTCATCTTTCTTGCTGTTAAATCATTTCACCAAAGGAACAATTGACCAGACCTTGTTTACCAAAAAGTTTAAAGATGACATTTTGATTGTTCAAATTTACGTGGACGACATAATCTTTAGGTCCACTAATCCTGAACATTCAAAATATTTTGCAAATCTCATGAAAATTAAATTTGAAATGTCTATGATGGGCGAATTAAAATTCTTCCTTGGACTTCAAATCCATCAATCCCATCATGGTATTTTTATAAATCAAGCAAAATATATAATTGAGATTTTAAAGAAACATGGAATGGAAAATTGTGACTCTGTTTGTACTCCGATGGTCACCTCACCCAAAATTGGTGCTGACCTGTATGGGAAATCCATTGATCCAAAGAAATATCGGAGCATGATTGGGTCTCTCATGTACTTAACTGCTAGCCGACCCGATATACAATTTGCTGTTTGTTTATTAGCACGGTTTCAGGCAAGGCCTACCAAACTTCACCTCAAAGAGGTTAAACGGATCTTCCGGTACCTTCGAAGAACCATTAACATGGGACTTTGGTATCCGAAGGATTCGGAGTTCAATCTAACAGCCTTTGCAGATGCCGATCATGCTGGTTGCCAAGTCACTGCAAAAAGTACATCTGGAGGAGCACAATTCTTGGGAGAGAAGCTAGTAGGCTGGTCATCAAGGAAACAAGAATGCACAGCGCTTTCAACCGCAGAAGCCGAGTATGTGTCTCTATCTGCGTGTTGTGCCCAAATTCTATGGATGAGGACACAACTGACAGATTATGGCTACTCTTTCGACCACATACCTATGTATTGTGACTCGAAAAGTGCCATAGCCATCTCGTGCAATCCAGTTCAGCACTCCAAGACCAAGCATATTAGAGTCCGCTACCACTTTATCAAGGAACACGTCGAAGAGGGTACTGTTGAATTATTTTTCGTGAAGACTGAATACCAACTCGCCGATCTATTTACTAAGGCCCTCCCAAAAGAGCGGTTTGAATACTTAGTTCGTCGAATTGGAATGCGAAGCCTAACTCCCGAAGAGTTAGAAAGTCTTCTCGAATCTTCTTGAATTTATTTCCAAAAGCTTCGCATGTAAATATTTTTGAAAAACAAAATACAAAATTTGAAAAACCAACAAAAACAAAATATAAAAATATAAAATTTCAAAAAGACATAAAAAAAATATAAAATTCAAAATTCAAAAATATTCTTCTCACGACATGTCTCTTGTATAAATCAATATTATGTACGTACCTAGAAATGTCATTTAACAATGATACGGGCATGTACAGATGCTTGAGCGAGAGTTCATTTAAACAAATTCTAAAACATTTTGTTCTCAAAACTTTCTTCTTTACGGCTTCGGAACATTTCAGTTTCGGACCCGAGCTTCAACGAAAGGAAAGTGCTAAATCAAAACTTTTTCAAGCACTTATCCTAAAAATCTTCACAACGGCTTTCGTGCATTTCAGTACGAAACCCGCGCTACATTGATGACTTCTGATTATATCTAATCAGGACTCGCATTGTTAATGGCAAACAAAATCAAAGAATCCTTGAGCACATGATCAAGATTTTTCAAAAATATTTTTCAAAATCTTTCTCCAAATTCTGTGCTCAAGGTTCTTCAAAAGAGAACTCCCTCTATACCTTTAAAAGATTTTTTTAACTCAAATCGTTTAAAAATATGCCTTATTTCAGGAGGAGTATAAAATTTGAAAAGAAAAATGTTCCAATTTCATGCAAATCCGTCTTTCTCTCCAAAAGGCTTTCATTTTAATCAGTTGATATCAAAAATATCATTGTATGCTATTTTTGAGGGGGAAAAGATGTGATTAAAATGTGATCAAAATGTTCAAAGATCGTGGATTAAATCTCAAAAGAGCTCTACAAAAGGTCTCAAGTATGAACCCTCGAATTGACGAAATTAAATGTCCGTTCTCGAAAAGACTTGTCCAGGACGGGTAATAACTTCAAGCTGGTTCTCCAGTAATGTAAGCGTGTCTCGCAAAGGACTTGTCTGAGTAGAATGTACCAATTCGAGAGATGATCATTCAATATGACCGGGACGGGTAATAATTTCAAGCTAGTCTAACTAGTGATGTAAGCGTGTCTCGCGAAGGTTATGTTCATTGAAAATTGATCAATTCAAAAATATGCGAACTCTACCCAACATGTGCAATTTTTGATTAAAATGCATGAGCACATGTGAAGGGGGAGTATTTCAAAAATATAAAACTCTCAAAGTGCTAACTAAATGTGTTTATTCATAAACACTTTGAGAGATTTTCAAAAGGTTTTATGGCAAATCTAGGATAGTCATGGAGTTATAAGGTGACTAAGGTTAGGAAAAACTGTCCTATGATCCGCCAGAGCCGGAGGGATCTACCCAAGGACAATTCCAATAGATTAGAATTAGAAGTCCTTAGGAAAGATTGAAAAAAGGAGTAAATGAGAAAGGGAAAGAAGGGGTTGAAGAATTAAAAAGAAAAGTTGAATGAAAGGGTGAAAAGAAATAGCCCTCCATGAAAACTTAGGGCAGAAACCGGGTCAATACATCTGCTATCGGTATTCACAAAAGTGATACTGATATTGAAGACAAGACATCATGGACCCAGTGACGCGCTGCACCACCCCTCCTAGCCACTCAGATATCTCTTAAAAGATATTTGTTTCATTTCTCATGGAGAACACTACATAATCTATCAGCCTCTCACTCCGAGATGTGTTGATATTGAACAGGTGGCACTCTGCTCCATGCCTCCGACTACTAAAACCAAAACGCACAATAGAGTCTAGAGCCTTGAGATTCATCAAAATATCTCGTTAGGAACACTTCCATATGAATACCCTTGTGTTCACCTAAAAGGACACAAGGTGTACGAGAGTCTTAATGAGATCCAAGGATCTTGCCAAGTTTTATCATGATGGTTACGTGCTTCAAACGGTCTACAGTCGTAGGGTGATCTCTAGCGACTCACTGAATCGTGGGTGCACTTCGGTGTGTCCGTGTAAGCCCTCTCGGGGGTATCCAGTTCAGAACGGCCTGGGGGAGATTAGAGAAAGTCTACACACTATGCTGTTGATGATCTCGAAGTCCTAACCCATAAGCGCTGGATGATTATTACTAACATTCTTATGCAGCTACCCTAAACATCCATTAACCATCATCCCATTCATCAATCATCTTCACCTCATCATACTCATACTTATGAAGAACATTCCTCATCAAAGCTCAAGTGTTAAAAGTTCAAGACAAGGAGATCAAGTTAATGACCAAGTGTAACAACAAAGTCAAGAGGCTAATCAAGATGTCAAGGACAAGTTCATATGTCATATGATGAAAGATTATGAGGAGATTGTTAGCATAAGGAGAAGAGGTATGAGTATGTTGGAGGTCTCGACGCATCATCACGAGAAGATTTTGATCAAGGAAAGAACATCCACCAAAGGACGATTACTTTGAAGATCACTGTGCATGAAGGAACATTGATTAAAGTCAATACTACAACGACACACAATGATAAAGACGTTGAAGACAAAAGACCATTCACCAGTGCATCATTTAAATGACTATCCCTTAGGGGGAGAGTGTTAGCTTTTATATTTTATAGAAAAGTGATGGTCATTTGTATGAATATTTAAGTGTGTGTCGTGTAGTATAAATAACATTGTAAGGGCTAGTGTTGGACTTTGTTAAGTAAATGTTAAGATAAATGATCAAAAGCCCAAGTCCAACACCAAGCCCATCCCAAGGCCTTTTAGGGCAACAAAGGCCATGTTTCATCTATAAATACACACACTCTCCACCTATTTGGGTGTGCCTCTAAGTCTTGTAAAGGTGAGAGTGTGTGTGTGTGTTTTTGTATTTGTTCTTTCATGGTTTTGATATAACATTCGACTAGTACATGATTCATACGCCACTCTTTCTCATCTTTATTCTATTTACTTTGAGTGTCAAATTAGAGTAGAGTAGTTTTTATTAATATAGATTAGTTTAGTTAATAAGGTTTGATTTATTTAGTGCTTTACAATTACACATGAAACATTCAACAAGATATCCACGTTAAATATGAAATCCTAACAATCGTTAAATATGAAACCCTAAAGAATACGATTGCTAGAACAGTAGCACCAGAAGTTCCATATAACCATTAAAAACCAATGAACCTTTAAGCATAAGAAAGTGATCGACAATTTCAGCAACAAGTCAGAAAACCAAATCAAATTTATGAACAAACCCTAAAAATCAAATTTCTGAAAAACCTTTCTGCAGCAGACTTTGATGATCTATATCTTTCAATCAAAAGGTCAGATTGAAGATCCTTCCAGTGAGAATCTGCCTTGATATATAGAGAACCTTCAGTAAAATTTTTGTTAAGATCTAACAGTTAACGAATGAGATATCGCCTTTTTACCACAGCACTGTAGAAAATACGAACATAAAAACCAAAGTCAATTTTTCTTCTTTCTTCGACAAATAAAACCTTGTAAATCCCTAGATCATGAGCTCCCTGAGCTCTGATACCAATTATTGAGTTTGATAGAACTCCTTATATCGTTTTGAGCTCTAGGAATAACAATAACAAAGGTTAACAATATACGCAACGAATTAAACAAAACATCAATGTTATTGTAACAAGGTTTCTTCATCATTATCTTCACTATAATAATTACATACAAAATTAGGACCAATACTGCTTGATCAAAGATCCTTGAGGCTAAACTAAAACTAACCTAGGCGTTTACACAAACAACCAAACGCCTAGACACACACACTTTTACTAGACGTCTACATCTTTTCTCTGTGCATACTAAAACATACGCCCTATGTCTCTTTATATAATAGAGATATTAGGGTTTACAAAGACTCATAACTGTATTAGGAAACAAATACTTTCCTAATCTTTTATCAATATCTTTTAAGGAATCTTCTATAATCTTCCATAGCTTGTAGAATTCATTCTTTGTCTTTTAAGTCCTTATAGTTTCGTATTTGCTTCATTCTTCTTTTATTCTTTTGTATTATCAACTCAATATAAAACCCAACAAAAAGGATAATTTATATCTTATGCATCTCATTCTCCTTGTAACATGAATGGTTATATTACAAGAGAATACGTCATATCTTGCTTTAAAAAATATAGGATATTATATTTTTTAAGCAACCTAATACAACGTGTGTCACTACTTAAACAAGTAAAATTAGTTAATCACATTATAATTAAAATGCTTGTTTTCATAAGCAATTCATAAGGATGAAAAGTTTATCCTTTTAAATAAGCATATTTGTCAAAAGATACAATATGTTTTCACTCAATGATACAACGTAAAACATTACAAGATCTATTAAGGCAAGTGATTGTACAATAAATTGCACGATCAGGCCTTGCGATGATGATCGAAGGATATAAGGTGTAACAAATGGTAATTTTCCCATTTAATAATTACTGTTACTTATCAGAAAATGCGCATTATTTATTTTCTGACATCTGTTAATGAGAGGTTATCTCATTTAATTACGTTATCACACTATGATAACTCAAAAACATTGATACGTAATACAATGCATTGGAACGAGCCCACACACGGACCACGAAAATCAATATTTCTAATAAATAACCAAACAGACCATATCACTATTTCTGGCCCAACTCTTAAGCATGTTACTATTCATAGCCCAACAAAATTTCACATTTCTTTTCTTTTCAATCGACTTAATGCACCAACACTTGACTCGTTTATTTTAGGATTTCGACACATAACATATACAAGTTTTTACACATCTTGAATCTTCATACATCAAACAAACAGGATGTCGAGTCTCATTTCCTAATTTGAAGGTTTGGCCTATAAACGAGACACAAAGTAAAACGCACCCGAGACACGTACAAGTTCAACAAATAATTATCCATTTTAACTAACTCGATCCAACTTGATTTTTACTTAAGAATATAATTATTTTTAGTCGATTTTGAGCTTATGAGATTATTTCTCACCATTTTCTAGCATTTGGACCCGTTTGAAATCGTTTTGGACCTTTTTAAATGTGTCAAACACATATACAAATATACCATTTGTACATAACCGAACTAAACAAGGAAACCCCCCCTCCTAATGCCTATATACTCAAGTTTAACCTCATCATATCCCCTAAGAATCTTAAAATCTCTGCCAAAGGAATATAATCTACAACTTGTGCATTTTTTATAATATACTCTATACGAATACATGCATATATATCGAACCACACACACACACTTGCATTCCCACTTGAAAACTCACTCATACATTCTCTCTAAGACTCCTACAATTATTACCTAAACCTCACAAGAACAGGAAGCATTTTCGAACCATTGAAACCAATTCCTAGTCAAAAATATAGTTTTCGAAACCTTTTGTGATAATACAAACAAGTGAAGTGCATCATACTCGATTCTAAGCCACGTTAAACGTATAACTCACCACATTTAGGTGTGGTAAGATCCTAAAAACTCTTTCTTCATTCGTTAATACAAGTTCTAATATACCATGCATCATTTTATAGTTCATTCGATCACCATTTACTTTATATGCATTTTATCGAGTTCCTTTATTTATTTTACGCAACATATATGACCTCCTATTCATGGATGGCTAGATTTTACAAGTTACACATTTATTCAACATATATACATTCGTTTTATTGCATATCAAGACCCTTTTATCCAGTTTGATGCATCGTTAAATTCATATGTCACATTTCATTTTCGAACATATTCACTTTTATCGACAAGAAATAGCCTCATTAAAACCATATCATACACACGACATATCCTTTTATTTACTTGAACTGATTCTCTAATACCTCATCTAATAATCTATACAAATAAGCTCACACCATAAGCTACTAAAAGCCCCTTTCGAAGACCAAAGTGATCGCTACTTGAACCAGTTTTGAAATTCCCTTTTATTGATTGGGCTTATTAAACCAAATAAGCAGCCCAATAAGCATTTGCGATAAGAAATGCTTATAAGCTATTTTAAGCATGTTTTGATGACCCTAAAATAAGTCCAATGATAAGCCTAAAATGTCCTTAACCCCAACGATTCATAAATTGTTATTGGGCCTTTAATAAATCTCGTTAAGTCCCAATAATCGGAAAATAAGCTGTTTTCAGAAATAAGCAGTTCATGTTGAATTTAATAAGCATTATAAAAATGTTACAACTTTCATAAAATCAATTTCACCATTTTTGTGAAATTTTGACTTATTTTGCAAAAGATATTCCAAATCGGGTTAACTTTGTCAATTTCGTATAACTATGTTCCAAACTGTCAAATTCATAACTTGAGGCTGGAAATTGTTAAAACAATAAACATAAGGCTTAAAATGTAATAATTGACCTTTATTGGACTAAAAATGTAATTGATACTAACTGAGGACTAACGGTGCAAAACTGACACCGTTAGGGTAGAAAGTGTAAATTTTGTGTAAATGCAAGGACTGAATAGTAACATTAATCCATATTCGTTTCTATTTCATGTTTTACTCATTTTCATTTAAACATATGCCTTTTATTATTCGTTTCAGTATATTTACTTTCGTTACGTTTATATAATTATAACGAACTTTTAAACGAATTACTTAATGTTTTATTCGACGACATTTGAGGAAACGACAACTATGGAATCAATGACATAAAAATAAGATAATATTATGTATAATATTATTTTTGAACTTTAAACATTTTAAGCATATCAAACACACACATCACAAACCAAATCGTTATCCGTTACTCATTTTCACACTCGTTTTTCGTATTAAGCCAAAACTATCAAAATCTCATACTTCACTATTATTCAGGTCGTGTGTTGGAGCCGTTCCCATAACTTACTTGATTTCATATTTCACCTTGCCAGCTATACTTAAAGTGAGTCATAGCCCCACTTTTACTATTATTACTTGCTTTACATTGGGGTGAGAAACATGCAAAACACTTTTCAAGGACCGACACTATACTCATGTTTTATCAAACTATTACGCAACGATTAGCCTAAGCATTGTATCCCCTTCATGCCCAAACTTATGAACCGTCAATTCCTGCTGGGAAGCGCGAATGCTATAAATAGATCTATTGGGGATGACACCCCCGTTCGGTTTGGCCATGTTGGCCAAATGCGAGCGTATAACATGTCGAAAAACGAGTGTCTCAGGATAGACACTTACACGGGCCTTTATTTAACGTGCTTCTAGAGCATGCACATTGTCAAGCATCGGTTGCATGAAGTTAGTGCTAGCGTAATAAACATTTATATTGATGTGTCATCATTGTGACGGTCACATGCTTCACTTATGGTCCAAATTTACTGCTTTATATAAACCTATGAACTCACCAACCTTTGTGTTGACACTTTTAGCATGTTTTTATCAGGTGTTTAATTGTTGATATATGATGATGCAAGGCAGGGCTTGGCAGGGGCATAGGCACACTTTTGGAGTGTACACATAACCAAAGTTTTTGTACCATGGGACAACTAATAACTTTTACGGGCCTTATTTTCAGCATTTCAATTATGTAAAACTTATGTTTTAACTAAAGAAGCTTTTGAAACGGATTTGATAAATTTGTTCTCTATTACTTATGTTATGATCCAATTATGTAGCACCCTAGATGTTATTTCCGCTGTGATCTGATTTGGGGGTGTTACAGATTGGCATCAGAGCTAAGGTTATAGAGAACTAGGTACACATAAAACCTAGAATATAACCGCCTTTTACAAAACTCAACCTATGACCGCCATGTACCAGCCTGCCTTACTTGCCACTTTACTTGCTATTCTACTTATTGTTTCAACAAGCTTAGCGTATACTACGTGCTACTTTGATAATACATACTTTCGTGTTAATGCTTAACATATACTTACGTGCTACTTCGATGACACATACCTTCGTGTTAATTGTATACATATACATATGTACTTATTTGCTGGCTTATACTTTTAACCTTATATTTATGCTATAAGTATCTTCTATATACTTACACACACACGTACACCATCTTTGTCACGGATGATGCCTTCCCTTATGAAATCCTACTATTCAACTCTGAGTTTAACCACTCATTTTATTCCCTTGAAACACTTATATTGCTATCGTATAGGAAATCACCCATTTACCTGAAGGCGACTTTATCCTATCACGCTATAGCATGTCTCCTCGAAACATTTACTCATAGAGCCCATTTTCCCTACTACTCACTCTCCTTTTCTTATTTTGAAGAAACATGTCACCTGAAAGGCAAGACCTAAACTTAGCAGCCCTGGAACAACTCATAGCCTGACGAGTCACGGAGGCTATCGAGACGGGAATCCGCATGGCATTGATGGGCCGTGAAACACATCAGGAAACTAAGAGCACTAACCACAAAAGAAAGTTTGAAGATGGCTCAAAATCCAACCACCTGCTAAACAAGCGACAAGAGGTCGCCAAGGTTTACTCTGCTAGACCCAGTGACCAGAAGGTCTATGCTGGAAAATCACCATTGTGCAATCGTTGTAAGCTTCACCACAATGGACCATGCACCGTGAAATTCTGAAATTGTCGAAAGGTCAGACATATAACCAAGAAATGCAGAGCTCCCATTTATGCCACTACTCAGAGAGCACCAGCAGCTAGTCAGAAAGCTCCTACCACCAATGACAAAGCCTCCATTACCTGCTTCGGTTGTGGAAAGAAAGGGCACTACAAGAATGAGTGCCGAAAGAAGAAAAGCTCGCCAAGACTCGGACGTTAAGGGCAGAGGTTAAGCGTTTACGTCAAGGACGTAACTAATCTTAGATTCATATGTATCGTTTTTGTACCCACTAAACCGAGTAGTTTTCGGTTAGTGTCTGATGTATTTTCCAATAAGCTTGAAATTTTCAGAACTTGTAACCGACTTTTAATCTATAACAATCTCATTTTGTCATAACTCTCTATTGTGGTTTAATCATTTCTATCATGCTCTACTGAAATGCTATTCATTTATGTGATGATTTCTCATACTCTCATGCAAAATCTCATCATTTGTTACTTTATTTTATAGACAAATGGCTCCACACAAATCAACTAATGCCACTCCCCCTCCAAACGTAGTTAACCAGCCAACTTTGGCACAACTTGTGGCACAACAGGTGGCAGAAGCCATGGCCGCTGCTGCCAACGTGGGATCAAGCACTAACACCGGTGACAGAGCCACGAGACCCACTAATGTCAGTCGGAGCTGCACAAACAAAGAATTTCGTGCTTGTGATCCAGGAAGTTTTGGAGGTACTGAGGGAGTTGTCAGCTTGGCAAGATGGCTAGAAAAGTTGGAAACTGTGTTTCGCATCTGCAATTGCGAAGAAGAATCCAAAGTTAAGTATGCCTCGTATACTTTGACAGGCAGTGCTTTAACTAGGTGGAACTCTTACATGAATTCATCAGGAATGGATATTGCTAATTGTCACAATTCGCATTTTTCGGGTTTTTACTATTCATGGGTTATTCATCAGTTACTATTCACATTTCACTATTCATCATTTTCGGAGTCAGTTTGAGATTTTGAGAAGTTTTCAAAAATTTTACTATTCATATGACACTATTTATTCCCAGAGGAAAATTTCCATTCGTGATTATTATTCACCATCTCGCAAACTAGGTTTACGGATATTCAAATTCGCGTAATCAATAAAGACACGTCATGTAGACTAGAGGAGTCTGCATATCATCAGTAACATCATTATCATATTAAGTCATGCACGGGTTTGTGTGTGTTTCATTACATATGTTCGTTTATTTGTTAAACGTTACCACTCAGTCATTACTACTAAAATTATACCCAATACTCCCGACTATGATCCTAACATATTTTCATACTCATAAAAACAATATAGAGATTATATTATCAATTTACCCGATGTTTTTAAATCAATCGCTATACTTTCCGTTAGGAGCTTATAACTCCGTCGGTTTGCGAATTTTTAACCCGATCATTATTTTAACACCCGATTCTTGTCAAGAATATGAATTTACAATTTTTACAACTTCGTCGTATTTTATTTCAACTCGTCACGATTTATTTTTAGTTAACCCGGTACCCGATAACACCTAAAGTATACACTAACTAACTAATTCTAATTAATTGGAGACAAGAGCCTTAATTGCACATCAATTCTCTTCATTTTCTTGTCCATGTGCCGCCCCTCCCCTAGCACCACTAACTTCACATTTCACTTGATTAGCTATCTTTCATTTAATGCACCATTAATACTTTTCTTTGATTTAATTTCACAAACACATAGATAGCAAGAATCAACTAACTAAAAACATCAAAAACCCTCTCTTCTTCCTCCCTAAGGATCGGCCACAGCAAGAACAAAAACAATAATTCATCATTTTTCCAAGATCAAGTGATAAACTAGTTCCTTTTACATTCCTTGTTAGAGTTTTGAAATAAAAACTCCAAGGTTTTGATCCTTTTCATCCAAACTCATATAATCTTCAAGTAAGTTTAAGAACATCTTTTTGATCATGTTATACTTTCATTTGATCCATATGATTATGTATTTTCATGTGTTGTTATTTAAAAATGCAACATACTTATGTTAAACATACCACTTTATTCATTTTTCTTCCTAAACAATAGATCTATAATTTTTATTAACAATCTCATGAAACCCACCAAGGTTGGTGATGTTTAGGACCCCATGACACCTTGAGAAGGTGTATGGTAGGATTTGCGAACTTTTGGTGTCGATTGGAAGGAGTATGAACTAGTCTTAAACCTTAAACATTGATTTTTCAACACTAGAAATACCTACTGTTCTTAAACGTGAGATCTAGAAATTTCAGTAAACATTGAGATATGTTGGCCTTCATATTCAGAAATTTCTTTCAAAAACTAAACCGTGGCCGCTTGAATCACTAAAAACCGACTTATAACGAAGGAGATATGATTTTTCAAAGTTAGGCGACGAAAAACTATTTTCTGAAAATAGCTTGCTGTTTTTCCGAACTTCAAGGGACAAAACGAGACGTTAGACGTGATCTAGACGAGCCGACCTATTGAAAATATGTTAGTTCATATTTGTACAAACCCGTGGATATAAAGAATGTAGAAAACGAGCTTATAACGACCGAGATATACACGTTTGAAACCCGACAAACTCAATTTATTTTTGACAGCCACTATTAGAAAAGTGTTTCTAAGTATAAAATCAGTTTTTGCACTACGTCACATTGAGAGCCTATTTTCTCATGGATTGTGACACGTATGATCAAAATTCAAATAATACGACATTTGGATAAAGTTACAAGGTTTTCAAGAACGTCGAATTTATTCACTAACACTTAACGTACACCATTTCACGACTAGTTTTACGAGGCCATTTGGGCATATTTTCACAAGTTAAGAAAATATAAATTTGCGACGAAAACATTATATTTGCCGATAGAACACCAAACAAGGATCGTGGAATACCGTTTCAACATACTTACATGAAAAGTAGTTTATAACATAACAAGACGTCAAAAATGTACTTTTCATCGAAAAACGTTATTTTCCGAAATCATCGAGTGGTATCGATAACATACGTAATTGCATGAGTAAAATCATTTCATTTACTTATACTAGATCATATCATTCATAATAGGTCGCGGTTAGAGACCGAGCCTCATTTTCATCATATACATTGTGATCATTGTGCTATCATATCAAGTGAGTTTCATAGCCCCTATTTTTATACGTTTTGAACTCTTTGGGGGAGATACATGCTTAAACTGTTTGCTTTCGCTTTTACTCAAGACAATCTTACTCATAAGCTACGCTATACTTTTATACTCTTAAACATGATGTGTAGCTTTATTACGATATGTGCCTTAATGTGTGAACACTATTCTATACGCTATATTCTTTAACCACTGTTTAACTCCTGGATGGAGCCGACAGAGAGGTATTGATAGTACTATCGGGTTGACGCCCCCACTCTTGGCCCCACAACTCTTGGCCCTGGGTGAATATAATCCAGCTATGTTATATTCTTGTTTATGCTTGTCATGAGGTTCAGTTGGTTGTTATACTTTACATTAAGAGCATTCATATCGTATACACTCATGCCTTACTCATACTATATTTTAGCAGTGGGTTGTGAACACACAGGTTGCAAGTTTTGTATGGGTGGGATTTGCAACTGAGTGGATTTACAATGCCTTTGCTGTGGAGACTTTCTCTAAACGCTTTTCAACTTGTTTAAAACAAACTCTATGAACTCACCAACCATTGTGTTGACACTTTAGCATGTATTTTCAGGTATGAAGCAATAGTAAGTTACTGGAGGCTTTTGGCAGGGCATGGCATGGTTATAGAAGACTTTGATAAACATTTGGGACCGCTTAACTTATTTTATGGGCCTATTTCCGCACCACTTTTCATAATGTAAATTTAACAATTTTGACTTCTCAAATATATTCTAAATAATTGTGGAGAAAACCGTTCTTTCTACTTGTGTTGTGATACCAATTGAGTTACACCCCAGCGATGTGTAAGCTTCCGCTGGACCTGATTTTGGGTGTGTGACAGATTGGTATCAGAGCCTTGGTTATAGAGAACTGGGTATTTTAAAAACCTAGACTATAACTACTTTTACGAAAACTTAACCCTATGACCGCCACGTTCCTACCTGCCAAGCTGATGCCTCACTTGTGGTTTGTTTACTGACATATTTGCTGAGATTTGTGTCGTATTATCAGATTAATTATACCCACTTATTTTCATTGATTACTATAACATAAGCATGCTCACATATCATACACGTCTCAGCGTTACGTCTTTTTCCTTACGTAGTTTCATCATTTGACCTCGAGTTTGGTCACTTGCCTTAGTCATTTTAAACGTCCTTTAAATGTGAAGGACATAATATTAGTATAACTGAGCTGAGTATTTAAAAATTCATTGAATCTCGGTGGAATATAGACTGGTCATCTATATTCGACCCGGGATAGTGGGACATAGCCTGACCACCTGTGTCCGACTCAGAGATGAATTTTGAAATACTGAGAGTAGTTATAATAAAATTATGTCCAGCTTGATTTGATCGATGTAAGCAATTCCAAAATCGAGCCAATCTTTCAAAAGACCTCATTTCAGGATGTTGAATCCCTTCTTTCTGACAACTTGCTTCCTAGCTTGATTTAAGTAACAGTTCTTGTTTGATGAGTTGCGAAGATCAAACTGGAATCAAGTTGTTACTCAAACCGATTTAGCCTAATCCCATGACAGTTCTTGTTTGATGAGTTGTGGGATTAAGTAAAAATCGGTTACATAAAGGTCTTTTGAGGGCTACGCTCGAGAATGGGAAAGTTTACCCCATCAAACCCGACCACGAGAACGTACGTACATAGAACGAACGAGCTGAATTCAGGGACTAAATTCCTTTAACGGGTGGAGACTGTCACAATACATATTTTTTCTGGTTTTTACTATTCACAGGTTACTATTCATTAGTTACTATTCACATTTCACTATTCATCGTTTTCGGAGTCAGTTTGAGATTTTGAGAAGTTTTCAAAAATTTTACTATTCATATGACACTAGTCACCATCTCGCAAACTAGGTTTACGGGTATTCAAATTCGCGGAATCAATAAAGACACGTCATGTAGACTAGAGGAGTCTACATATCATCAGAAACGTCATTATCATATTAAGTCATGCACGGGTTTGTGTGTGTTTCATTACGTATGTTCGTTTATTTGTTTAACGTTACCACTCAATCATTACTACTAACATTATACCCAATACTCCCGACTATGATCCTAACATATTTTCATACTCATAATAACAATATAGAGATTATATTATTAATTTACCCGGTGTTTTTAAACCAATCGCTATACTTTCCGTTAGGAGCTTATAACTCCGTCGGTTTGCGAATTTTTAACCTGATCATTATTTTAACACCCGATTCTTGTCAGGAATATGAATTTACAATTTTTACAACTTCGTCGTATTTTATTACAACTCGTCACGATTTATTTTTAGTTAACCCGGTACCCGACAACACCTAAAGTATACACTAACTAACTAATTCTAATTAATTGGAGACAAGAGCCTTAATTGCACATCAATTCTCTTCATTTTCTTGTCCATGTGCCGCCCCTCCCCTAGCACCACTAACTTCACATTTCACTTGATTAGCTATCTTTCATTTAATGCACCATTAATACTTTTCTTTGATTTAATTTCACAAACACATAGATAGCAAGAATCAACTAGCTAAAAACATCAAAAACCCTCTCTTCTTCCTCCCTAAGGATCGGCCACACCAAGAACAACAACAATAATCCATCATTTTTCCAAGATCAAGTAATAAACTAGTTCCTTTTACCTTCCTTGTTAGAGTTTTGAAATAAAAACTCCAAGGATTTGATCCTTTTTCATCCAAACTCATATAATCTTCAAGTAAGTTTAAGAACATCTTTTTGATCATGTTATACTTTCACTTGATCCATATGATTATGTATTTTCAAGTGTTGTTAGTTAAAAATGCAACATACTTATGTTAAACATACCACTTTATTCATTTTTCTTCCTAAACAATAGATCTATAATTTTTATTAACAATCTCATGAAACCCACCAAGGTTGGTGATGTTTAGGACCCTATGACACCTTGAGAAGGTGTATGGTAGGATTTGAGAACTTGTGGTTTCGATTGGAAGGAGTATGAACTAGTCTTAAACCTTAAACATTGATTTTTCAAAACTAAAAATACCTACTGTTCTTAAACGTGAGCTCTGGAAATTTCAGTAAACATTGAGATATTTTGGCGTTCATATTCAGAAAGTTCTTTCAAAAACGAAACCGTGGCCGCTTGAATCACTAAAAACCGACTTATTACGAAGGAGATATGATTTTTCAAAGTTAGGCAACGAAAAACTATTTTCTGAAAATAGCTTGCTGTTTTTCCAAACTTCAAGGGACAAAACGAGACGTTAGACGTGATCTAGACGAGCCAAACTATTGAAAATAAATTAGTTCATATTTGTACAAACCCGTGGATATAAAGAACGTAGAAAACGAGCTTATAACGACCGAGATATACACGTTTGAAACCCGACAAACTCTATTTATTTTTGACAGACACTATTAGAAAAGTGTTTCTAAGTATAAAAACAGTTTTTGCACAATGTCACATTGAGAGCCTATTTTCTCATGGATTGTGACACGTATAATCAAAAGTCAAATAACACGACATTTGGATAATGTTACAAGGTTTTCAAGAACGTCGAATTTATTCACTAACACTTAATGTACACCATTTAACGACTAGTTTTACGAGGCCATTTGGGCATATTTTCACAAGTTAAGAAAATATAAATTTGCGACGAAAACATTATATTTGCCGATAGAACACCAAACAAGGATCGTGGAATACCGTTTCAACATACTTACACGAAAAGTAGTTTATAACATAACAAGACGTCAAAAATGTACTTTTCATCGAAAAACGTTATTTTCCGAAATCATCGAGTGGTATCGATAACATACGTAATTGCATGAGTAAAATCATTTCATTTACTTATACTTGATCATATCATTCATAATAGGTCGCGGTTAGAGACCGAGCCTCATTTTCATCATATACATTGTGATCATTGTGCTATCATATCAGGTGAGTTTCAAAGCCCCTATTTTTATACGTTTTGAACTCTTTGGGGGAGATACATGCTTAAACTGTTTTCTTTCGCTTTTACTCAAGACAATCTTACTCATAAGCTACACTATACTTTTATACTCTTAAACATGATGTGTAGCTTTATTACGATATGTGCCTTAATGTGTGAACACTATTCTATACGCTATATTCTTTAACCACTGTTTAACTCCTGGATGGAGCCGACGGAGAGGTATTCATAGTACTATCAGGTTGACGCCCCCACTCTTGGCCCCACAACTCTTGGCCATGGTTGAATATAATCTAGCTATGTTATATTCTTTTTTATGCTTGTCATGAGGTTCAGTTGGTTGTTATACTTTACATTAAGAGCATTCATATCGTATACACTCATGCCTTACTCATACTATATTTTAGCAGTGGGTTGTGAACACACAGGTTGCAAGTTTTGTATGGGTGGGATTTGCAACTGAGTGGATTTACAATGCCTTTGCTGTGGAGACTTTCTCTAAACGCTTTTCAACTTGTTTAAAACAAACTCTATGAACTCACCAACCATTGTGTTGACAATGTAGCATGTATTTTCAGGTATGAAGCAATAGTACGTTACTGGAGGCTTTTGGCAGGGAATGGCATGGTCATAGAAGACTCTGATAAACATTTGGGACCGCTTAACTTATTTTATGGGCCTATTTCCGCACCACTTTTCATAATGTAAATTTAACACTTTTGACTTCTCAAATATATTCTAAATAATTGTGGAGAAAACCGTTCTTTGTACTTGTGTTGTGATACCAATTGAGTTACACCCCAGCGATGTGTAAGCTTCCACTGGACTCGATTTTGGGGGTGTGACATTTACGCAATGGCGTGGGAGCAATTCAAAGCTTTAATGCTCCAGAAATATTGCCCTCGCACTGAGGTTAAAAAAATGGAGGCAGAATTTTGGAACTTAAAGGTTCAAGGCACCAATATTTTAGTGTACACACAACGCTTCCAATGGTTAGCATTACTATGTCCCGAGTTGGTTGCTACTTAGGCGCGAATGATAGAGCGTTACATCAGAGGATTACCCTTGAACATCAGAGGGAATATATTGGCTGCTAATCCTATTGACTTACATAACACAATCTCCATCCCTCACAACTTAATGGATCAGGTGATCCAACTTATGGCAGAAGAGGGAGGAGATAACAAAATGAAATGGGAAGACAACTCAAGAGCCAACCATCAGCCAAACAAAAACCCCAATAACTACAATAACCAGAACAAGCAACAAGAGGTCGCCAAGGTCTATACTATTGGGTCAGGAGAAAAGAAGGTTTCTATAGGGAAGTTGCCCTTGTGTAACTGTTATAACTACCACCACAACGGGCAGTGCGCTGGAAGGTGTAACAACTGTCAGAAGATAGGACACATGGCCAAAGAATGCAGGTCTAAAGCCCTCGCAGGAGCACAAACAGCACCAGAAAATAATCAAAGGGCTGAGGGAACCTGCTATGGGTGCAGAAAGAAGGGGCACTACGGGAACGAGTGCCAGGAAGACGTGGATAACAAGGCTTGAACGTAATATCAAAAAGTCAACTGCCCTATATGTCGAGACCTAAGTTTAGATTCTCTTAAAATTGTATCCCTGCGAGATTACATTAGTAGTTTCCTACGAACCTTGTCATATCGTATGAATCCAGTGTACGTTTATCTTGAGTTATAAGCTTATTTGACTCACAACTATCTGAAAACTAATATCAACTAGATGTATCAACTATCGCTCATCGCACTCCATATTTTCCCACTTATTCTATAAACTATTCTGATTTTCATTTTACGAACTATTTTATCACAACCAGTTGTGACTTTACTACTTCCTCATAAACATAAATGCCGGTATGTCTTCAAACTAAACCCAGCATTGCATCGTTGGACCTTAATTATACAAAGCCTGATCACCTATGTATAATCCAGGTAGGACCATACTATGCTAGGAATGGTTACCTTTAATTTTTATCAAAGGTCAAGTTTTTCTATTTCTACTTTAGAGAACTCAAAAACTCTCATGTGTGAGTACATAAAAGTGGTGCAACTTATAGGCATTCACGCTAGTAAACACTGTAACCAAGTAGATTTCTACACAACCTTACTGCATAAATTCAGCTTTACCCTACATCACTTTTAATCTGGAAGAAATCAAGATTTACAATCGACTACACTTTATCAAAGAACCTATTGAGGTCATGGACCGAGAGCTCAAGAGATTGAAACATAGTCGAATCCCGATTATCAAAGTTTGTTGGAATTCCCGAAGACGCTCTGAGTTCACGTGGGAACGTGAAAATGATTTCAATGCCAAATAGTCCCATCTTTTTGCATCTTCACCTGATAGCACGAGTTGAATGTCGGGAGGACATTCAAATAAGGTTGGGAGACAGTAACAAATGGTAATTTTCCCATTTAATAATAACTGTTACTTATCAGAAAATGCGCATTATTTATTTTCTGACATCTGTTAGTGAGAGGTTATCTCATTTAATTACGTTATCACACTACGATAACTCAAAAACATTGATACGTAATACAATACATTGGAACGAGCTCACACACGGACCACGAAAATCAATATTTCTAATAAACAACCAAACGGACCATATCACTATTTCTAGCCCAACTCTTAAGCCTGTTACTATTCATAGCCCAACAAAATTTCATATTTCTTTTCTTTTCAATCGACTTAATGCACCAAAACTTGACTCGTTTATTTTGGGATTTCGACACATAATATATACAAGTTTTTACACATCTCGAATCTCCATACATCAAACAAACAGGATGTCGAGTCTCATTTCCTAATTCAAAGGTTTGGTCTATAAACGAGACACAAAGTAAAACGCACCCGAGACACGTACAAGTTTAACAAATAATTATCCATTTTAACTAACTCGATCCAACTTGATTTTTACTTAAGCATATAGTTATTTTTAGTCAATTTTGAGCTTATGAGATTATTTCTCACCATTTTCTAGCCTGTGGGCCCGTTTGAAATCGTTTTGGACCTTTTTAAATGTGTCGAACACATATACAAATATACCATTTGTACATAACCGATCTAAACAAGCAAACCCCCCCTCCTAATGCCTATATACTCAAGTTTAACCTCATCATATCCCCTAAGAATCTTAAAATCTCTGCCAAAGGAATATAATCTACAACTTGTGCATTTTTTATAATATACTCTATACGAATACATGCATATACATCGAACCACACACACACACTTGCATTCCCACTTGAAAACTCACTTATACATTCTCTTTAAGACTCCTACACTCATTACCGAAACCTCACAAGAACAGGAAGCAATTCCAAGTCAAAAATATAGTTTTTGAAACCTTTTGTGATCATACAAACAAGTGAAGTGCATCATACTCGATTCTAAGCCACGTTAAACGTATAACTCACCACCTTTAGGTGTGGTAAGATCCTAAAAACTCTTTCTTCATTCGTTAATACAAGTTCTAATATACCATGCATCATTTTATAGTTCATTCGATCACCATTTACTTTATATGCATTTTATCGAGTTCCTTTATTTATTTTACGCAACATATATGACCTCCTATTCATGGATGGCTAGATTTTACAAGTTACACATTTATTCGACATATATACATTCGTTTTATTGCATATCGAGACCCTTTTATCCAGTTTGATGCATCGTTAAATTCATATGAAATTAATATGTCACATTTCATTTTCGAACATATTCACTTTCATCGACAAGAAATAGCCTCATTAAAACCATATCATACACACGACATATGTAACACCCCAACCCGACAAGGGTAAAGATATCACAATGATGGTTTCATATCAGATCAAACAAAGCATACATCTATAGCAATACAAGAATACTCAAAGGTTACAAATGAAATACAGATACTATAAGGTTACAAATGAACTTCCACTAAATACTAATTCCGAAATAATAATAACTTCTAATCACTTCTAAATCCAGAATAGCTATCCACCCATTCCCAGCTCTTTACTAAAAACCTGCCGCAGGAAAAGAAATGCGGCTGAGCTACGAGAGCTCAGTGAACAGATATAACGATAACAAACAGTAATAGAGAATAATGCAGAATAACAGAAACAATGGTCAAACAGATGTAATATGGATCACGGAATAAGTCAATGAATAAACATAAAGGGAAAAGAGAAAGGGATAGTAATCCACCACGAGCCCAGAAACAGATCATATCATATCGTAACCATAAATCTTCAAATCATATAGAGGGGAGACCTCTCAGATAATCAGATAATATGAGGGGTGTCCTCATTCTTCAAATGGAGTAGCTAGCTCCCAGATATATGTGAAGGGCATGTATAGCACACAGTACCAATCACCTGACAATAATAAATCAATCATGTTAAATCCACTAAACAGATCAGATCTAGGATGCATCCATACGCCCCTGCAGACAAATCATAATCATAGTGGCCATAACAGATAACAGATAAGGGACGGTGTGGAACATCACTCAACCACACTAGAGTCATGCCATTGGTGCATCAATGACACGGACATGGAACCCCCATGCCTAGTGAAAAATGGCTCGGGTATTAAACTGGGAGTCAAATATCATATCATAATCAGAGTGTCATATCAAAAGGTTCATATCAAAGATTTCAGAAGTGCATATCAAAGGTTCATAATCAGAGGTTCATAGCAGAGTTTCATATCAAAGGGATCATAACAAAGGTATCATATCAGGACTATCAGATCAAAGGTGTATAAGAAGTCATGAGAAACCTTAAGAGAAAGGTCAGAATATCTGTACCTTAACCGTACCGAAATGAAGGAAAAGAAAACACAAGGATCACAAGCTACTCCCTCTTCCATGTCTTCCTGAATTAATATCATTTAGTGCTTAAGTCCATATTTAATGTCATAACTACTTTTATTTCATATCGTTATCCAAATTAACTTACCTTTATTTTGTTTACTGTATGAACATTTATATACATTCTCTTAATAATATGTTTAACTATTCCTTTTGGTCTACTTTTCATCCAACTCTTAAATTGTGTATGATCACAGTTTGACAATTATTCCAACACTTGACAGATTGACCCTACACACACAATGCAACATAATGAGCCACATGAAATTCCATCACACCCACTCCTTATTCACATGTAAACACACGCATGACCCTTCTATTCTTTCTTAGTTTCATGATCAGTTTATAGCACACATTATACATATATGTCGTATATCTGCTTTCATGACCAAATCCAAACGTATCAACACAGATTCGAAAAGATAGATCTCCTCTGAATTCGACACAGATGACACCACACATACATCCAGCCCTACAATCACACATACTACAGTACTCCAAATTCACCCCACAATTCCATCATTTGTCCCAGGTTCCATGCATTAGTTTTATGACCTTTACGTTCATACAAACACACCCATGACTTCGACATTTTAACTCTCGTACGACACCAAACAACCCAGTTACCCATGCATGTATGCACGACCCTCTATGATCGATAATTCATGACGCCACACACGAATTTAAACGAGCCAAGACCTCTTCATAACATCACACATTAGACACCCTAAACACTTACACACACGAAATCATAAACTCCTGTAGCCCTCGCCTAGGGTTTCATCTTTTGACATTTCATATTAGAGTTTATATTTATAACACAACATGTTCGATCGTGTGTATTACCCATTTTTTTTTATTAAGCTTAACGTTTGACAATCAAGGGTTGGACGAAGGGACTCGACAAGAACAGAAAGCACACTCGACAGTCGACACAAACATGGTCTAATAATACGACACCCACACCAGCAACATCACACATATGCATTTCCTTCGTGCGTCATATTATTTAACGAAACAGTTAGACTTGGTTTCATATTATACGTACATATATCAAAATATTCGCACCAAGAAATACATCAAGGTGTTCAAGGGTTACCTCAGGTCGGATGGTACGAATGAAATCCGAAGCAAGAACGAACCACGCTCGGAAACAAGACCCACGACTTCCATACAATCACCCACCTTCACCTTCGAGCCTAAAGTTAACACGCCTCTTTTTTTTTTTTTTTTTTTTTTTTTTTCGACGCTTGTCGCCTTCTGGTTCTTAGAGAATGAAATGGGTCGGCTGCTTGTGTTTTATGAGAGTGTGTTGTCTTCTAAATTTTTGAGTGAAATAGAATGTGATATTGTTTTAATAAAACGTGTAGAGTGAAGCCCAAATTGGAAAGTTGCAAATCAAAGGTTTGATTGAATGGAGATTGACGTGTAGAGTGGAGCCAAATTGGAAGTTGCAAATCAAAGGTTTGACTGAATGGTGATTGGCTTGCTTCCCACTCAAATTTGCTATCCATAATTAGAGATATGGATATACTTGAATCTCAAAAAAAAAAATGAAACGTGTGATACAAAAATAAAGTTAAAGAGAAGTTGTATACGAATGAGAGTATATTCAAAAGGAACACGTGTGGGATTTTTTTTTTTAGCATCTTGTAAAATATTAAAATGTTGTCACAAAATTACCTTACTTCATATATTGCTCATTACACAGAGTTTGGAATTTATTTGGTGTTTTACATATGTTTTATTTAGATTTTAAAGTTTCAGGGGCAATTTGGTCATTTTACATGTTTCAGATTTTAGGGTTTTACAACTCTTCCCCTCTAACAAAAAAATTTTCGTCCTCGAAATTTGGAGTCGCAAGGTTAGACAACGTCGTAGCAAATCGTAAAAGATCGTCACGAACATCCTCACGCCCGGGGAGGTTCTTCCAAAAGGATCTTCAAAAAGAAATGGTTTCTCATGACTCAATTAAAACAAGTTGGGTTCAGATTCCTCAGAAGGAGACAATATAAGTTGATTTCTGATCAAAGGTCCATGCAACATAAAATGGACGATAGGTGAATCTTCAGAAAGCTCACGTGGAATACTAACAAGATTTCAAATCAAATTGACTGTATTAACAGTAGGGAGTTCTAACGGAAGTCCAAGATTTATGACTGAGGTAGACGGAATGCAAAATGAGAGTCCAAACTCATCCAACTATTGAATGAACGAAAGCAGAGTATACGCATAGGTTGAATGAACCTAAAGTCTCACTAATCACAGATAACCAACGGAGATCAGATTCTAAACTTCTTAGGTACTCCCAAAGATATCCTATGGCCACAATGAGTGCACGTTATATGGTGTAAGTATTATCACGTTGATCAGGCGTCATAATACTAGCACCACATAAATATGCCTTCATGATGATCATATTTTATCTCAAGTCGTAATCAAAACCACCTATCTTAATCCACCTAGTACTTCTACAGTCTCAGAGGTCATCAAAATCAAACACCATAACTAAGAGAAGAACGAACTACTCGAAAAAGTTAACGGAAATCTCAGAATGTCTATCAGAATTTGGTACATCATTAAAAGCATCAGATCATCCATCATTCGTCAAATTTCACATAACAAAACCATCGTCCACCATACGCAGAATGAACACCGAACGAAATTACTAACAGGGAACATAAATCATTCAGGGAATCCTATCTTAAGTAACGGAAATTTGAGTAGGTCAAGAGGAAATGAATTACGTCATCCATAGCTTCATTCTTCACCAAAATCAACTCTTCCAAACACAAACGTTCACTTCAGAATTATCGTCCATTCAAATACATGATCTTAAACTTCTTCCAAGTCCATGCAGTCTATCGTATGATCATAGAGTGGAAAAGAAATATCAACTCGAGTCTAGTCCCTCAAGCCTTCGGCACTTCTCCTTGGAACTGTGGTGTAGTAACGTGGATCTCCGGTATGGTCACTGTGCATTCTTCCGTTCGCTAGTCTGCTTCTGCTCTCAATCCCTCTTAGTACGACTAAGACGAATAGAGGAGCAAGACTGCGTGTCTTCGACAGGTCTTCAGCACAGTTCAGAATTCGCCATCTCAAACTGCCGTCATCGCCGGATGCATGGTAGTGTTGTCTGCTACAATCGCTAGGTGCCAATCAAGTCTATTTCCTCCAGAATAAGGGTCCTTTTACAAAATGATTTACATGCTCCTCTTTGTGCATAAAACTGAAATACTTCCCGGAGGTTACTCTCAGTTTGTCATCTCCCTTCTTAGAAGTTCTTGTGGTTGCTTCTTCAGTCCTTCAATCATCCACAGAGGTCGTCTGGTACGGAGTTTTCAAAGATAGAATCAATCATTGATACGCTGAATTGAAAGGTGGTCATGGTAGTGATACGATTAGGTTTACGATAGTCAATACTCCAAAGTTTTCTCTTTCTTCTTCACAAGCTAACAGGGTATTCAAAATGAAACACTGAGGTGAACAAAATCATATTCCATCATCTTATCCAATTTCTCAACTTCTATGGCATCATGGTCCGTCGACCGGGATTGGTTCGAATTTTCATTCTACTTCTCAACCGGAAAGGAAACCCAAGAGTTCCATCATAGAACACCAGAAAATTTTCACAACAACTTCCAATACTAAAGTTTTCTAAGAGTGGATAAAAGGTGTCAGGAGGCAATCAACAATCAATTGAGATCGAGGTAGATGTTACCAAGGCAGCGTTAACAGATTTGAGCGGTTACCGGTTATCATAACGAAAGTGGGATGAAGCATATTACTAAAGGTCACAAATCAGATACAGTAGTCCCTGGCAGCGTATGAGGGCCAGCCAATCCATATCTTAAAGACCACATAATCGAATATATCAAAGCAAACGGATTCGTAGGATGAGTACGGTCGACAAGCCAGACGGATAGTTCATATCTCAGGGTTAAGTACATGGTTCATCAAAGTGTGGAAATAGATAAATGAACAATTCAAGGTGTTGGAGTCTTGATTAGTTATTTAGCATAAGTGGCAGGTAGGTTGTGAGTCATCGGTAATACGAACATCGTATAACTGTAAAAAGTGAGGCATATAGAATATCAGTAATCAGCATCATCATAACAATTTCACATCGAGACAAAATTATCGTCGTATCCCTGGCTAATAATCACTAGAGTTCTCATAGGAGTAGTAATGGGCTTTGCAAGGACAGAGTAATTTCAGATGATACATTTATATCCAGCACAGAAATGAATTTATAAAATGTGTCAAACACATTAGGATTAAATGACCGTCGGGATGGTCAGAGGAGTACCAAACTGCTTATCAAATAGGTCGGAAGTGAAGAACAAAAATCAGGTGGTGATGGCAAAAGTTTAACAATCAGAAATCATGGTAGGGAGTTCAAAATGGTTTCAAACACCGAAGGTGAACATAGGAGGGTAATCGTCAATGATCAATCAACCTATCCTTTATCAGAATAAAAATCAAAGTTAACTATTCAATGAAAACATATCGGCAACGCAAGTCTTATCGTTCAAAAGTGAGAGGGAAGCATCCTTATACTCATGGGAATAGAGATGTTTAAGACGAACTCGGATAGGGTCAGAAGATTCATAGATTATCAAAAGCATATAACAGAATGCATCCAGTAAGTCATCGTCATAGAGATTCTCAGAATACCCGAAAAGACATCAAAATGATTAACAAAAGAATCAGAGGTCGGAGTAGGAATCTTAGGTGGTGCAAAACGGGAGTTTTCAATCTCCAAAAGTGATCTCAACAAACAGGGCATAAATCAGAGTGATGCGGAAGCAATGCTACTTAAACAAAAACCTTATAGTCTACCCATTCCTCACTGGTCAAAACTTAAGTTCCTATAGGGAAATCCTAAAGCAAATCTTAAAGGTTATCTTATGAGCGCATACAGTGGAAACTTAGTGGTCCAAACTTCACAGGTCAAGGGTAAATGTATTACGAGTCGCAGCCTGTCGCTCTGATACCATAAATTGTAACACCCCAACCCGACAAGGGTAAAGATATCACAATGATGGTTTCATATCAGATCAAACAAAGCATACATCTATAGCAATACAAGAATACTCAAAGGTTACAAATGAAATACAGATACTATAAGGTTACAAATGAACTTCCACTAAATACTAATTCCGAAATAATAATAACTTCTAATCACTTCTAAATCCAGAATAGCTATCAGTCTTCTAAGTCCAAAGGTACTCTCCACCCATTCCCAGCTCTTTACTAAAAACCTGCCGCAGGAAAAGAAATGCGGCTGAGCTACGAGAGCTCAGTGAACAGATATAACGATAACAAACAGTAATAGAGAATAATGCAGAATAACAGAAACAATGGTCAAACAGATGTAATATGGATCACGGAATAAGTCAATGAATAAACATAAAGGGAAAAGAGAAAGGGATAGTAATCCACCACGAGCCCAGAAACAGATCATATCATATCGTAACCATAAATCTTCAAATCATATAGAGGGGAGACCTCTCAGATAATCAGATAATATGAGGGGTGTCCTCATTCTTCAAATGGAGTAGCTAGCTCCCAGACATATGTGAAGGGCATGTATAGCACACAGTACCAATCACCTGACAATAATAAATCAATCATGTTAAATCCACTAAACAGATCAGATCTAGGATGCATCCATACGCCCCTGCAGACAAATCATAATCATAGTGGCCATAACAGATAACAGATAAGGGACGGTGTGGAACATCACTCAACCACACTAGAGTCATGCCATTGGTGCATCAATGACACGGACATGGAACCCCCATGCCTAGTGAAAAATGGCTCGGGTATCAAACTGGGAGTCAAATATCATATCATAATCAGAGTGTCATATCAAAAGGTTCATATCAAAGATTTCAGAAGTGCATATCAAAGGTTCATAATCAGAGGTTCATAGCAGAGTTTCATATCAAAGGGATCATAACAAAGGTATCATATCAGGACTATCAGATCAAAGGTGTATAAGAAGTCATGAGAAACCTTAAGAGAAAGGTCAGAATATCTGTACCTTAACCGTACCGAAATGAAGGAAAAGAAAACACAAGGATCACAAGCTACTCCCTCTTCCATGTCTTCCTGAATTAATATCATTTAGTGCTTAAGTCCATATTTAATGTCATAACTACTTTTATTTCATATCGTTATCCAAATTAACTTACCTTTATTTTGTTTACTGTATGAACATTTATATTACATTCTCTTAATAATATGTTTAACTATTCCTTTTGGTCTACTTTTCATCCAACTCTTAAATTGTGTATGATCACAATTTGACAATTATTCCAACACTTGACAGATTGACCCTACACACACAATGCAACATAATGAGCCACATGAAATCTCATCACACCCACTCCTTATTCACATGTAAACACACGCATGACCCTTCTATTCTTTCTTAGTTTCATGATCAGTTTATAGCACACATTATACATATATGTCGTATATCTGCTTTCATGACCAAATCCAAACGTATCAACACAGATTCGAAAAGATAGATCTCCTCTGAATTCGACACAGATGACACCACACATACATCCAGCCCTACAATCACACATACTACAGTACTCCAAATTCACCCCACAATTCCATCATTTGTCCCAGGTTCCATGCATTAGTTTTATGACCTTTACGTTCATACAAACACACCCATGACTTTGACATTTTAACTCTCGTACGACACCAAACAACCCAGTTACCCATGCATGTATGCACGACCCTCTATGATCGATAATTCATGACGCCAACACACGAATTTAAACGAGCCAAGACCTCTTCATAACATCACACATTAGACACCCTAAACACTTACACACACGAAATCATAAACTCCTATAGCCCTCGCCTAGGGTTTCATCTTTTGACATTTCATATTAGAGTTTATATTTATAACACAACATGTTCGATCGTGTGTATTACCCATTTTTTTTTATTAAGCTTAACGTTTGACAATCAAGGGTTGGACGAAGGGACTCGACAAGAACAGAAAGCACACTCGACAGTCGACACAAACATGGTCTAATAATACGACACCCACACCAGCAACAGCACACATATGCATTTCCTTTGCGCGTCATATTATTTAACGAAACAGTTAGACTTGGTTTCATATTATACGTACATATATCAAAATATTCGCACCAAGAAATACATCAAGGTGTTCAAGGGTTACCTCAGGTCGGATGGTACGAATGAAATCCGAAGCAAGAACGAACCACGCTCGGAAAC
This sequence comes from Artemisia tridentata subsp. tridentata, assembly GCA_021014915.2. Taxonomy (NCBI): domain Eukaryota; kingdom Viridiplantae; phylum Streptophyta; class Magnoliopsida; order Asterales; family Asteraceae; genus Artemisia; species Artemisia tridentata. The sequence goes on from CP139507.1 coordinate 352,843,666, forward strand.
AAGACCCACGACTTCCATACAATCACCCACCTTCACCTTCGAGCCTAAAGTTAACACGCCTCTTTTTTTCTTTTTTTTTTTTTTTTCGACGCTTGTCGCCTTCTGGTTCTTAGAGAATGAAATGGGTCGGCTGCTTGTGTTTTATGAGAGTGTGTTGTCTTCTAAATTTTTGAGTGAAATAGAATGTGATATTGTTTTAATAAAACGTGTAGAGTGAAGCCCAAATTGGAAAGTTGCAAATCAAAGGTTTGATTGAATGGAGATTGACGTGTAGAGTGGAGCCAAATTGGAAGTTGCAAATCAGAGATTTGACTGAATGGTGATTGGCTTGCTTCCCACTCAAATTTGCTATCCATAATTAGAGATATGGATATACTTGAATCTCAAAAAAAAATGAAACGTGTGATACAAAAATAAAGTTAAAGAGAAGTTGTATACGAATGAGAGTATATTCAAAAGGAACACGTGTGGGGATTTTTTTTTTTTAGCATCTTGTAAAATATTAAAATGTTGTCACAAAATTACCTTACTTCATATATTGCTCATTACACAGAGTTTGGAATTTATTTGGTGTTTTACATATGTTTTATTTAGATTTTAAAGTTTCAGGGGCAATTTGGTCATTTTACATGTTTCAGATTTTAGGGTTTTACAACATATCCTTTTATTTACTTGAACTGATTCTCTAATACCTCATCTAATAATCTATACAAATAAGCTCACACCATAAGCTACTAAAAGCCCCTTTCGAAGACCAAAGTGATCGCTACTTGAACCAGTTTTGAAATTCCCTTTTATTGATTGGGCTTATTAAACCAAATAAGCAGCCCAATAAGCATTTGCGATAAGCAATGCTTATAAGCTGTTTGAGCATGTTTTTATGACCCTAAAATAAGTCCAATGATAAGACCAAAATGTCCTTAACCCCAACGATTCATAAATTGTTATTGGGCCTTTAATAAATCTCGTTAAGGCTCAATAATCAGAAAATACGCTGTTTTCAGAAATAAGCAGTTCATTTTGACTTTAATAAGCATTATAAAAATGTTGCAACTTTCAGAAAATCAATTTCACAATTTTTGTGAAATTTGGACTTATTTTGCAAAAGATATTCCAAATCGGGTTAACTTTGTCAATTTCGTATTACTATGTTCCAAACTGTGTAATTCATAACTTCAGGCTCAAAATTGTTAAAACAATAAACATAAGGCTTAAAATGTAATAATTGACCTTTATTGGACTAAAAATGTAATTGATACTGACTGATGACTAACGGTGCAAAACTAACACCGTTAGGGTAGAAAGTGTAAATTTTGTGTAAATGCAAGGACTGAACAGTAACATTATTCCATATTCATTTCTATTTCATGTTTTACTCATTTTCATTTAAACATGTGCATTTTATTATTCGTTTCAGTATATTTACTTTCGTTACGTTTATATAATTATAACGAACTTTTAAACGATTTACTTAATGTTTTATTCGACGACACTCGAGGAAACGGTAACTATATAATCAATGACATAAAAACAAGATACTATTATGTATAATATTATTTTTGAACATTAAGCATTTTAAGCATATCAAACACATACATCACAAACCAAATTGTTATCCGTTACTCATTTTCACACTCGTTATTCGTATTGAGCCAAAACTATCAAAATCTCAGACTTCACTATTATTCAGGTCGTGTGTTGGAGTCGTTCCCATTACTTACTTAATTTCATATTTCACCTTGCCAGCTATACTTAAGGTAAGTCATAGCCCCACTTTTACTATTATTACTTGCTTTACATTGGGGTGAGAAACATGCAAAACACTTTTCACGGACCGACACTATACTCATGTTTTATCAAACTATTACGCAATGATTATCCTAAGCATTGTATCCCCTTCATGCCCAAACTCATGAACCGTCAATTCCTGCTGGGAAGCGCGAATGCTATAAATAGATCTATTGGGGTTGACACCCCCGTTCGGTTTGGCCAGGTTGGCCAAATGCGAGCGTATAACATGTCGAAAAACGAGTGTCTCGGGATAGACACTTTCACGGGCCTTTATTTAACGTGCTTCTAGAGCATGCACATTGTCAAGCTTCGGTTGCATGAAGTTAGTGCTAGCGTAATAAACATTTATATTGATGTGTCATCATTGTGACGGTCACATGCTTCACTTATGGTCCAAATTTACTACTTTATATAAACCTATGAACTCACCAACCTTTGTGTTGACACTTTTAGCATGTTTTTCTCAGGTGTTTAATTGTTGATATATGATGATGCAAGGCAGGGCTTGGTAGGGGTATAGGCACACTTTTGGAGTGTACACATAACCAGAGTTTTTGTATCATGGGACAACTAATAACTTTTATGGGCCTTATTTTTTGCATTTCAATAATGTAAAACTTATGTTTTAACTGAAGAAGCTTTTAAAATGGATTTGATAAATTTGTTCTCTATTACTTATGTTATGATCCAATTACGTAGCACCCCAGATGTTATTTCCGCTGCAATCTGATTTGGGGGTGTTACATAAGGGGTGTTATGGTTGCGCCAAGCTTGTCGTTAACCTGAAATAAGAAATACAAAGACACTACGTTAAGTGACTGCGCAGGGGTTGGACCCTGCGAACTACCTCCGGCGTGCGAATGAGTATATGATATGATAAGTTGGTAAGTTTGTAGTGAAATGAGAGGGTCGAGTTTCCATACCATTGTTCCCAGCCCGTCCAAGCTATTTATAGGGGAGAAAATAAGCCTTGGAGAGCTCATGCACAAATATCAGAGATCATTGGGGCGTCCCATGATTTAAGGTAACCACTAGGGCTTAGTGACCCACTATCTCTTTCTTGGCGGGAAAGCTCAAGGAAAAGAGGGGACGTGGGTATGACCAAGTCAAGGTGTTCTCCACTCTAGTATCTTCGATGGGTGTACCCCGAAGGGCTTAAGGCTTCGATTGGCGAGTTCCCAACTGGTAACCACATCATAGATGAATGGTTTGACGCCAGTGAAGATTTTAGGAGGCTGACCTAGGCCTTCGAGTTGAAGGTTTCGACCAGGTCCGAACGGGTGTCCTTCGACCTGTTCAGAGGGTACATCATCAAGCCCCCCAGTCGAAAGTGATATATACGTACGAGGGTATATCGCTTATGACTCTATCAAATACGTACACCATTTCCCTCTCGTCACAAATTCGTATAAAAAAGGAAAATGTGCTTTAACTAATTACGCATTAAATGCAGTAATTATTGTCAGAGCAACCCACCCCATAGGCTACAGTTGCTCTTATCTCGGTAACCCCAAACATCCTTTCAAATTTTAAAAACTGATTTGAAATCCGGATGGGGTTTAAATCTAGAAGGACACGTGGTCGGTTAGGATTAAAGGGGGTAAGGGGTATATAATTTTATTATACCGCAAACCCTATTTCACTTTATCACTCCGCCCAAAATTTTACACATAGTACTGTGCTTCGTGTATCATTCCGACCGAATGGTAACGTCCTCCCTCATCGATCTTTAATTTCTTGCTTTACTTTTGTACATTCATCATGAGCATGGGTGCAAAACACATAATTAGACAACAAAAATGTACATTGTCTAAGAAAGTATTATCCGATTTCCTTAATGGGTACCCCATACCCAAAGAGTTTAAGGTGATGCTTCCGAGCAAACACCAAAATATCTACGATGCACCCGAAGGGTACGTTGGGCTGTATGTACATGCTTTTACCACTACAAAAAAACAGGCTTTCAGAGACTAAATTTTTAGGGACTGATATATCAGTCGCTGATACATAGCATCGGTAACTGAAACATCAGTTACTGATACTTTTAAGGACTGGCCTTTTATTGACTGATTGCGGCGACTAAAAATCAGTCCTCGATTCAGTGACCCCATATTTGAGACTAAATTTCAGTTACTAATATGCCTGTACGGGAAAAAATTTTGGAGGCAAATTTGTTAGTGACTGAATAAGGGTGACAATTCAGTCCCTAGTACATGTACATCATATCTAAGACTAAATTTCAGTTACAAATATATTTGCGCAATAAAAAATTTTGGCGGAAAATTTGTTTGTGACTGAATTATAGTCACAGTTCGGTCCCTAATACATGGAGATCATAGCTAAGACTAAGTTTCAGTTACAAATATGTCTACACAATAAAAAGGTTTGGAGGGAAATTTTTTAGTGACTGAATTTCAGTCACAGCTGCGTCCCTATTACATGGACATCATACCTAAGACTAAAATTCAGTTACAAATATGTTTGCGCAATAAAAAAAGTTTGGAGGGAAATTTGTTAGTGACTGAATTTGAATCCCAACTCAGTCCCTAATACATGGACATCATAGCTAAGACTAAAGTTCAGTTACAAATACGTATGCAAAATAAAAAAACTTTTAAGAGAAAATTGTTTATGACTGAATTTTAGTCCCACATAAACCTCTTATACATGGGCAACATATTTAAGACTAAAATTCAGTTATAAATATGTCTACACAATAAAAAGGTTTGTAGGGAAAATTTGTAGTGACTGAATTTCAGTCACAGCTGAGCCCCTATTACATGGACATCATACCTAAGACTAAAATTCAGTTACAAATATGTCTGCGCAATAAAAAAGGTTTGGAGGGAAATTTGTTAGTGACTGAATTTCAATCACGACTCAGTCCCTAATACATGGACATCATAGCTATGACTAAATTTCAGTTACAAATACGTATGCAAAATAAAAAGGTTTGGAGAGACAATTATTTGTGACTGAATTTCAGTCCCACATAAACGTCTTATACATGGGCAACATATTATATATATATATACTAAAACCCGTGTAACAGTCCCCCCAAAGCAAGTGGTGCACTGTTTTGCACTGTAATACACTGTAGCATTTGTTTTGCACTGTTATAAACTGTTTGTGCTGCACTGTAGCGCTTAAAAAAAGTTTTTTTTTTTTTTTTTTTTTTTTTTTTTTTTTTTTTTTTTCTGCTATTACAAAACTATGTATCAATTATCATAAATAAAAAATCAAATCAATATGATAATTGCTAACCAGAACTAACACAACAACTAAAAGCCGTCTGGAGAAGGGGTCCAAAGCAAGTGTATTAGTGCACTGTTTTGCACTGTGATACACTGTTTCGTACTGTAGCAAAGTGTATTAGTGCACTGTTTTACACTGTAATACACTGTTTCGTACTGTAGCAATTGTAATTATTCACAAACCCAACCCAGAAAACACAATATCAAAAGTTAAAACCATCCTACATTAATTCGCAACAAATCCAACTCTATATCAAAATCCAATCGACACAAACAAATCCACATCTAAACTAATCCTATCTCTAAACCAAACACAAATCCACATCCAAATCCACACCGAACCTAAACAAAATCTAAACCGCAAATAAATCCAACACAAACCTCACAACTCCACAATCTGAACCCTAACCCTAAACAACTACACCTCGCCTCGCCGTGACTTACCAGGAGTCACAGCTTGGCTTCGCCGTACGTCGGCTGTTGAGACCTCAAACAAACCCGAGACCAAACTAAACGAGCTACAACGCATCAAGAGATAAAGGAGAATAAAAGAAACCGGATAAACAAACAACTCACCCCGAGTCAACACGAGTTGACTCAATGAGTCCGAGTCGCAGGTGAGTCACAAACGAGTCGCGACCGAGTCAGGGTCAAAACACGAGTTCCACACGGTTTTTATAAAAAAAAAATAGGTTTTTATTAGAAAAAGTTTATATAAATCGGATTTAATAAAATATAGAAATTAGGGTTTCAAAAATATTTAAATACAAAGGGGAAAGGGGCGCGTGAAAGAGTTTACCGAGAAGAAAATAAGGTGAGAGGGGCTGTGGTAGTGGCGGTGGTGTTACCGAAGGTGGTGGTGGCGAGTGGGTGGTGTAGAAGCTCCAGAAATGATCAGGATAAACCGATCTATTGATTTGGCAATTAAAAGATCTCGTCGGAAAAAATTCCGTCGAAGGTGGTTGGCCAGAAGTGACGGCGGTGGCCGGTCGGAGGTGGTCGCCGGCGAGGGTAGAGAGAGAAAGGGGAGGAGTATGTTTGTGTGTGTGTGTGTGTTAAAATGAAATAAATAAATAATTTTGGGGTTTATATATTTTTGAGGAGGGACTAATTGTGTAAAATTGAAAGTGAGGGGCGGAAATGAAACAATGGGGCGGAGGGACCTAAACAGCCAATATGGCTAAACTTTTGAAAAAAACACTCCGGGCCCATTCGACGTACCAAACGGACTCGAAAAATTACGAAACTTGCCCCATTGTTCACGAAATAATTTTTCTGATAAAAACGAGTATAAATATGCATAACTTTCCATAATTCAATTTATTTGGCAAAATTTAATTCGTTTCACGCTTTCTAGGTTGTACCGGGCTATAGTGCGCAGTCAATTTTTATTTTAGACCCTGCGGTTATTGATCCATTGCAGAGTTAGTCCTTAACGGCCGTTACCTAACAGTTGTGACTTAAATTTGCAACGGAACAATAACTTCAGGGGTTGTTTCTGTGCAAATATTAAATAGAAAAAACCCTAAGGTTAACTTTTATTTTCACCATTAGTCCCTACGGACTAACTTTGCAACAAACCGCCACTTTCAGGGACTGAAACTGAAAATACATTTGCTACAGTACCAAACAGTTCATAATAGTACTGCTACAGTGGTGAACAGGCCGTGTGCTATTCCTAACGAATTTACAAAAAATGGTCCCTCAGGTTAGCTGTACATGGCACCGTTAGTCCCCAGTTAGTGAACTTTTGTAATTTCAGTCCTTAATAACAAATTTTTTTTTTTTTTTTTTTTTTTTTTTTTTTTTTTTTTTATTTTTTTTTTAGATTAAACACAACATTCCGTAGCAACGCGCGGATACACCCCCTGTAACCAACACCTATAAGAGAAGAACAAGACAGGAAACTATGGTCCCTCAGCCTAGTTCTCCTCCTCAATCCATTGTAGCAGATGAGGCTATCAATTTTGATAGTATGGATGGGGCTAACACTACTGCTTCAGGCTTAGTAGCTGGGCATGACAGTGTTAACATCATTAAGACCCCTACCATGGCAACATCTAATGTGCCAAGTCCTTCAAGACTTGCCACATGTGATGTAACCCCAAGCCACATGGAACATATGGGTGGCTCAGGAGTACTACCTAGTCCAACTAGGGAAGAAACTGAGTCTATGCCCCAAGATTCACCTCTCCTAGCAGGTAACACAGCTAGAAGTGATGAGGGCAGCAAGCAACTAGAGGAATTGATGGTTTTATGTTCCAATTTGTCTGAGAAGGTGATATCTTTGGAAGCTGAGTTAAAAAGTCACAAGAGGAACTTTGCCCTGGTCTACACAAAATTGGTGTTAAGAGTGAGGAAATTGGAGACACAAGTCAAGAGGTCCAAGGGCAAAAGATCTGCTAGGATTGTGCTGTCTACAAGTTCTTCAAGTTCTTCTGATTCATATGTATATTGGAACTTTCCTTGTTATGATCTATCTACTTCAAGGGAGTTCTATGGTTCTTGTAATGTTCATCATTTGTCAACACAAGGTGGAGTTGATATCTTTATGTTAGCAGAACTGGAATATCCATTAAGTGCTGAAGTGCTTGCAGTGATGATTTCTTCAAAGCTCAGATGTGAAGAAAATACTGAAGTAATTCAAAATCTACTTCAGAGAATATATGATTAGTTTGAAAGAAAGAGATATAAGCTCTGAGGAAGAAAAGAATGTGAAGTATTTGGAAGAATCCCCCCATCATCAAAGTTGGAGTTTAATTCAAGAAACTTAGTGATTTGCGGAGAAATCATAAGTTTAGGGGAGGATTGTTGGGAATTAAACTAACATCTAATACTGCCAGGTTCAAAGTTTCAACTGCTGCAAGTTTACACTAGCAGTGCTAACTGAGTTAGTACTATCAGTACAAACACTTTGTACTACTTATGAGATGAAGATAAAGATGAAGACGCGTGTGGATAAATATAGAATAGATTTGGTGTATATTTTCTAAATATAGATTGATACGTATCTTGTACAGAACTCCTTGTGCTATAAAAGGAGATCCTAGGTTAGGTTTTCTAATATGAACATACGAATAGTTGTTAATGATTCAAGGTTTTGTAACCCTAGTGATAGCTAAGATCACTCATATTATTCTCAATAATATTGAATCCTTTAGTGAAATTCTCTCTGTGTTTATTGTCTTACATACACTGTTCCATCAAACAAACAAATAATCATTCTAAGTGTGATCAAAGTAAATTCCGCATACTTGATCATATTCACTCAAAGTATCATATACACGTTATAAGGACTAACATCCTAAGTGTATCAAAATCCTCTCAAAGTTGATCTTGAATTGGTCAAACGGTTACAAGTTAGTAAGCAATAAGTTTCAATCAATCCACAAACTCATTAGCACACTAGCTTGTCGATGGAGTTACTTGTTGATGAGTGTACTTACTGAATGAGCTTGCTTCTCAAGTATACTCCCTAATGGACTCGTTTAGAATCTATTAAGTGAAGAATATAACTCACTGAGCTCATAATCTGATTTGTACCACACCACGATCTGAGCTAGGGAGGTTCAGTGATTTGATTGGTGTACACTTCTGTAGCAACCGGCATTTCAGGGGAATACTTGTTTATAAAATTCAAGATCATTTGTGATAGATGAAGATTTTTCAAACTTATTTTAATAATAAATTTCATTTATTATTACATATTATATATTTTTAAGCTTTTTGGATCTTATTTGATTTGAAACGAGAGGTTATCTCGTGAAACGTGAAAACCGACACACAACGCGTATCGGCACAACCGTAAACCTTATAGACGTTTTAATGTGATTTTATATCAATTATGTGATACTAGTCGTGTAAATACTTGTTTTTCGTGGAAAAGTTATTTTAAAAACAATGGTACGAATTTTGTGTCTTGAGTCGGTCATTAACAAACCCAAACAAGTCACGAACTCAATTTTGTACTTAAATGTTCACTGCGCCGCTAAAGTTTTAACAAGTTTACATTTGGTTTTTAAAACTTTTATAAATATACACACTTAGGATTTCAAACCCTAAAACTCACATTTTCTTTCTCACAATCCCTCATCTCCTCTCTCTCACTAAGAGATCCAGCCGCCGCCGACCACCATGGCTGCCACCACCATCCGCCGCTATCAGCCACCACCAACATAGCATCCATCACCACACCTCATCATCTCCTCCTTCTCTCCATTATCCGGCCACCTCCACCACCGTGTACTGCTGCCGCCGCCTCCATATGAAGCCGCCGTTTCACCACTGGTCGCCACCATTACACCACCGTGTATCACCTCGCCATCGCTGCCCCTTCGCCCATCTCTTCTTCTTCTTCTTCTTCTTCTCATTTATTTTGGTATGACAAACCCTAAACCTGTTTTGGTTACTCTTGTTATTTATAAACCGATTGATAAAATTGTTATTGTTTTCGTGGATCTAAACATGGATCAAAACCGGATCTAAAAACGTTTTGATATATGGTTCGTGTGGTAAGAAAATTGAAAATGGTGTTTGGTAAATTGTTTTGGCTCATTCATGTTGTGAATCTGGATTTGGATCTATTTAATTTCATATATGTTGATAATTTTGAAAATGGTTTTTAATCTGGATGTGGTTGTCTTGCGGTAATAGTGAGCCATTTAGGGTGTTTGTTGTTTTGGTTCTCGGTCATAAGAAGTCACCCAAGTAGGGTGTGCTTTGTTTGCCTTAAGGTCAAGAAATCATTAGAGTGTATTGTGTTTGTTGTCCAGTCTAGGCGAGAAGACCACAGAATGTGGTCTTGGGCCTATCTTGTTGCGTGTCTTGACTCAACAAAACCTTGGTGTCGAGTGTTTGACTGCTTGTCTCAGCTCAACGAAAACAACAGGGTCATTTGGATTCGTTTTCAAAATGTTAAAGGTGTTTGTGTGTTAAAGTCAATCATTTAGGGTGTGCGTTTTGGGTTATTAAAAAGAGGGTGAATGTGTTTGTGTGTAGTTTGGGAGTCTATCAGGTGCGTTTGGTATAGCTACTGGCCACAAGCCCATTCTTGAATATGTTGAAATTGTGTGATTAGTTTTAGAAATATAATGGAACGGCGCCATCATATTGGAGATTATTTTGTATTGATTAACATATATTTTGAAACTAATTTTCAATCACTAGAAAAACAAATTAAGGACTAATTCATCTGTTTTTTGTGACTCATAATCAATCCTTAAATCCGTTTATCAGATACTGATTCGAGACTAAATTTTAGTCTTTAATAAAAGCAATTTATGGACTGAAAACGTTTAGTTTTTGTGACTAATTATCAGTTTTTAAAGCCGTTTATTAGAGATTGGTTTGGTGACAATTTGAAACTAATTTTCAGTCTCAAAAAGTAACAATTTATGGACTGAAATCGTCCGAATTCTGGGACTATTAATTAGTCTTTAAATCTTGTTATTGCATACTGATTTAAAACTAAATTTCAGTCTCTAAAAAGATAAAACTAAGGACTAAAATTGCCTAATTTTTGGGACTAATTATCAGTTACCAAAGCCTTTTAACAGAGAATGATTTGGTGATGATTTGAAACTAATTTTCATTCACCAAAAGTAGCAAATCATAGACTAAAATCGTTTGTATTCTGTGACTAACAATCAGTCTTTAAAGACTTGCATCGGAGACTAATCAGTTTTTAAATCCTATTATTAGAGACTAATTTGGTACGGTGATCTACAAAACAACGAAACGTATTAGGGACTATAAACAATGTTTATGGACTAATTTTCAGTCCCTAAATCCATGTGTTAGTAAATGATCAAACATAGTATTGGCGACTGACTTTTCAGTCGCCGATAATATGCATTGGGGACTGAAATAACATGATACCAACCCATGGAAATAAGGACTGACTTTTTTATTTTGGTGACTGATCTCTGGTCCTCGTTGGTTCAATACAACAAGAACTGAATTTCAGTTGATAACGTCACTTTCCGTAACTAAGCTTCTATCACTGATTAGTGACTAGCAAAATCAGTCCTTGATAGACCATCCGTAACTGATCATGGTGTATCGGAGACTGATTTTTCAGTCTCTGAAAGCCTGTTTTTTTGTAGTGTACCCAATCAAATTTAAGGATACCGATCCACCCATTGATTTTAGAGTTGTTACAGTCTATGAGGTACACATCTCTAGGTTTAACCCCTTTGGATTAGCCAAACTTACCACATACATAGTAATGTGTAAAGTGTATGGGTATGAGCCCACACTGACAGTGCTCAGGGGCTTTCTAAACCTTTACCCTATTGGATATTGGTTAACCCAAGCCAAAAGGGGTGAGCATGATGTGCTGTATTTGGTCACAAAACCAATTTCAAACATAAGGAACTGGAAGGGGCAATTCTTTTATGTACAAAACACTATTGTACCTCCACAATATCCTGCTTTGTAAAATAAAGCGTTCCAATACGATGAAAAGCGGTTCAATGATCCATTGCCATACATAATATGGAGGAGCACCCTCTACCAGCGTCTTGCTCGCTATCCTGTGGATGTCCAAACATTCCCTGGGCCTATTCTCTTCATGGCTAGTATTGTTGACCATTGGGAAGGATCTCCCATGAAGCCCAAAATAGAGTGTGATGGACAAAGTATGTATGTTCCTATTTAATTAAAATGAATAACTTATCTAATGAAATTTATCTTTTTTCTCTACTTGTTGCAGATATGGCCTTCCGAAACTTTGTTGTGCCTGGTGGAGCAAAAGAAGTGAGCTTCATCCCAAGGGACCCTAAGGATGCCAGTTATGGTGTTGGTTCTTCGTCGGTTTCAGTGAACAACAATGATGTGGATACCCAGCTGATAGAGCCCATTGCAACAGCTCAACCTTCGAAGCCTGTGAATACAGAAGAAGCTCCACAAATGGTGGAGAATGTAGCAACCTGTAAAATTCCTGAGTAATTTGTAAACATTAATCAAGTATTAATTATCATTTACAGTTCAGTTAGCCATTTTTAAGAGCAAAATTTAAAATTTTGTTTATTATATTACATTAATTCTCAAAACATTGGAACGAGCTCACACGTGGACCATGACAAACCCAACACACCCATTATAAACCAAACGGACTCTTATACTATTCATTAGCCCAAAATTTTAGCCTGTTACTATTCACAAAGCCCAACCTAATATTTTCAATTCATTTCTTTCTTATTCTCATTCGACTAAACTCATTTACTTTGCCTCGTTTAATTTTGTATTCGACACGCAAGCTACCCAAACTTTTGCCCCACTCGACTCCCCTCCCACCATAGAATCAAGGTGTCGAATACCAACTTTAATTTCCGACGCTTGATATATGAACGAAGGCCAAAGTGAATCACCATCAACACGCATTCAAGTTCATTTCATTTCATCCAATTTTACCCAACTCGATTCAAACTCAATTCCACCTAGCTTAATCATTTTACTTTGATCATTTATGAGATTCCAAGTTTATTTCTCACCTCTTTCTTCCAATATCACACGTTAAAAAGGTTGTTTTGAACCATTTCATACATATCGACACATGATATATACAAACCGTTTGATTTCTAACTTATAACCACTTGACAATAACACAAATTGCAAACTAAAGATTCTCCTTAACCGAGTATAGCATGCAACTTGACATTTAAAAACGATATCTTAGAAAGCACATGCATTCTTCTGACAATAGATCGAATATATTCCTTCAACTGGTCTTTAAAATACCATTAAATCGATTTCATGCAATCTATATATATACACGATAATTACATGCATGCATTTGTACATATATCTCGTTCACCATTTCTTGCATTCACACACAAACCTTTCTCAAAGTCTTTCGCTCCACATACAAACCTCAAGAAGCAGGAAGCTATTTCACTAACCATTCGAGCCCTTTTTGCGAATGTTCTAAGTTGAACTTAATTCAATTGTGATCACACAAGCAAGAAACTTGCCTATCTCTCGAGTCCTAATCCTCTTTCACGTTTAAACTCCACCATCTTGGCGTGGTGAGTCCTCCTAAACCTTTTCCCAATCATTCTATTCGATTACTACACAATCATGCATAGTTCATTTTCATTTAGAATGTATATTTCATTGTTACACATTTATACGCATTTCATTTATTTATTTTTACGTTTCATACTTAATGCCTCATTCATGGAATGGCTAGGATTACGCTTTACACTTTTATATTTCATTTATACGTTCGTTTCCTTGCATACCAAATTCATTTTGTACATACCGAATTACATATCTCAATTATTTCAACATATATGTCATTTTAATACTTTCGAACCATGTTTATGTCGTATAGAAAAGGCCATATTAAATCTAATCCTTATACACGACACACCCATTTTATTGTTGGTCTCGTTTCTTCATAAGCTCATAAACCAAGTTCATATTTTGAGATTCCTCTCGTAAGCCCTTAAAAGCTTAACTAAACACCACTCGAACTATTTGGAAACCCTTTATAATTTACGAGTGGGTTAATAAGCCCAATAAGCTATTTTTAGCTTATTCGAATAAGCAGTCAACTTAAACCCTTTTGTATCATTTTTAGACTTAAAAGATAAGCCCAAAACCAAGCCCATTTATTTCTAAAAGCCCATGAATCGCAAATTTTTATTGGGCTTTATTATAATAAGCAATTTGTATAATAAGCAGTTGAAAAGCACCTAAATAAGCTTTATAAACTTATAGAAACTCTTGGATTTATTTTCCAAACCTTTTTGTGAAAAATGGACTAAGTTTGCAAAGACTTTTACTATTAGGGGTAAAAAGTGTAACTTTTGGAAAAATAGGGTATAAACTGTCAATTTGGTAACTTATAGGTATAAAAGGATAAATCAATAACTAGAAGGATTAAAATGTAATATATGACTTTTTGGACTAAAAATGTAACGGAGGACTAACGGTGCAAATGTTACACTGTTAGGGTTAAAAATGTAAAATTTGTATAAATACAAGGACCAAACTGTAATTTTAAACACATGCATATTTCATTTCATATTTTACGTATCTCATTTCATTCACTTGCATTTTATTACATTTCGTTCAATATTTAACTTATAACGTTTATATTTATATAAAACGAGTTGTAACGAATAACTTAACGTTTTGTTCAAACCACTTTTGAGGAAACGATATTTTTGATTTAAATGACATAAAAACAAGATTATATTATATATAATATTATTTTTGAACTTTAAGCATTTTAAGCATATCATGCACTCTCATCACAAGCCACTTCGTCATTCGATACCTTTTCAACCATTATTCGTATTAGACCAAAACCGTCAAAATCTCAGACTTCCTTATTATTATCCAGGTCGTGTGTTGAAGCCGTTTCCGTAATTTTATTTGATTTCATATTTTCATCTTTGCCAGTTACATTCAAGGTGAGCTCATAGTCCCACTTTTACTTTTTTACACACTTTTTAATACGTAGGGAGATACATGCTTCAAAATAGAACACAAGTATTTTTCTGTACATTATATCTGATTTATTTGGCCTAAGTTTACATTATTGCCGCAAGCCCCTCAATCATGAACCATTAATCGCTATTAGTGAACGTGAATATAGTGAATATATCTATTGGCAGTTGACGCCCTATTTGTTAGCCGGTCAGGTGATTAAATGCTCTTTATTTGAACCCAAAATAGGAAGTCGGCAGTCTCCTACACGAGGGCCATACCTCACACCATTAATTTGGTGTGTTGGATTCCGTTTATGCGGCACATTGTTAACATTTGCGTATCATGAGACTTAGGGCAATATATTGACCGCAATATTACTTTTTCATAATAATTGTTTTTATTATGCAATTATAGACTTGTGTTCGCAACTGGTTATAATTAAAAATGCTATGATTTCACTCAACAATTTTGTTGACTTTTAAGCATGTTTATCTCAGAAAATTAACAGGAGCATTTCAAGGCACGGAGTGGGCATTAACGGATGGTTTTGGTGTCAAATGAATTCTGTCATTCATATCAAATTTACAATATCTTTTGTGGAATGTTAAACGCTGAAATCTCCTTTTTGTACCTGAATTTCTAAATGAATGAAAATAACTTTCAAAACGCCTCTTTTGAATCGTTTTCTATGATTATAACTATGATTCTTCCAATAATACCCCTATTAAGTCTTCCGTTGTTAACTCAAAATTTAGGGGGTGTTACAGATTGACATCAGAGCTATAGTTATAGGGAACCAAATATTTTTAACATTGGGCTATAACTACATTTTCAAAACGGACCAACTTTACACCATACCACGTTACGCCCTCCGTGCCTGCAGGTTTCATAACATTATGTTTACAGTATTGCTTAACAGGATTATTACATATTAACTTTTATATAGTTGGTGTTATTAATTCCTTACAATTACTATTTACGGGGATATTACATTACCATGTCTTTTGTGTCCCACCTTAGTACCCTACAATCGGACATGGAGTCCGAGGATACCTTATCATCCATCACCTCACCCGTAGTTCCTAGCACGTCGACCTCGGAAGAGGGTACGATTACCCATAGTTCTGATTATATTAGCATCACCACCTCCACCGTCGGTCAGACCCGACAACTTGTTTAACCCACTTACCCATTCCTACCCATTCGCACAACACCAACGAGAGCCGACTCCTAAGGCGGATATAACCCCCCCCCCAGAACCAGGCCCGCATAACATATTCCGGTGATTCGTCTTCATCATCATTACCATTCCTCCCCAGGTTTTGCCCCCTCCAGCCCGAGTCTTCAAGACTAGAGAAAGAGCTCCAGGACCGCAGCTACCCGCACACCTACTCCCTCTATCACCATGGCACGACTGGAGCATCATAAGGAGCAGATTGTTACGCCTCTGAGCATCGTTGGCAGAGCATCACTTGACCGCCCCGAGATTGTCAACGGCACTATACATGACCTCGTATTCGAGAGGATGGATCTACAAGGTGGTCTGACAAGGATTCAGACAGAGAAGTTTGAGACACAATCCTATATGATGGTCTTACAGTGGAAGAAATGGAGACAGATTGAAGAAGTTCTACAAAGCGCGCCGCAGAGCCGGTATGTTAGAGAACCTCATCGAGGACATGCAAGTCAGACAGCAGACAAATATACAGAGACGTCTGGATCAGGTCACAGAGATGAAGAGACACATGGACGAGACGTCCAGTGGCTAGATATACATTACATCAGTTTTAGTCTTGAGGCATCTTCGCCTACCGCATGAGGCATTCGTAAAGGACCTTGTATCGTTGCGTTTTGTAAAACAACTGATCAAGTTCTTAATGCATGTGATTGGATTAGATTTACTATATATTGATGTTGATTTATGTGATCATGGTTACCCATGTGTATTGTGATTAGACATGTCGAGATGCTACTTATGAAGGTTACAGTTCTTTGGATGTTACGACTGGGATGTAATTACAAATTCATAATGAAGAATATTTCGGAAGAAAATTGATGAATATAGAGAAAATTGTTGAACTTCAGCCTTTGTAGATGATGAATCAGTTTGTTCCTTAGCAATCCTATACCAAGAGTTGATCATTTATTTACGATAGTACCCAAACATGTCGTGATTATATGATTCTCAGTTGGTTGTGATTTCACATTGTAAGCATATTATTAGGACTAGGATACAATTACCTTGTTACTCGAATTATTCTGACATGGTCATCATGTGGATTCTAAATTGCGTTTTCTTGTGGTATTAATAGACTTATAGCTCGCACAAGAAAGGAAACTACTAATCCCGCACAAGCAATGACTCCAGCGGAAATCCAGAAACTGGTAGCTGATAGTGTGGCTGCAGCTCTTGAGACTCAATCGGCTACCATAGCCTGCTCGAGCAACAACAACCGATTCACCACTGAAAGTGAGGCATCTGCGTCTCGCAAATGTACCTTTAAAGATTTCATAAGTTGCAAGCAAACTTATTTCAAAGGGTCAGAAGGAGTGACCGAGCTAGCTTAATGGTTTGAGTGTACGGAGATGGTGTTCATGAGAAGTAAAGGCCCAGAGGACAGCAAAGTCACGTTTGCTATGGGAACTTTACTGGAAGATGCTTTGTCATGGTGGAACGCAACCCCCCAGACTATGGGAATGGAAGAAGCGTCCCAAATTTCATGGGCCGAACTGAAGACGAAAATGCTCAAGAAATACTGTCTGCGTACGGAGATTAGGAAGCTAGAGAAGGAATTTCATCGGTTGACTGTGAGAGGGAACGACATCAGGACCTACAACAGAAGGTTCCAGGAACTGTCGGTACTATGTCCAACTATGGTGCCAGATGTCGAAAAGACATTGGAGAGATACGTCAAAGGTTTGCCTCCAAGCATCAAGGGAAATGTCACCTCGTCTAAACCGACAACTCTGGAGGAAGCGATCTGTTGGGAACACGTTTCAAGTTTACAAGTCTTAGTCATTTTAGAATTAATAGGTTGCTATGTAATGGATTATACGTTTTCATAATGTCCATGGTCCATTAGTAGCCCATGGACCATGTGGCCTTACTTATTTCTTCTAGAAAGTTTTTAGCATATGACGCCCTAATTGTTTGCCTATAAATAGAAGGAAAGGGTGCTCATTTCTATTGTTGGTTTTATTCTTATTGTGCGGAAGCTTTGTCCAAGTTATTAGTGAATGAAATCATCCTACTCTTATTCTCTTCATCTCATCTCTCATATCTAATCTCTCGTTATACTTTATACGTTTCATATAGAATAGTTATCGTGGTAATTGTAGTGAGTAGATCTTGTGTTACATTAATATTAGGGACCATCAAGTGGTATCAAAGCCAAAGGATAATTAGGAGTGTGTTTTAGATTAGTTTAAATCGTTATCTATAAGTTTTTACGTTTGGTTTAGTTGCTTCGATTGGTTTTGGTGGTTATTTGTTCGAAATTTAGTAGACAAACACTAGTTTTTTTTCACTCATTGCAAGTTATCCTAAGTCATCAAATTTTAGTTTTAACGTTAAAGCTCGTAACTTCCCTCATATCTTAGTGTTATTTAACGTTTAGAACTGAAAAAAATCCCGTTAGAACATCATTTTTTAGTCGGCAAAGTGATATGAAAAACTTGACGTTTTATCGGAAATTTGGTGAAAAGAGGGTTTATCGAAATTGTGAAAAAGAGGGTTTATCAAAATTGTGAAAAAAAAGGTTTATCGCAATTGTCTTCAGGGATTTATCGCAATTATCTTCAAGGGTTTATCGTAATTCCTTGTATAAGGAATTATCGGAATTGTCTTTCAGGGTTTATCACAATTGGAGTTCAGTGTTTTCCTTGCTTGTATAAGTTTGTGAAAATACTTCGACTAGTTGGCAAATCTCATATCTGGTATAAGATATTGGGAAAGTTATCGAAATTGTTAATTTAGATAACCTATCGAAATTGCTAGATCTATCGCAATTCTGTTAACTTATCGAAATTGCCTTTTCTATCGCAATTAGATAACTTATCGCAATTGTAAGTTCTATCGCAATTTGAAAGCTTATCGCAATTCTCAATTTCTATCGCAATTGCTGAAGCTATCACAATTGGACTCTTATCGCAATTGTAGTGAACAGTGTTATCGCAATTGTAGTGAACAGTGTTATCGCAATTGTTGTGAACAGTAATCTATCGAAATTGAACAAAAACACCACTTAACCAAAACCAAACCTCAAAACTCATAACACACATCTTAATTTTCTACACGATCAACAAAAACACAAGGATGTCTTAACCACCATACAATAACTATTTCTACAATCATCAACAGCAACAATATCATCAGCAACAACAATTTCATCAACCACAATATCCTCAACAACATGCTTTTGTGCAACAACATCAGTTCTTCCCTCAACAAGTCCCTCAGCAAAAAATCATTCAACAACAACCAATGCAGAATTACCAACCTTCCTCAAGAGAACCTCACTGGTTTACCAAGATATGCGAAGCCATAAGTAGTCAACAATCGAGGCATGAAGCAGGGTCTTTGGAAACACCACCTATGCTAACACCAGGAAATTATATGCAGTGGTCCAGTCATTTTCTCCGATTCATCAAACTCAAGAAACCTCACTGTAAGTATCTAAAGAAGGTCATCATTGAAGGACCATACCCTGTTCCTACTACAACAGTTCCAGGAGATCCCACTGCTATTCCACCAAGAGAAGCAACTACAACCCCTATTCCTCTAGCTCAACAAATAACGGAACAAGTTCTACATCAAGAGGCTAATGAGCTAGCTATGTCTTACATACTCCAAGGGATTCCCAATCCTATCTTCAGGAGTATTAATGCCCAAAAGACAGCCAAGGATATGTGGGAGCATGTACATTTTCTTATGGAAGGCACAGAACAAAATCAAGAGGACTTGGAATCTAAGTTGTATATGGAACACACACATTTCATGATCGAACCTGAGGAATCTTTAGAGTCATACTATCATCGTTTCACCAACATCATAAATGATTTGGATCGCCACAACATTACCTTACCAAAGATTGCTGTGAACTCTAAGTTTTTGGGATGTCTCAGACCAGATTGGCAGAAGTACGTCACGTTTGTTCGACAAGCCAAAAAGATAAATGACGTTTCTTATGGGTTATTGTATGATTACCTAAAACAACACCAATCTGAAGTTGACAAGGATAGAGCGGCACGTGGAGGATTCTCATCAGTACCTAATTCAAACTCACTTGCATTAGTGGCTCAATCTCATTTTGCACCAAATCAGGATTTTCTTCCATCACCACCACCTCATTCAGGTTATGCACCACAACTTTTCAAACCAACTTGTACCTTATGAAGCACCTTGTTGATCCCAGTTGAGCTTCACGATCTTATTAATTACTTTAGATAAATCTAAGGTAATCGGTATAGAAACTGATTTCGAGTTGTATATCAAATATTATGCGGAAACTAATACTTGATCTTAAGAAGAATAAACACAAACGAATTCTCAAACAACACTTCAATATATTAATACGATTGCTCTGAATAGCAATAGGGTTACAAGAAACCTTGAAGTGTAAAACAATACGTATGCTAAGATAAACAATCAATCGATCTCTAACTCTAACCCTAGAACCTCCTTTTATAGCATAAGGAGTCCTAGTCGGTTTACAAGACTTCCTATCCAAGAAAAATATTCATACGTATCTTTTCTATACTTATCTTAACATACTTTACATAATTAATAAGCAGCAGAGTAATCCATCTAGCAGCAGAGTCCTCGTGAGCTAGCAGCAGAGTTACAATGTGCCTATTATACCAAAACAGCAGAGTTACCAAAACAGCAGAGTTCTTGCACTAATCAGCAGAGTTACATAACTATCCAGCAGAGTTGTAATTCTCCGAATCAGCAGCATTTCAGACCCAACAATCCTCCCCTAAACTTGATATTTTTCATCAAAAATCATCAAGTTTCCTTCAATCCAAATAACCACCAGGAGGATGCTTCCAAACACCTTACTGTTTTGAAACTTGTGATACCAGCAACTGTTTATACTTCTCAATCAGTTCTTTTGCTTGATTATCTGCATCAAATGGTCTTTGTAGTGTTAACTTACCAGGTTGCAGCATTTGATACAGAATAGATGTACTGTTATTGATAACATAATCCTTCTCCACAAGCATATATACAGTCACACCTATGCATGATAAAACATGAACTCCACAACTTTGATATAAGTACCATTTTTGAACTGTAGAGCTCAGTAGCTTCTTCCATTCAATACTTCTTTCATCTGGTTCAAACATGTTCTTCAAGTAATAATAATTTAGTCTCTCATACACTATCTCTGGTCTAGTATCTCCATACTTCATTTTGTACAAATTCCAGAGTTGAGTAATATCATCTCTATCCATGTAGTGCAGCATCTGAGAAAAACTAATATATCCCACACTTGAACCATTTGATCTCTTTACTATCCAGCATACACTACTATCAGCTAAAACATCATGTGAATAATCAATGATTGGATATTTTACTGATAAAGGAACTTCATTGAGTAACTCAGGTTCCTCTTGAGTGTCATGAACTGTAAGATCCATAATCTCTTTCATATCAACATCAGTCACTTTGTCAATATCATGCTCATCATTCACTTCTTCTTTCTCTGACTCACTATCACTCATCACTACTGACTGAGTTCTTCTCTTCTTCCTACTCACCTGCTTTACTCTCTTACCTGTCCTCTTATAACCAATAACCTTCTTAACTTCTTCTCTCTCAAACTCCATGGTTTCCTTGTCATCTTGTTTCTTTGAAACATTTCCACTTCCAGATGCTTTCACATTTTCAGATCCCATAACCTCTGTAGTTCTTTTCTTTTCAGAAACTTTTCTTGGATTAAGTTTAGCATAAGTTTCATAAAACTCTTTTTCAATTAAGTGATCTGCCTTACCCTTAAAATCCTTCATCTGATAGTTTCTAGCATTCTTCAAATAGTACTTCATGTCTTTAACCAATGCTTTCCTTGAAACTGACTTTGGTTTATAACCATGCTTCTGTGCTTCTTTTATCCTTAAAATCAGCTCTTCCCACTTAGTCAATCCATTCTTTCTAAGTATGAACTCAACAAGCTCTTTTGTCTTTTCAGCTCCATCCAACTGCTCATCATTTGATATCAACCTTGCTTCACCTCTTATAATCATATCAGAATCAATGAAATACTGCAATTGTACATCTAATTCTTCTTGACTAACTTCATTGACTGTAGAGCATTCCTGATATTCAAACTGATTTCCTTCCTCTTCAGCTGCAACTCTTCTTGCATATTCTTCATCTTGAGCAATTTGAGCTTGTTCATCAGCCAACTTTTTCATCCTTTCAAATTTTTCACTTGATTCAGCAGGTTGTTGTTGTTGTGATGGTGTGGGTGTTTTAGTTTCTTTGTTCATGTTTAGCAACACTTGAGCTAAAGTCATCTGTTCATCATCTGAATCAGCAGAATCATTTACTCCAGCAGAGTCCTTTACACCTGCACTCTGCTCAGTCTCATCAGCAGAAACCTTCAACCCATCAGCAGAGTGTTCTGCACCAGCAGAGTCACCCTTTTCACCAACATTTTCAGCAAAATTCTTTTCAACCTCCCCTGAACCTATCACATCCTCTTGATCCTTATCATTCACCACAGCCTCTTGATCATTCCTCCCCTGTTTGGAAGCAACCTCTCCCAAACTTGGTTTGGACCTCTTCTTGAGCCTCCCCTCAAGGTGTGTAACCCTTAGCTTAAGCCTCCTTAATTCAGCACCTTGAGTAGCTCTGACTGTCTTTAACTCCTTTCTTAGATCAAGCACCTCCTGTGACAATTTTGTACAATTTTCCGTCAATTCTTTCAATTGTTTCATGATATCCTCACAACTTCGGTCTGTGTAACCTGACCCGAGAGGTTGATCATTGGAATTGTCATTTTGTACATGTGTTTTAGCCGTCAAATCATCAGTTTCAAGTTCAATTCTAGCATCAACACTTCGACCTGTGTGACCTGGTCCGAGAGGTGTATCATTTGCCATGTCAATATGTACATCAGTGTCCATCAATTCAATATGTTCATCCCTGTCCTCATCACTTCGAGATGTATTACCTTCTCTGAGAGGTGAATCTTGGGACATAAACTCAGTCTCATCCCTAGGATGAACATCTGAGCCCCCCATAGAAGCCATTTGGCTGGGGTTACCACCAGTTGTGTCAGGTTCCTGAGAACCTTCTACAAATGATGTTGCCATGGTTGAGGTCTTAAGTATGTTGACACTGTCCTAGTCAACTACTAAGTTGGAAACAGTAGTGCCAGCCTCTCCCATCATGATACCTCCAACACCTGTATCAGCCTCATCTGCTACCATACTGACATTGGCCTGAGGTTGCACAATGCCCTCTTGTGAATTCCTAGGTGATTGGGTGTTTTGGGTTTCATGTGACACTGATTCATTCAAATTTATTGATGAGGATGTGTGATGGGAAGCTGTGGGTGTTCCAGCTTCTTCATCCTCATTTACAGCAGCCACTACATTCAAGATATGCTCAGTTAAGGGAGTAATAACACCAGAAAATCCCTTCCCATTCTTCTTTAAAAAGGCAAACATCTTGATGGCCATTCTACTACAGGGCTCAACTTGTACATGCCTCAATGGTTCTCTCAGCTGTTTGTTTATAATAAGTTGTAAAAACCTTGGGTACAAATAAAACTTCTTTTCAACAAACTTTTTCAACCCCTCAAATATCATACCAGAAAAATCAAAGGGCTGCCCTGTAGCTAAACATACCAAAGCCATAGCTTGAGAAGCACTAAACTCATTCCATCCACCTATTTTGGGAAACAAACAGTGTTGTAGAGTATGCAGTAAAAACTTCCAATGTGGACAGAGACGACCTTTCAATAATGTACTACCAGCCTCAGGTCTCTCATATCCAAAAGTCTCAAGCTCAGTCATAACTACTTCTGGGGTAATAGTAGGGGGTGTTGGGGTGCCTGATAGGCGTAAACTTCTCTTAATTGTGGTTTCACTAACTACAATATTCTCCCCATCTACACTACCTACCAATCGTTCCTCACCATCTAATACATCCAACTTAACAGTTGACCAAAATTGCTTCATATGAGATGTATAAATGGTAGGATCAGCAGTTAACGCATACCTTAACTTCGAAGCACTCAGGAAATCCATAACCTCATAAAAATCCATCAGCGGCAGTAACCTTACTGAGAAATGCTATCTGATTGTGTTCTTCTGGAAACGTTCTTTGAGCCATTTGATTTGGGGGTTTTGGGAGAAAGTAAATGAATTGTTGTTCTTGGGTGAAAATCGAATGTAATTCGAAGCAACTAAAATGGAATTAGATCAAATTGGTGAAAGATACCGATTTGATTCAATTAGGTTTAAGAACGCGCCAAAAGTTACAGTTTGACCCTTCAACTTTCAAACTCATCAGCAGAGTTATGAAAGTGTTGACCTAAAGTCAACTTTCCCAAAATTTTAAACTCACCTCCTTAAATACAATACCAACCCCACATTTAACTCCATAAATCCTTAATCACTAAATCAAATCCCCAATTCAAAACCCTAACTCAATAACAATCCAACATGAGTTCTTCAAAAATGCCAATCATTGAAATATCTTCAGATTCATCATCGGATGAATCACAAGGTTGGGCTAGTTACTTTCCTAAGAATGCATCCACATCGCAACAAAAAGGAAAAGCAATCAAAGAAGAATCATACTCCGATCCACTCCCTTCAACACCATCGTCATTCGAAGATTCAAGCGATGATGAAACAGCAGATTGGCCTGGGAAACAGCAAGGTTGGCCAAAACACATGACGTACTACCAAGGTGCTTGGGAAATCATCCCTTCAAAACATCCAATATCCGCTGAACTTCAGAAACAACTGGAGAAAGCCGCAGCCGACTTTGCAAAGAGTGTCCACATTCCACATCCGAAGCCAAATCCGGTTGAGAAGAAACCCTCTGTGCCAGAGAAGAAATCCCAGCAGAAGAAAGCAGCACCCTCTACCAGTCAGCAGCAAATTCCACCACCACGTTCAGTGGTACTTGCACTCCCCTGCCCAAGGGTGTTTGAAGCCATGGGCACCAGGGGACCGCGTAGCAAGGTCATGCCAGAATTTGCTAAGATGTAGGTTGTGAATCTATGTAACTAGTTGTCTTTTGATGTTTCTTTTGAATGATGGTTGTAAGGAAACTTGCTCTGTACTTTACTTATGGAATGAATGAACCTTTTAATTTTCCTTGCTTAACTTGAGTATTTGTATATGTATCTGCAAAAGGTTAGTAGCAAACAACAAACACAAGCAAGAATATTCCAAAAACAGCAGCAGAGTACCATAGCAACAAACAACTAAACAACTTAACAAACAGCAAATTTTGACTTAACAAACAGCACAAATCCGTACAAAACTTTACAAAAACATACAGAGATAAGATGGTTTAAGATTTAAAGATTGATCATACCAATACTAGCAACAAAAAATTGAAACCTACTTATGTCAAAACTTTTGGTAAGTAGATCAGCAACATTATTGTCAGTATGTATTTTAACCACTTGAATTAGCTTTTTCTCATAGCAATCTCTAATAAAATGATGTCTTATCTCTATATGTTTTGTTTTAGAATGAAAAACAGGATTTTTGATAATACACATTGTGCTGTTGTTGTCAATGAAAATCTTTGTGTTCATAAAATTGTACCCATAATCCAGCAATTGGTTCTGAATCCAGAGCACCTGTCCACAGCAGCTAGAAGCAGCAACATACTCTGCTTCAGTAGTCGAATTAGCCACCACTGTTTGTTTCTTACATTGCCAAGAGATCAGTCTATGTCCAAGGTACTGACAGCCTCCAGTAGTTGATTTTCTGTCCATAGTAGCTCCAGCATAGTCACTATCTGAGTATGCTATCAAGTCAAATGGTGAATTATTAGGATACCAAAGACCCAGTTTTGGTTGACCCTTTAGGTACCTAAAAATCCTTTTGACTACTTCCAAGTGTGAAATTTTTGGGGATACTTGGAATCTAGCACAAGCACACACAGAAAACATGATATCTGGCCTTGAAGCAGTCAGATACATCAATGAGCCAATCATTGATCTGTACAGATGCACATCAACCTCTACTCCATCTTCATCTTTGAGCAAAGGCTTGTTCTTATCCATGGGTGTCTTGGCTGCTTTCACATCCTTGAAACCAAATTTCTTTAACATATCAGCCACATACTTGTCTTGGCTAATAAAAATCCCATCTGACTTCTGCTTAACTTGTAGTCCTAGAAAGAAAGTCAGTTCTCCCATAGAACTCATCTCAAACCTGCTGTGCATAAGCTTCTCAAATCCTTCACATAACACCTTATTTGTAGACCCAAAAATGATATCATCTACATAAACCTGAACAAGTAGAATATCCTTTTTGTCTTTCTTAATGAACAATGTTTTATCAATGGTTCCTCTGCTAAAACCATTATTCAACAAATACTTAGATAAGGTGTCATACCAAGCTCTAGGAGCTTGATGTAGTCCATACAGTGCCTTCTTTACCTTGTAGACCCTATCAGGATACTTAGGATCTTCAAACCCAGGTGGTTGCATAACATAAACCTCTTCAGGTATCTTTCCATACAAGAAAGCACTTTTCACATCCATTTGATACACAGGAAAATTCTTGTATGAGGCATATGCCAAGAAAAGTCTGATAGCCTCCAGTCTTGCAACTGGAGCAAATACCTCATCATAGTCTATCCCTTCTTCCTGAGTGTATCCCTGAGCCACCAATCTAGCCTTGTTTCTGATAACAATGCCTCTTTCATCTCTTTTACATCTGAACACCCATTTTGTACCAATTGCCCTTTTTCCATTAGGCAAATCAACTAATATCCAGACCTCCTGAAGCTTGAACTGCAGCAACTCCTCTTGCATAGCTTCAACCCAACTTTCATCTTTCAAAGCCTTGTGAATGGTCTTGGGTTCTTCTTGAGATAAGAAACAGGCAAACATGCAATTTTGTAGATCCTTGTGGCTATTCCTCTTCTTAAGTGTTTGAGCAAACAATCCCTGATCAAGCAAATCACTCAACCCTTTTGATTTACTTCTGGTCTGAACAGCAGAGTGAACATCACCAATTATTTGCTCCTTTGGATGATTCCTGTGGATTCTTGTTGTTGGTGTGGGACTAACAGGTATGTCAGTCTCCAAGTTTGATAAATCAGCTTCAGCACTAAAAACATCAACAACTTCATCATCAGTATCCACATACACTTCTTCTAATTCAGGCATCTCATCAGCAGAATCATTATCAGAATCACCAGTTATATCAGTAGAGTCTTTGAGTTCAGCAGCAGAGTTACCAAGCTGAACAGCAGAGTGTTTTGCCTTAACAACAGAGTGCTTTGGCTTAACAGCAGAGTGTTTTGGCTTGGCAGCAGAGTTAAGAAAACTGCTGCTTGGTGTATTCCCTTGAATTCCATCAACTTGTGACTCTATACTTCTTTCCTTATCATCATTCATGTCATCAGGAGAAGGTTCAGCAACACCTTCCACATCAACCTTTGGTAATTCTTTATGAACAGCAGCATCATCTGAACTCTTTCCCTCTTTAGGAGTGAAGTACTGATCAAACGTGCTCCGTTCAATCAAAACAAACTCCTCTGCAGTGTTATCCTTCTTTGCTTGTGTACCTGCATTGGGGTTAGTTTGTGTACCTGCAGACATGTTAGTGGTACCTGCAAGGACTGGTTGATAATTCATGCTCTTGGTTAAAGAATCAATATCAAACATCCACTCAGGACCTTTTCCATCAACATTAGGTGTGGTTTCTCTAATTCTAACATGCAAATTTTCCACCACATGCCCAGTTCTTTGATTGAAAACCCTAAAAGCCTTACTTTCAGTAGAGTATCCAACAAAGTAACCTATGTCTGCTTTCTCACTAAACTTGCCTAAGTGGTCAATGGTGTTTAAGATAGTGACAGGACACCCAAATGGTCTAAAGAAATCTATCAGTGGTTTCCTACCATGCAATAACTCATAAGGGGTCTTATTGTGAGGTTTGACTATCTTAGTTCTATTTTGCACATAACAAGCAGTGTTGACTGCTTCAGCCCAAAAGATAGTGGGTAACGTAGACTCTGACAACATAGTCCTAGCAGCCTCAATTAATGTTCTATTTCTCCTCTCAGCCACACCATTTTGCTGAGGAGTTCTAGCTACACTAAATTGTCTAGTTATCCCTTTTTCCTCACAGAACTGATTCATCACTTGATTCTTAAATTCAGTTCCATTGTCACATCTGATGATCTTAACCTTGTGATTAAATAGGTTTTCTATCCTTGTTATAAAGGCCTTAAGAATGCCAGCTGTTTCATTCTTAGTCGCTAAAAAGAATACCCAAGTAAACCTACTGAAATCATCAGTGACCACTAAGCCATACATCTTTTTATTCAAACTATGCACATATGTAGGTCCAAATAAGTCCATGTGTAACATAAACAAAGGTTCAGTTATAGAATTCACCAATTTGGACTTACAAGATGCTCTATGTTGCTTTCCCATTTGGCAAGCAACACAGACTTCAGGATTCTCAAAGACCTTTGAAGGCAATCCTCTAACCAAGTTCCCTTTCACAAGCTTGTTGATAGCCTTGTAGTTCAAATGTCCAAGCCTTCTGTGCCATAGTTTGGATTCATCAACAGTGGCTTTGGCAAACAGACAAGTTAAATCTCTTTTGGGAATAATATTCTTTATATCCACACTGTATATATTGTCATGTCTAGGGACTTTAAGAAGAACCAATTTATCATCAGGTATCTTATAGTCAGGAGAAAAGACAAGACACTCAGTGTCGGTAAAAAGAACAAAATTCTTCCTGTCACACATTTGTGAGACACTAAAAAGATTAAACTTGAGATCATTCACCAAATACACTTTCTCAAAATCCAACTTTCCAGTTCTGATGATGCCTTTACCAACGATTTTTCCACCTTTAGGGTCATTCCCAAAGGCCACATAACCACCATCCAAAGCTTCAAAATTCTCCAAGTTGCTTTGATCTCCAGTCATATGTGAAGAGCATCCACTATCAAAGATACATTTGTCCTTTAGCTCCTTTTGTAGATTGCCCTGCACAAAAAGTAAGAGAATTAGTTTCTCTTGGGGACCCAAGCCATTACTGACTTGGATCTACCTTGTGCATCAAAGTAGTCAAATTTCTTCAACTGCATTGGTGCACTGCTGTGTCTGAGAACATGATCTAAAACTTTAACTTTTGGTTTCCAGAACCAGCAAGCTGAGGCTTTAACAGCATAAAAATGATTGCCTACAACAGTATCAGTAACAACTTTAGGCAAAACAGCAGAGTCTGTCTTAACAGCAGAGTTTGCCTTTTCAGCAGAATCAAATTTTTCTTTCTTAATGGGCACTGTTGATGCAATAGGAGAGATAACTCTAGAAGTACCATCTCTCATCAAAACTTCCCTAGGAACCATGTTTCGTTTAGGGTGAGGGTGAGTCTTTCTAGCAGAGTTTCTATGGTTCACCCTATTGTACTGGTTCCATGCTGGTTTCTTATAGCACTCATCTTGCAAATGTTCAAAGCTACCACAGCAATAACATACCTTCTTAAGTAATTGAAAGTCAGTACCTAATTTGTGTGAAACTAGGTTGTTCCAATTTCTCTGGTTTCCCCTAGGCAAGTTATTTGTTCTTTTTGGATATACTCTAGGTGTTTTGTCAAACTCAGCCATCTTCCTAGAGATACCTTTACCAAACCTAGGCTTAACAAAATTAACTCTTTTAGCCCTAGGTACTTTTGATTCAACAACAGTAGGAATTTCTTCCTTTTTGTTCTTAGGGGTTGAATCAGATTCCACTTCATCATCATCACTGTCAGACACCCAATCTTCAATAAGGGGTGCTTCATCATACTTCTTTACCTCAACCTTAGGTGAATCTAATTCTTTTTCATTAGTTTCAACAACAGGTTTACTAATTTCACCTACAGGTTTAGCCCCAGACTCAGAGATGAAAGTTAGTGTCCTAGTAGGAGGGGCATTGGCACTAAGCTTAGTAGGATGAGAAACAGCATTATATCCTAAACCAGTAAAGTGTCTTCCTAATGGTTTACTGAGAATGTCAGTGGCAAATTGTTGTTTTTCTATCATAACAACATGTTTTTCAGTCTCACTCTTAGCTGAATCTCTAGCCTGTTCAGCCTGTTCTACTTTTTCCATAAGAACCTTAATCTCATCATCTTTTATGATTATTTCATTTTTCAAGACAGTGATCTGATCAAGGTATTCAATTTCAGCCTTTTTATAAAATTCAAGTTTCTCTTCTAAGTTCTTTAAACCATATGCATAACTAAGATTATCTAGCTTAATTGTATCATTTTCCTTTTTAAGGTTTCCATAGCTAGACTCAAGCATCTCAATTTTATCAGAACATGATTTAAAAGAACAAGTTGAATCATTGGATACCTCAGAGTCTGATCCAGAAGAAGAATAGGCCATGAGAGCAAAATGCTGTACTTCAGGTTCCTCTTCTGCAACCAATGCACAATTTGGACCATCCTCAGCAAGATCACTCCAATCAAAATCACCTAACCCATCACATGATACCATAGCAGTAGTGGAATTTGGCTCTTCATCAGCAGACTTCTTGAAATTCTCATTACTTCTTTTTGGTGCTTTGCATTCTCTTGCAAAGTGTCCCTTCTTTCTGCAGTTAAAACATTCAGCCTTTGACTTGTCAAATCCCACACTCTTGTTCCTTCTGAACTTCATCTCTTTTCCCGTTCGCTTAAGAAACCTTCTTGCCCTCATAGTAAGCATTGCAAACTGCCATTGCATATCAATCTCCTCAACATCATCAGGATCAAGTTCATCCAGATCTTGAGGCATGACTGAAGTACTTGTAGTAAGTTCAGCCAAGTAAGCACAAATTGCAGCATCACTGATAGTGTTGGTGTTAGAAGAGTCAGCAGCAGAGACATGTGAACCAACAGCAGGAGCAAAAGCACCAGCAGCAGAGTGCTGTTCTTGATGTCTTCCAGTAGTCTTGTTGCTTGAGGAAACAAAGGCAAGATTATTTGTAGTAGAGGATGAGCTTGACAATCCTTTAACTTCAGATTCATACACCTTCAAGTTGTTATACAGATCATCCAATGTCATAGTATCAAAATCTTCCTTATGTCTCCAAACCACTGTATGAGTGTTCCATTCAGAAGAGAGACTTCTCAGAAACTTTAGATTGACATCCTCTTGAGATGGCTCAATCTTCAACAGAGCCATCTGACTGGTTAGCTTATGAAGTCGATCATAAGTTCCTTCAATGTCCTCAGAACTTGAAGCAGTGAAAGTTTCAAACTGATGCTTCAGTAGATTCTTTCTTGATTTCTTTGTAGCTTCATTCCCACCAAATCGAAGCTCGATTGCTTCCCATAACTCCTTAGCAGACTCAATATGATTAAAGCTCAATTGATAATCATTAGGTATTCCCATCATGAGAATACTGTGAGCCTTAACCTCCAATCTTCTCTGTGCTTTCTCCTCACTTGTCTTGAGAGTCAAGACTGATCCAGTAGCAGTCTTGGTTTGCACAGTATCTCCATGAACAATAACTTCCCAAAGTGAGTAATCAACCATTCTAATGTACTGTTGAATCCTCATCTTCCAGATCTCATACTCTCCAGGCTTGAGCATGGGAACCCTTGATGCAGTAACCATGTGTGTAGAGTCAGAGTCCATTGCTTACAGTGATGATTAGTAAATCTTGTATTCAAAAATTCTTCTTGGTACCAGTTTCTAGATCACAAGCTCTGATACCACTTGTTGATCCCAGTTGAGCTTCACGATCTTATTAATTACTTTAGATAAATCTAAGGTAATCGGTATAGAAACTGATTTCGAGTTGTATATCAAATATTATGCGGAAACTAATACTTGATCTTAAGAAGAATAAACACAAACGAATTCTCAAACAACACTTCAATATATTAATACGATTGCTCTGAATAGCAATAGGGTTACAAGAAACCTTGAAGTGTAAAACAATACGTATGCTAAGATAAACAATCAATCGATCTCTAACTCTAACCCTAGAACCTCCTTTTATAGCATAAGGAGTCCTAGTCGGTTTACAAGACTTCCTATCCAAGAAAAATATTCATACGTATCTTTTCTATACTTATCTTAACATACTTTACATAATTAATAAGCAGCAGAGTAATCCATCTAGCAGCAGAGTCCTCGTGAGCTAGCAGCAGAGTTACAATGTGCCTATTATACCAAAACAGCAGAGTTACCAAAACAGCAGAGTTCTTGCACTAATCAGCAGAGTTACATAACTATCCAGCAGAGTTGTAATTCTCCGAATCAGCAGCATTTCAGACCCAACACACCTTCACAATACTCTGATAATCAACTTGTCCATACGACAACACTGATTATAGTATGTACTCAAACATTGACAATGATGAAGACGATGCCTTTAACTCTTTGAATGAGGGTTTTGCGTTGATTGCTCGTGCATTTAGCAAATTCTCTAACAGGTCTAACAGTCATTTAAGGTCTTCATCAAACACCAGAAATCAAGCAGTTGTTGTTAGAGTATGCTTGTGTCATAATAAATAATTAATTATCTAGACATATGTGAGCCTATGGGGTCACACATATATACACTGAGGTACCACTTTATATATCGTGTTTATTGTATTTACGATATATAAATAACCTAACGTAACTTGGGATCACTATTGGGCTTCTAATGACTAAGTAAAGTACTTAATCCATTGGACTTGGAAAACAAATGGCAAGCCTATTTTAGCCTACATAGGGGTCGGCCATAGAGGGATTCATGAAGGGGATTTGGATTAAAATTTGGTCAAATATATCATAATAATCTCCTCATTATTGTGATAACAATTTATCAAATATTTCTCCCTCTTTTCTCTCTAAAAGTCACGGCTCAAAATAAATCCCCATCTAGGGTTTTTATTTTCTTGATCTCTCACATTGAATATTGTTCATTCAAGGTGATTAAAAGGTTACCGGGTAAAGGACTAGCATCCAAGAGGTATACGGTGAAGTGTAGTGTGGACTATCATAGAGGTGATCTACTTTAGTCATTTGGTTTCAAGGGTAGATTGGTGTGAAGAAGGTCTCCATTGAATTCTACCGATCACGCTACAAAGGTATAATCTTGTTTGTTTTACTATGATTGATCATATGACTCTATGGATCCGTTGATAGGTGATTTATCCACTGCGTTTGTTTATTCATAATTTGTTATTTATATTCATAATCACCTATAGTGGTATCACGAGCCATCATATGATGTCATATGATCATCTAGTATGCGTAAAAATGGCCAAAAACGCGTGTTTTTAATGGATTTAAAAGGATAACTTCAAAACAGCCCCGAGGGCTAATTTTTTGAATTTAATTCGACCCATATGGGGTCTTATGATCTGGAATTTTTGACCCCATGGCCATTTGTTATGCATATTTTAATTGGTATACTTGTTTGGTACCCGTAAAATGGCCTAAAACGTGTTAATTTGATCCATTTGTGAAACGATTTCAAATCAGCCCCTATGGCTTAATTTTCTTTGTTAAAATGATGTTAAGAAGGTCCTAATATCAGTGGGTTTCGAACCTAAGGCCATTTAACACGCGTACCAATCGGGGTTTTAATTCTTGTTAATTAATTTCTTCGAATTCGTTGGCTAACAATTTATTTCTTGTCATTTATTTTGTATCCATGGAAAATACATGCATGTTTGTCCATGGAGTTAGCCAACACCTTGTTTTGTTCATAATATTATTGTATTATTATGTGTATATGCAAAGCCGATGAAAACCTAGACCACTTGTGCCTTGTGTTGTTGTGATTTGTCGATTGGTTTCATGTTTTTGGGGTTTGCCATTGTTTCGGCACTTATGTAATGTAATTCATTTTGGTTTTTCCATTGTTTGGGCATTTTTACAATATATAGGAAGTAGATTAGTTGTATTTTACTTCATATATTTTGTAACAAAAGCTTAGAATGGAATGGCAAAAGAATGGACAACTTTAGACCAAAGAATAGCTGTTGGACACACTGCACAAAAACGTGATTTTTTGGAGATTGGTAAGGTATTTTGGGCTAAATTGTTTTGTACAGGTTCACAAGACATGGGCCTACAACTTTTTCAACTGGGCCGAAGCATGAGGAGGTCTCCTTCTAGGCGTTTTGGGCCTCCAAAGACAGAAAAACTGATCGGATAGAATCATTTTCCATGTGCATAATGGGCCTTTACTTGCTTATGATTGTCTTGGAGCAAGTGAGAGCCCTCCGTGTGGTTGTGTATCATGTCCCTAGTTGACTCTTGATTCTCGTGATGGCTCACGAGACCAAGCATAGGATTTTCATCGGTTGAGGCTTTGCATATTGTGGTTGTGTGTTTGTTTGGTTGTTTTATATATGCTATGATTATATGTAAAACGAAAATTGTTTTCTAAAAACATAAAATGAAACACAAACCAATTTAAACTAAGTCTTATGATTTAGTTTAACTAAGTTTAAATTTGGATTTGAAACTTAAAATCATTGTTTTCTAAATAACACTTATAATTGTTAAGCTTGGTTATGTATTTATTATATTGTCTAAACTTATTGTAATCCACATAGGATTTATATTAGTCTTGAAAATGGACAACTTGACACACATAAATTAAAACAATGATTAGACTTAAGTTAAGAAAAGTTTTTAATTTGTGCTACGAAGAATGAATGCATGCTTCTTTCATACACTTTTTTGATTCACTTCAAATATTTTACCCGTCAAAATTTAAGTCATGCCGTCCAATTGTTGAGAACACTTACAATTACCTTTTGCCTATGCGTGGGACCTAGGTTGAATTGTAACCCAAGGTGACTATTCTCTATGCGTAGGACCTAGATATATTCTCACACGTTCTCAAATTGGATGACTTAATCGAGTTAAGCGGTGAGACCTTGACACGAGGCAAAGATGGGACTAAACATACCTACATGACACTAGTTGTTTGACACTAGATGCCATGAGTCACATAAGGATCTAAGAGTTTTACATGTAATACAATTGGGGATCGTTGCCTACCAATTGAATTTACTATTACTAGCAGATCAACTGATGTGATAGTAGAAGCACAATGTGGATCTTAGCCTTTTGTAAAATTAATTGTTTTAAACATGGGGTAGTTAAATTACAAAAGGATAATTATCAAAAATACTAAAAATGAACTTTGTAAATTCAATTAATGAAAAAATGCAATACAAACCGTAAACAAGAGTTTGTTCTTTTCTTGTTAAAAGGACGAACTAAGTCGTTCTTTCCTTGTAAGAAAGAGACTTGTTCATATCCTTTTTCTTTATGAGGAAAAGCCATAATAGGAATACTTGAATTTTTTCTAGTCAAACTCAAAGAACACCTACTCTAGAAATCGTGATGTCTTGTAAAATTCAAAACGGTTAAGTATGGTTACACATCTTATTCTTTCAAGGTTGTTTTATAACCCTAGTTTTGGTTTTGAAACCTTGAAGAAATATAAGATATTTGGGTAACTAGAGAACACGTTTTCTATAGCTACCAAACTAAAATGAGTTTAAATAATTAGAAGACGGAAATATCAATAAACCGCAAAGTGGTAAAGGCAATTACTAGCATGATTACCTAGCAGTTTGTCTTAACCCAATAAACCTACTAAGGTCCTACATACCCTTATGGTAAAGTAGACCAATTATTGAGGAAATGCATGCCTATTTTCAAGTTAAAATAGCAATGATGGCTAGCCCATCATCTATGTGTTAGAACTTGATGCACTTCCTTGAATACCTAAGTACATGTTTACTAGTCATAGTGACTCACATTAGCAATAATGTGTAGATATTCAAAGAAAGAAGGAAAGTATCCAATCGCCACTCACTCTCCACAAGTGACGTAACACTTATAAATGTTGTCTGATCCAGTGGGAGCTACGTGATTATATTACTAGTGACGAAACACATGTAATGTTCTCTAATCCAGTGGGAGCTATAAGCTTTATTACCTTGCAAGTTACCCATCTTATTTCCAGATTTTCTTGAAATAATACATTACTTTCCACATGTTAAGCATCATAGTTTATATAAGAACCATTACATAAATTTTATAAGATAACTTGTCGCATTCCTGTTGTTGCTTCTTGAAATCTTATCTATAAACTTGTTATGCATGATTCATTATTAAAACGATAAAGTTCTACATATCTATATTTTGATTTTGACTAAAAATCATATGTTATCTTAGACATTGTCATATTGCGCATACAAACAAATGAGTGTAGTGTTGTTTGTATACTCTCATGATGTTGTGCCACGCACAAGTGGGAGAAATCTTAATTGTGTGCAAGGTACAACATATAACAATATAACTAATGGTTTTTCTTGACTGCAAGGTAAGAAAACTAAGATTCTACTAGGACCTCTACACATAAAATGTATGTTGCCCTAATTAGAGAAAATATCAAGATAACATGAAAAGCTACTTCAACATATTCACTGAATTGTTTAGTAAATATGATTATGTTTTCTTGTAAAGTCATAATCATGAAGTATGAAATTAACTTGAATTTACTATTGAGGCCAAGTTTCGACGCTCGTAATTACTTTAGTTGAATATGTTTAGGTCTCTTGTAAAGACACAAACATCAATTCCGTTAATTGTTGAAAGACTTATAACGTAAAGTAAGACGTTGATTTGTTAAGTCTTCTTGTTAAAACATGCACACTTACGACGTATAATACTAAATGTTTATGTTTTCTAGTCAAAACATACACATGAAGTAAAGTATGCAGTAGGCTAAAATTACTATTGATGTCATCTAGTTTGACTTGGTTGGCAGATATGTAAGCCAAAAGGTATAAGTTCATCTATTGAGTTGTGTGATAGTCTCACAACATCAGTCCTCATGGAATACCACAACTTTATGGTAT
Source organism: Artemisia tridentata subsp. tridentata (assembly GCA_021014915.2). Classification (NCBI taxonomy): domain Eukaryota; kingdom Viridiplantae; phylum Streptophyta; class Magnoliopsida; order Asterales; family Asteraceae; genus Artemisia; species Artemisia tridentata. Next base: position 352,880,241 of record CP139507.1, read on the forward strand.
GTCCATCATGGAAAATCAAACTCTATTGACATTGTTTGATCTTTGATGACTTAAGCTATTTTACCTCCAAAGCTATCAAGGTTAGAAAATTGGATGTGCCATGTGTACACTCCATATGGTTCCAACCCAGAAGGAATTAAAGACACCATTGTATTATGGCATGGGATGAATGTCATTATATCTTGATTGAAGTTCTGAATTTGTTAACTACCTAAGAGTAAGTAATTAACAAACTAGAGTCAAGAACTAACGATGTATTTTGGATGTCCTACTTAAAAACAATTTATTGTTACTCAAGATGCTGAGTATCGAGAGATTAGTCTCTACTTACAAAAGCAAGTGGGAGCACCTTTAGATCTTGAAGTTATTCAAGAGAAACCTTCTGAGTACACTTGCTAATGTCATACAAAGGTTGAACATGCATATGTTAAACCATAGAATGATATCTCTCATTCATAAATCCGCAAGGGTACCTCTTGCACCTGAATGATATAGTTTTTGTATCAATGCTAAGCGATATAAGTTGGAGGATCATAGTGAACCTGCTAACTACAGAGATGCATTATTAGATATTGTATCTGATGAATAGCTCAAAACTATGAATGTTAAGATGCATTCCTTGAAAGACAATCACTCATGGAGTTTGATTGATCTCTTACCAATCAGTTAGACTGTGAGGTTAAAAATGAGTTTCTTAGTGAGAAGACTCAAAAGGAAAAACTTGTACACACATTTAATGCACGCGTAGTAAAAGGAGTTTCACTCGTACTCAAGAAATTGACTATGATTAAATCTTCCTACCTGCAAACATTAAATGTATAAAGATGATTAATTGTCATACCTGTTTTCATGTAAATGAAATATGACAATAGGATATCAAAACACTTTTCTTGTTGATTACCTTTGCGAGGACGATGAGTAATCAAAAGGGTTTATGAATCCATATAATCTTTATTATGTATACAAGATGAGATAATCCATGTGTGCATTAGATCATGCATCTAGGAGCAGTGATCTTAAGTTAATTATAAAATCATTAATTTGATTTTCATTAATAAGATTACTCCTAAGTACACTGAGAGCAAGTTGGAGCACTGTATTTATTTTCTTAAATCTCATATGTCATTAACATATTAGAAACAATGTTCCATCTAAGCTAGACTTTAATCCTTAGCTTGGAATGAAGTTTCTCTTAAGGGATTTATAAAATAAGACATACAACTTTGTTATATATATGTTTATTAGAATAAACATAAGCGGTTATTAAGTCTAAACACAATACGACACGTTATTGAGGGGAGTCTCAATGATCAATCTTGATGAGATTGAACACATGAATGGAAACATAAGTTCGACTAAAGGATTCATTGTGCAAGTCGTATTATGCATCGGACTATGTATATCATTTGCATGAATGCAAGATGAGTTGATAATAACAAATATCTAAGTGAAAGTCAGTAGATAATTGTTAAACGAACATTATAATGGACCTACAAAGTTCCAAAGATATGTTCAACGTTTACGGATATTTGTGGAGCTCTGTTTTGTTTGCATACATTGATGCTTATTTAACAGAGATGATGCTCAACCCTAGTCGTAGTAGGATGTCATCATGAATGATGAAATTACTGACTAGATTTGCTCGACTGAGAGCATTAATGCGTTATACATTAATAGAATAAGAATACTTTACAGTTTGAGAAGCTGTTCAGATGATTGTTTAATGTAGGTGTTTTGCTAGCTTCAAACACCCTATGGAATGTAATGTTTCAATACTCGTCTTGTACTTGAATGCACACATACAAAGAACAATCATCATTCAAACCTTTCATGAGTTTTGAAACAAGTATTCTCAAAGTTTACTCAGATGACTACTTCTTGTCTTGTACAACATGATTTGATCATGGTGGAAACATCAGATTCCGACCTATGAGTAGTCTTATGCATATCTGTAACACCCCCATTTTCGAGATACGCAGCGGAATATAAGCTCTGGGGTGCTACTTCATGGTTCACAGTCATGGAGATAGAAAACGACTCGAAAAGAGACGTTTTAAATAAAATTGTTATCATTCATTTATAAATATCAGAGTACATAAGATAGGTCCCAGAGGGAGGTTCGGAAAATACATTACAAAAGTTACATTATTCATTGAATGATAACAAAATAGACACTCTTTTTATAAGACGAAAGTCCATGCCACTCCGTGCCAAATCGTATTTCCAGTTACCTGAGATAAACATGCTTAAAAAGTCAACACAAAGGTTGAGTGAATCCATAGCGTTTATAGTTATAATCAGTTTGAACACAAGCCAAATAAGAGAAATCAGTTATATCACAGTTCGGAATATTGCACTAAGCCTCATGACACACAAAGCGTTAACATGTTAAAAATTACCCCATAATTAAATGTAGGTAACCTTGCCCCGAGTAGGAGTCTGCCTGAAACTCTTTATTAAACTCAAATATAATGCATTTGGTTCCTTAGCCAACAACACAAATGGGACGTCAACTGCCAATAGATCTATTCACTATATTCGCGCTCACCCGCAGGTGATTAATGGTGCATGATAACAGGGTCTTTTAAAATAAATAGGCAACGGTTGACTTATTGCAATAACAATCAGGAAAATACTTGTGTTCGGTTTGGTAGCATGTATCTCCCCACAAGTTTAGAAAACATATAAGAAAAGTGGGACTATGAACTCACCTGGATAATCTGGATGGAAAACAAAGTTATACAAAGTTGATAAACGTCTCCGGCTTGCAACCTGGGTTGTTATGTCAAGTTTCAGTAATCGTTCCTGAATATATATAAGTTTCCAGTATTCGTTTTGTAACCTTCTGGTTGGTGATTAGATACTTTATTGAGCCAATATGTAGTTTCAAAAGTAATATTTTATTATATTTTCTTATCTGTAAGATTCGGTTCCGTCCGTTCGTTAAATGGATACTTCGTTTGTTAGTTACGGTACAAAACGTATATTAAGTTTAAATAAAACTTAATAATAATAATAATAATTTTTATAATATAATAATAAAAATAATATTAAATAGGAATTAGGGTTTGTATATTTTCATTTTAGACCTTCAAGTTTCTAGGTTTGGCAAGTTTTACCCTTAAACTATATGAAAATGACAATTTTCACCCTCGGACTTTTAAAGATATACAATTTTTACCCCTGGACTTTCTTAAAATGACACTTTCTACCCTTAAGTTTCAAAAATGACAGTTTACACCCCTAGGGTTCTGATCGACAGCAGGCATGGTCCTTTTTACAAAACTAATTAGAGTTTTGACACTTTTCACCCTTGAGACTTCTATTTCATTTCACCCGTAGTCCTTTTCACACAAAAACGACTTGTTACCTTTGAATCGTGGCGAAACTTTTTACGAATCTTTACCCAAAATACTTATCAGTGTTTTAAGAGTATTTCTACCAAAGATTAGACCATGGTTCGATCGTATGACCTCGAAAACAATTTTTGGAATGGGCGATTTATAGATTTTTCGACACAGAAACAACCCGACAAAAATGAACTAAAACTCGCTCGTTTCTTAACGAAATTCGTTGATTCTTTTTCCTAAAGTTAGCTATCTCAGTGGTCTTTAATCATCCCAAAATCTAGAATTTTAGGAACACTTTAAGGGGTCGAAATTAAGGCTCAAAACTCTGGGTCTGCTGCTGTCATTATTAAAAATTAGTTCTGAAACTAATTAAAAACTCCCCTTTTTATGCATTTTCATGACTCGAAGTCAAAAGACTTTTTAAGGAAAACGACGTTCCGGACAACTTTCGTGTTTTAAGTTTTCGACGAAACGGACCAGAAAGGCCTCGAATCGCGTGAAGTCGCCTGCTGTTACAGTAGGTATTCTAAGTTTATTTATAACTTAAAAGCAACGTAACTTTTGACTCGTTTAATCGTTTTCGATGATTCAAATTGCCACGTTCTCATAAAAATAATCTCTTTAACAATATGTGAGTGTCCTAGTGCCTAGTGTTCTAGAAATATCGAAAAATAAATAAATAGGGTATGTTTGTTTTAGTTCGACAAAATCAAAAGGAAAGAAAGAAAAATGATTTTGTTAGTTTTTGTGTTATCCTATTATTAGAGGTTACTTAAGTAGTATTTTAAGAGTATTTAGAGTATATTAAAAGTAATGAAAAAGAGTTAGAGCATACCTTGCTATGTTTGGTCGACTAGGGTATGATTTTGTGAAATATGGTTCGAACTAGCTCTTCATTGATCCTAGCTTCTTCCTACTGCCTTCTTAGGTTTATTTGAACTTAGTTTAGGTTTGTGGGATCAGAAATGAAAGGGTTTGGGGGCTGTTTGGATTGGTTCGATGGGTGGTGATGGGGAATTAGGGTTTTTAGATCTTATATTTATAGGAGGTGTTCTTACATGAGCCATGGATTAATTTGATGAGTTGTATGGATATTATGGTGCCACAAGGTAGGAGGAGGGGTAAAGTGATGTGGCATGTTACTAACCTTACACATATACACATTCTAGAGGAGGGGCTATGTGGCACACTTATGTTCTCTTAATTAGAAGTCTTAAGGTTGAAGAAATGCTAAGGTTTAGTTAGTTTAGGGTTAGGATCAAACTAGATGAAGTATTTGGCTTAGTTTAGGTCGAATTGTGCATTAAGGAGTAGTACCTAGGGCTTATCTAACTTGTATTCTAGGGTTTAGGGTAAAACTAGGGTTTCTAACTCTAGGTTTTAGTCAAAAATAATTTTTAGATTTGTATGGCATGATATAATGTATATCGAATTCTATATATTGGTGAGAAAATGAATTTTGTGCTTTAGGTGGTTCTACTCTAGGCTTGGAAGACTTGTACTAATGTTAAGAAAATAATAAAAATACATTTTTAATTATTTCCAAATTTTCTATAATTTTTATGTAATTTTTATTACACTTTAAATACAATTAAATGAGTTTTCATGATTTTATGCATTAGTGAGTTGTACCTTAAGTTTATGGAGTTGTACATATATTAAATATATAAATAAATTATTTTTATAATTTATTGTGTGAAAATATTACATAAAACGTTATTTAAATAATTATTTTTAAATATTTTATAAGGTTTTTATTTATATTTAGATTTCATTCTTAAAGGACTTGTACCTTGACTTAAGATACTTGTACATAATATTTTTATAAAAATATTAACTAGGGTTTACAAATAAAATAATAGTTTTTGGGAATTTAGGGTTTTACCGGGAGTTATAGTGAAATTAGGGTTTCTATGCTTTAGACACTTGTACATTAATCATATAATTTGTACTTTAGTATTTCTAGGGTTTTGTTGTTCATAAATGTTGTTATGGTAGTTTAGGGTTTCATAAACACTATCATCGGTCAAGAAACGTTCAGTTTTAAACGTACGTTAGCGAAATAACGTAAGGTGATAAGTGGGACCACATAACGTTTTAGGTCAAAGATGTTTATACAGTTGAATACTACATCAGTTAAGGTTAGGTTGCAAGCACGGTTGTTCGGGATGTGATCTCCTTCACATAAGATAATAGTTACAATCAAAAAAAAATTCTACGTGGAAAGAGGATAAGTATTCTGAGAGATAGTTTATTTTAAATAAGGGATTTTTCACAGTGGTTACAGTCACCCACCGTCAAGGGAATCTCGTCCCGAGATTCAGTCTGTGTTGGTTGTGGAAATTTGGAAAAATGAAGTATAGGGATAGTTAGGTTCAGATTTCTATCTTATCCAGATAGAGAACGTGATAAAGGAAAATCGTATAACGATTTGGTTGGAATGAGAATTTGATACGCTTAAAATGCCTCAAGTTAAAATAATATTGCTTAAAATATTATCTTTATTCTTGAGTTCGATAAATCCGATAATGTCGTTTCGCTGATAATCCTTGGTTCTCCGTTTAATACCAAAGGATCAGGATTTAGTCAGTTTTATCTCTACTGGATGAACTAAATTTGAATGTTTTGCCACCTAGTGTGCCACTATGCAACGGTCAGATTCTAAAGTGGGAGAATAGTGATTTAAAGTTTGAATATAACGGTCGAATAAAGGGTAGAATTCCTCCTATAAATATCTCATTTCTAATCCTCTTCTTTCATCATAAAATTTCCTTCTAAAAACCTCAAAGATGCCGCACTTTGTTACATACCTAGCGATTGTTTTTGTTATTGCGATTATTTCCTACATGGTGTATAGTCCAGATGAGAATTTCGAAGCCTTTGCTATAATCCTATGGTTCGTGATTCCACTCACTATCGTAGCCTTTATCGTGGATCAAACATGGGGAAAGTAAGTCTCACGCTAAGGTCACTAGGATGGTCTTTGTTTGTGTTTTCTAAGTAATCCTCAATGAAATAAAGCTTATGTAATCCTTGTAATATTAGCACTTCAGTTGCTAATTATGGTTCCATATATTATCTTCCAAGGTTTCTTAATAAAATCTTAGGGTTTTTCTATCCATAATGTTATCGAATTCCTATCTTAGAGATGATGGGTAGTAGTTGTAGACTTTTGTTGTATGAAATCAAAATAATGATTTATAAACAATTTGTTTTCTTTAAATATTTTGCTTTTGAATGAAAACTAGTAGTAGAAAATTTGAAAATATAACTGTCCAACTCGTTACATGATTCTTCCAAAATTATACATAGTTGATCAGGTTATGTATAATTGAGGACCAAATGATGTAATGTTTCGTACAGTCACTGTGGTTTTATTCAAAAAGTTTTAGATGGCGTTCAACGCTTTATTTTTGAAAAATAGCTTCATAAATAATTTTCAAAAGCACTGGAAAATTTCTGTCCACACTACAGTGATGGGTTAAGGATTCCTAAAGTATTAATGGGATAACCTCAAAATAAATCTTAGAGTTCGTCTAAAATTTTACTAGGCAATGTTTATAAATAGGGTAGGGAGAAATAGAATAGATATGAAAGCTAAACGCAGATTTGGAAATATCAAGGAATTATCGCGAAATAGAGATTTCAAAGATTAGAAAGATAATTTATCGTAACTAAGATAGCTCTGAAAGGAAAATATAACTTAGAGGGTTCTAATCCTCAATTTATTCATTACTTCCGAGATATCAAACTTAAAGGTCATACTAGGACATAGATGTTATTTTCCTTGATAACCAACTTTAGGGGTAAGATGCTTGTGATGGCAGGTGGGGTAGTGAGTAGGGATAGTGGTTTCTATTTCACTATGTTTTTGCTTTTGGTTATTTTATTGAAAGGTAACAGTTTTCTTAACTCCTAAGGCACGAGTAATGGTAGGTTTGGTCACTTTTCCGGGACCTTTATGAAAATCTGTCTTGTATCCCGTGAAACTTTCAGGGATATGCCTACAAGACTCAGCCGTCTCCTTTTCTCCTTTGGCCATATTGTTGCTACTCAGGTGGGCTACTGTGGTTACTTCGAGTACTGCCGTGATGAAATTAACTATTAACTTCTGGATATCTTCCGGGGTCATTAGTGGAACGTTGGTATTTTTCATGCTGACGAGGATATATGTTTACTCTTAATATCTATCTTGCATATCTCCCACTATTTTCTCCAAAATAGTGATCTTCGTCTGAGCTGTCGTCAGTTCTTCATTTTTCTTCTCTTCTAACATCTTCAATTCGTCATAGGTATTTCTCGTCTCAGCTGCTCATGACGGTTTTCTGCCTTCTCACAGTTCTCGTCCATCTTCTGCTTCATGGTCTCTGAATCTTCAACTCTATATTTTATACCCTCGATGCATTCCGGAGATAGCTTGTCGGGATGACCTAAGCAGTCTCGATCTGTTCTTCTTGTCGTTCTAATTGCGTCAGCAGGGTGGAGATAGTCGGCTGTCGTTCTTGTGCTGATTGCGAACATTTGCTCACCTCAAAGACTCGCAATGGAATAGGGAAGTTGGGAATAGGTAATCGGGGTAAAGTATGATATCGGGTGATAATGATTATAATTTCTTCACTATGTTCGAACGGGACAGATGAGGGAATAGAAATTTATAGTTGATAGTGGAGGTAAAGATATATGTAGGAACTGATGATATAAGTATAGGAAAGTGGACGTGGTAGTGGTGACGAGGATGTAGGTATTATCATGATGTCCGGTACTATCGTGACATTTTTCAATATCCGAGTCCGACATAAGAGGAATAGGATGGGTAGGGAAAGTCAGGATTCTGTAACCACTCTATAGTTATAAATATTTCATTATGCAGCTTAAACGATTAACAATAAATTATATACCAATAATGTTTCAGTAACGGCGTGGCACGGAGGACTTTTTAGTTAAGTTTGTGAAAACCGGTTATAGTCCAATGTTTGAAAACTATGGTTCTCTATAACCATAAGCTCTGATACCACTCTGTAACACCCTCATTTTCGAGATACGCAGCGGAATATAAGCTCTGGGGTGCTACTTCATGGTTCACAGTCATAGAGATAGAAAACGACTCGAAAAGAGACGTTTTAAATAAAATTGTTATCATTCATTTATAAATATCAGAGTACATAAGATAGGTCCCAGAGGGAGGTTCGGAAAATACATTACAAAAGTTACATTATTCATTGAATGATAACAAAATAGACACTCTTTTTATAAGATGAAAGTCCATGTCACTCCGTGCCAAATCGTATTTCTAGTTACCTGAGATAAACATGCTTAAAAAGTCAACACAAAGGTTGAGTGAATCCATAGCGTTTATAGTTATAATCAGTTTGAACACAAGCCAAATAAGATAAATCAGTTATATCACAGTTCGGAATATTGCACTAAGCCTCATGACACACAAAGCGTTAACATGTTAAAAATTACCCCATAATTAAATGTAGGTAACCTTGCCCCGAGTAGGAGTCTGCCTGAAACTCTTTATTAAACTCAAATATAATGAATTTGGTTCCTTAGCCAGCAACACAAATGGGACGTCAACTGCCAATAGATCTATTCACTATATTCGCGCTCACCCGCAGGTGATTAATGGTGCATGATAACAGGGTCTTTTAAAATAAATAGGCAACGGTTAACTTATTGCTATAACAATCAGGAAAATACTTGTGTTCGGTTTGGTAGCATGTATCTCCCCACAAGTTTAGAAAACATATAAGAAAAGTGGGACTATGAACTCACCTGGATAATCTGGATGGAAAACAAAGTTATACAAAGTTGATAAACGTCTCCGGCTTGCAACCTGGGTTGTTATGTCAAGTTTCAGTAATCGTTCCTGAATATATATAAGTTTCCAGTATTCGTTTTGTAACCTTCTGGTTGGTGATTAGATACTTTATTGAGCCAATATGTAGTTTCAAAAGTAATATTTTATTATATTTTCTTATCTGTAAGATTCGGTTCCGTCCGTTCGTTAAATGGATACTTCGTTTGTTAGTTACGGTACAAAACGTATATTAAGTTTAAATAAAACTTAATAATAATAATAATAATTTTTATAATATAATAATAAAAATAATATTAAATAGGAATTAGGGTTTGTATATTTTCATTTTAGACCTTCAAGTTTCTAGGTTTGGCAAGTTTTACCCTTAAACTATATGAAAATGACAATTTTCACCCTCGGACTTTTAAAGATATACAATTTTTACCCCTGGACTTTCTTAAAATGACACTTTCTACCCTTAAGTTTCAAAAATGACAGTTTACACCCCTAGGGTTCAGATCGACAGCAGGCATGGTCCTTTTTACAAAACTAATTAGAGTTTTGACACTTTTCACCCTTGAGACTTCTATTTCATTTCACCCGTAGTCCTTTTCACACAAAAACGACTTGTTACCTTTGAATCGTGGCAAAACTTTTTACGAATCTTTACCCAAAATACTTATCAGTGTTTTAAGAGTATTTCTACCAAAGATTAGACCATGGTTCGATCGTATGACCTCGAAAACAATTTTTGGAATGGGCGATTTATAGATTTTTCGACACAGAAACAACCCGAAAAAAATGAACTAAAACTCGGTCGTTTCTTAACGAAATTCGTTGATTCTTTTTCCTAAAGTTAGCTATCTCAGTGGTCTTTAATCATCCCAAAATCTAGAATTTTAGGAACACTTTAAGGGGTCGAAATTAAGGCTCAAAACTCTGGGTCTGCTGCTGTCATTATTAAAAATTAGTTCTGAAATTAATTAAAAACTCCCCTTTTTATGCGTTTTCATGACTCGAAGTCAAAAGACTTTTTAAGGAAAACGACGTTCCGGACAACTTTCGTGTTTTAAGTTTTCGACGACACGGACCAGAAAGGCCTCGAATCGCGTGAAATCGCCTGCTGTTACAGTAGGTATTCTAAGTTTATTTATAACTTAAAAGCAACGTAACTTTTGACTCGTTTAATCGTTTTCGATGATTCAAATTGCCACGTTCTCATAAAAATAATCTCTTTAACAATATGTGAGTGTCCTAGTGCCTAGTGTTCTAGAAATATCGAAAAATAAATAAATAGGGTATGTTTGTTTTAGTTCGACAAAATCAAAAGGAAAGAAAGAAAAATGATTTTGTTAGTTTTTGTGTTATCCTATTATTAGAGGTTACTTAAGTAGTATTTTAAGAGTATTTAGAGTATATTAAAAGTAATGAAAAAGAGTTAGAGCATACCTTGCTATGTTTGGTCGACTAGGGTATGATTTTGTGAAATATGGTTCGAACTAGCTCTTCATTGATCCTAGCTTCTTCCTACTGCCTTCTTAGGTTTATTTGAACTTAGTTTAGGTTTGTGGGATCAGAAATGAAAGGGTTTGGGGGCTGTTTGGATTGGTTCGATGGGTGGTGATGGGGAATTAGGGTTTTTAGATCTTATATTTATAGGAGGTGTTCTTACATGAGCCATGGATTAATTTGATGAGTTGTATGGATATTATGGTGCCACAAGGTAGGAGGAGGGGGAAAGTGATGTGGCATGTTACTAACCTTACACATATACACATTCTAGAGGAGGGGCTATGTGGCACACTTATGTTCTCTTAATTAGAAGTCTTAAGGTTGAAGAAATGCTAAGGTTTAGTTAGTTTAGGGTTAGGATCAAACTAGATGAAGTATTTGGCTTAGTTTAGGTCGAATTGTGCATTAAGGAGTAGTACCTAGGGCTTATCTAACTTGTATTCTAGGGTTTAGGATAAAAACTAGGGTTTCTAACTCTAGGTTTTAGTCAAAAATAATTTTTAGATTTGTATGGCATGATATAATGTATATCGAATTCTATATATTGGTGAGAAAATGAATTTTGTGCTTTAGGTGGTTCTACTCTAGGCTTGGAAGACTTGTACTAATGTTAAGAAAATAATAAAAATACATTTTTAATTATTTCCAAATTTTCTATAATTTTTATGTAATTTTTATTACACTTTAAATACAATTAAATGAGTTTTCATGATTTTATGCATTAGTGAGTTGTACCTTAAGTTTATGGAGTTGTACATATATTAAATATATAAATAAATTATTTTTATAATTTATTGTGTGAAAATATTACATAAAACGTTATTTAAATAATTATTTTTAAATGTTTTATAAGGTTTTTATTTATATTTAGATTTCATGCTTAAAGGACTTGTACCTTGACTTAAGATACTTGTACATAATATTTTTATAAAAATATTAACTAGGGTTTACAAATAAAATAATAGTTTTTGGGAATTTAGGGTTTTACCGGGAGTTATAGTGAAATTAGGGTTTCTATGCTTTAGACACTTGTACATTAATCATATAATTTGTACTTTAGTATTTCTAGGGTTTTGTTGTTCATAAATGTTGTTATGGTAGTTTAGGGTTTCATAAACACTATCATCGGTCAAGAAACGTTCAGTTTTAAACGTACGTTAGCGAAATAACGTAAGGTGATAAGTGGGACCTCATAACGTTTTAGGTCAAAGATGTTTATACAGTTGAATACTACATCAGTTAAGGTTAGGTTGCAAGCACGGTTGTTCGGGATGTGATCTCCTTCACATAAGATAATAGTTACAATCAAAAAAAATTTCTACGTGGAAAGAGGATAAGTATTCTGAGAGATAGTTTATTTTAAATAAGGGATTTTTCACAGTGGTTACAATATCTATTTTTAGTATTTGGATAATGGAACTTTAAGCAGTCGAATTATAAAATGAATTGATATACCTGGTATGATCATCTTCATTTATACCACTGTGTTCTATATTTGTATGTTTAATCCATGAATAATTTCTTTATTCTAAAATTGTCCATTGTCGGTTGACGATATGGGAGTGTCATCAAATTAAGGCAAATGTGAGCGTGTTGATGATTATTTACCAAACTCACATGTTGTTCATTGTGATGAACATTGGATTGACCCAACCTACGAGTGTTCACTACATGGATCATCGTCATAGTGAATCTCGCAAGTGGTTATGTCTCTTATCCTTAGACGTGAGATGCAAGTAGGTCTTGCATGTGTGGAATTTCATTCCTTGATATGGTTAAACGTTGTCCTGAATAAGGTAGTTATAAAAACCATCATCAGAAGTGATATGAAGCACATGAATGACACGTGCAGTCAAAACAGGATTTGTTTCCTCCACATGTTATGGAGTTAGATACTATTGGGCCCCTCGATGAATTGGACAGATGTCTGTATGGCCGTACCCAAATGAGATTAAGATAAATCTTGATCCACTTTGTAATCTTGTTCAATATATATATCGAGAAACATAATAGTTGAACAATTAGAATGACATTTGATCCATGTCTAATGTTCAACGAGGTATCTGCAACAAAAGGATGGATGACATATAAACCATTTAAATGATACGTTTAAGAAACTGCCCTCACATATTTCTAGGGGCATTGGCGCGTTGCTAGACGCTAGCCTTTGCTTGTATAATTACTTGATTATTATGACGTCGCAAGTGGGAGCTGTTGGAGTATGCTCGTGTCATAATAAAAAATTATATGGCTAGACATATGTGAACCTATGGGATCACACACATATACACTGAGGTACCATTTTATATATCGTGTTTATTGTATTTACGATATATAAATAACCTAACGTAACTTGAGATCACTATTGGGCTTCTAATGACTAAGTAAAGTATTAAATCCATTGGACTTCGAAAACAAATGGCAAGCCCATTTTAGCCTACATAGGGGCCGGCCATAAAGGGATTCATGAAGGGGATTTGGATTAAATTTTGGTCAAATATATCATAATAATCTCCTCACTATTGTGATAACAATTTATCAAATATTTCTCCCTTTTTTCTCTCTAAAAGTCACGGCTCAAAATAAATCCCCGTCTAGGGTTTTTATTTTCTTGATCTCTCACTTTCAATCTTGTTCATTCAATGTGATTAAAAGGTTACCAGGTAAAGGATTAGCATCCAAGAGGTATACGGTAAAGTGTAGTGTGGACTATCATAGAGGTGATCTACTTCGGTCATTTGGTTTCAAGGGTAGATTGGTGTGAAGAAGGTCTCCATTGAATTCTACCGATCACGCTACAAAGGTATAATCTTGTTTGTTTTACTATGATTGATCATACGACTCTATGGATCCGTTGATAGGTGATTTATCCGCTGCGTTTGTTTATTCATAATATGTTATTTATATTCATAATCACCTATAGTTGTTAATGATGGAAGGGTTGAAATTCAGAATAGGTCTTCAGGAAGATTTGGTTCAGGAAACAACATGGGGAATTCTGGTGGTCAGAGGTTCAATTCTGGAGGACAGAGGTTTAATGGTGCTGGGGGTAGTAGAAACAACATGGGAAATGCACAAAAGAGGACTCAGATTGCTGGAACTGAAAAGAGAGGAATTGAAAACACATCAATTACTTGTTATAATTGTGGTGGGACTGGTCACATGGCTAATGCATACCCCAAGCCGAGGACAATGGGTAGTGCATATCATAAAGAAGCTCTTCTCATGGCATTGAAAGATGAAAAGGCCAGTGGTATTTTGACAAAGAATGAGCAGAGTTTTATGGCCAATGCATACTCCGATGACGAAATGGAGGATCTGGAGGCTAATGATGCATTCATGTTAATGGCCAACATGCAGGAGATGAATATGAGTGAGACAGGCCCGGTCTATGATACCGACGGCTTATCTCAGGTACTTGAATCAGAATGTCTTATTCATGAGATTGCATCACCCTCTGCATCTTCATCTGCACAAGACAATATTGGTCAACATGACTCATCATTTTCATCTCAAGACGATAATTAAATAAACACTGTTGTCAAATTTGATGATGATCAAATTGACACCGTTGTTTCATTTGATGATCCTTTTGATGATGACAATCATGATCACATTGAACAAAATGATTTTGTGCATGATACAGATCCAGAGCTTATGACCCTGCTGTTGACCACCCAAACACAACTAGATTCTCAAAAGTCACAAATTGATAAATGCAATGATATAAATCGAAACTTAAAAGCAAAAATTGCACTGTTAACAAAGGATCTTGAGTGCTACAAAATGCAGCTTTCAAATTATGAAAATCAAGAAAAACATGAGAAAAGCTTTGAGGTTGCATTCCAACAGTCATACGTGCAGGTAAAAGAGTTAGAACATCAAGTTCATGAGCTAACCATTTCTAAAAGTGATTTGATTTCTCAAAAAGAACAAGAGCAATTCGAATTTCAAAAACAAATTGACATATTAAACTCTGAGCTTTCCAAAACTAAAACAAAGTTTTCAAACTGTAAAAATGATCTTATTGAAGAAAAAAAACCACAAGGAAACGTGCTAACTCATATCTTGAGGAGATTGTTTCGTTGGAATCCAAGCTTAAATAATTTCAAAACGTTGTGTATAAAACGGGTGATTCTGTAACTACAATTCAAAAACTAACTGTGAAACCCTAATTCCCTCTTTCAAGCAGCAGCAGCTCAACAGAAGAGATGGCAAAGTCAAAGAATCACACAGCACACAACCAGAGTGCAAAGGCTCAGAAGAATTTAAGGAATTCATCTTCGGTCGGTGTAGGCCAATATTTGTTAGCAGGTTATGGTGGTTCGGGTAAATCCAATGCTCTGTGAAGATGATTAGGAGTGACTTTGACCTTTTTCCGATCCAGCGTGCATGTGAAGTACCTGTCATCTGAGTCCAGCTCTATAGTATTCCATAACTGATGAATGTACAGTTCAGGAATGCTATCAGAACTGTCCAGTAAGCTCCTGCACTGGTGTTGTTTGAGTACTTCTACAGCAATCTGACATCTTGGTTCAGGACATTTTATCTTATCAAAGTCCACCCTTGTGTTGTTGTTGCCAAATTCTGCCTTGTATCCACGTGGGAGAGCTTCAGCTCTTGTGACCATTGGGAGTGTTTGTTGTTGAGGTGCAGCCATTGGAGATTTCTGAAATATCAATCAAGCACAAATATGCAGGATACATGATAGTTAGCAGATATTTAAACTTGATGTTACACATGTGATCCTTTTGTTGCGTAGATTGATTTTACATATTTAACCATAGCAATTATCAAATTATATCAATTTTACCAATTTCTTTAAAATTTGTCCAATTTCGATAGACTTGGAAATATCTAAGGAAATTGTTCAATTTCTATAGAAATCACATTTGCGATAGAATCACATTTGTGATAAAAATCACATTTACGATAGAAATCACATTTGCGATACTATTGGCAATTTCGATAAACCCTTATACAAGCGTTTTCGATAACAACTGTAGTCGTACTGTTCATCAGATTTTAACGTGTTTCATCAAAACCTTGTTAATTGTTTGTCTGAACTTATTTCAATATCATCTTATGTTGTTTCTGAGTCTTGTGTTTAAATTATAACATCATTTAACCACAAAATCCTAAGATTCAACCTGAACGTGTTCTTCTTAAACCCTAACAATCAAAATCATAGCTATGGTGTTTCTGGGTTTAATTCAAGGCACAGACAATCAATTTAGCAGATAAGAACAACATTCCAATGGTTTAATTACACTATAATACAAGCAATCAGTTTTCCCCAAATTCTACGCTTAAACCCTAAAACTAGAACATGCAAGATCATTGTTTCTGGGTTCGGTTAAGCACATGCAACATGTTTAGGAACATTTTATGAGCAAATCCCACCAAAGAATTTCATCATAAACACTCAGAATCAAACACTACGATTTTGCTAAAACCCTAGATCTTAAACACATGATTTTTGAAAAAATGAACCGTTGGATTGTTAAATTATTCAAAACCGTTGTTTATAATCATATATTAAATATTTAAACACTCACAAAATCGTAGAATCTTGACTAGATATGCAGATTTGATTCAGTCTGTTGATCTTGGTGGGTGTGGATATTAACTGCGGTAGTTGTGTATTGTCAGTGGAAGTGAATGCAGCATTTACTCCTTTTTCTTTTTATGTTTTATCTTTTTAACCTTTGGCATTTTTTTCATTTGAAGTCCCTAAACCTTGTATGTTCGCAATCAAAGTCCTAACTTCACAAATTTTAATTATTGGCCTAGCACACAACTTATGATTTTACCACCACTTTTATTGAAGCAAACAACTTTGAAGAAATTATGCAAGTACAAAAATTTTTAAAAACTTTTTAAATTTCGATCTCCCCCTCAACACTTGTTCAGAGATAGTTATTAATGTTTTAAAAAGAACAAAGTGTTGAAGGTTTTGTACTTGCATTTTTTTTTTTTTTTTTTGTGTTTTTGAATATTTATTTACAAAGATAGTTTTGATGTTGGACTCATTTAAATTTGAGTAAGAAAATTGTTCAAATCATCTGGAGTCAAACATCGCATACCAATCTGGTGAACCAGTTCCACAAATCTTGCATGAGGCAAGGCTTTGGTGAACAGATCCGCCAATTGGTGTTCAGTACCCACGAAGTATAATTCAACTGTACCCATTTCCACGTGCTCTTTGATAAAGAGATATCGGAGAGCAATATGCTTCGATTTGGAATGTTGAACCGTGTTGCATGAAATAGCGATGGCACTCTTGGAGTCGCAGTACATTGGAATCTTGTTAAACACGTATTCGTAGTCAATCAGCTGATTTCGCATCCAGATGACTTGAGCGCAGCACGCAGATATGGCAACGTATTCTGATTCGGTAGACAACAGTGACGTACAGTCCTGCTTCTTTGACTGCCAAGAGACGAGCTTGTCACCCAAAAATTGAACTCCTCTAGACGTACTTTTCCTCGTGTCTAAACATCCTGCATGGTCAGCGTCTGAAAAAGCAACAAGTTCAAACCCAGAATCCTTCGGATACCAAATCCCAAAATGAATGGTTCCCTTTATGTATAGAAGGATCCTTTTAACAGAAGACAAATGACGTTCAGTAGGTCGTGACTAGTAACGGGAGCATAGATACGTGGCAAATACAACATCCGGCCGGCTAGTGGTGAGATACATGAGAGACCCAATCATACTACGATATTTTGTAGGATCAATGGGTGTGCCATGTAGATCAGCATCTAGCTTTGAGGATGAGGAAGACATGGGGGTGTTATAGGTGTCACAACTAGTCACACCATGCTTTTTCAATATTTCCTGAGCATATTTGGACTGGCTTAAAAATATACCAGGGGGGGATTGATGAACTTGCAGTCCTAAGAAGAACTTGAGTTCACCCATCATGGACATCTCAAAGTTTTTTTTCATAAGTCTTGCAAAAGCGTTTGAATATTTTTTATGAGTTGAACCAAAAATGATATCATCTACATAAATTTGAACAATGAGAATATCCTCCCCGTATTTTTATATAAATAAAGTCGAGTCAACTGATCCTTTAGTAAAATGATTGGCTAATAAGAATGCAGACAGTTTGTCGTACCATGCCCTCGGGGCTTGTTTAAGGCCGTAGAGGGCTTTCTTGAGCCTGTAGACGTGGTTTGGACGCTCTGGATCGACGAAGCCCTCTGGTTGTGAAACGTACACCTATTCCCAGAGTTGTCCATTGAGAAATGCCGTCTTCACGTCCATCTGCCGTGATGTTCTTGTGAGCAACGTACGCCAGGAACATTCTAACAGCCTCAAGACGTGCCACTGGTGCAAATGATTCTTCGAAGTCAATTCCTTCTTCCTGACTGAATCCTTTGGCAACTAAGCGGGACTTGTTACGAATAACTGTACCATCTGCATCTAACTTATTTTCCAGATCCACTTCAAACCGACGACATATACCCCATCTGGTCTCTCGACTAATTCTCAAACTTCCAACCTCTTGAATTGATCCAATTCCTCTTGCATAGACTCAATCCAGTTGTCGTAGGTAAGGGCTTCTTTAATGTTTTTGGGTTCGGACTAACAAACGGTGAGTGCATAAATGCAAGTTTCACCGTCTGTATGGAGTCGTTGTCGTGTCATGACTGGATTTTCTGGGTTTCCAATTACATTTAAAAGGGGATGATTCTTTGTCCATTTGTGTGTGGATGGGTAGTGTTGATAAGTATGGTGCAGATTTGACGGTTCCAAATTGCGTGTAGACGACTCTGCGATATCAGGAATGGCGGGAGCCGGCGCAAATGGGTTGAAAAACACGTTACCGTCATAATCTACTAGTGTGGGTACGTCAGAAGAATGTAGAGGGGGATCGTCAGCTGCAGACGCTGAAGTGGAAGCTGTTTGATCTATTGATGATGATGTGTCAGGTTGAGGTGCATCTTCAGCAACTGCGGTGGTTGTAGTCACTGGTGTATCAGGTGCTTGATTATCGACGAGTGGTTGTGCAGCGGAGCTTGTAGATACATCAAGAGCACGACTAACCATAGTATCATCAAACAATGGAGCAAACAAGTCTTCTAAATCTTTGCGATTAAGAGAGAAGGAAGCAGCTGAAGGATCAGGAAAGTTGAGACGGTTGGATTCGGGTTATAACCACTGTAAAATTTTCACCTCGTAATAAACAGGTACATATTTTAATAAGATTACCTATTACCTTTTTCTGCAGATAATTTTTTTTATCTGATTGTGACTTCTATTTAATGTGACGTAACTCACATTTTCGATAAACGTGCTCCCACGCAACGCAACGCAACCCAACCTAACGAATTTAATGTTTATTTATCATAAACATTTCTTTATGAGATATTGCAACCTACCATTTGCCATTTTACGATAACTCGCGAAAGGACGTATAAACTTAACTTCTGTCAATAATTAGCGTTTCCAACGAAACCCTAAATTATTACAACAACAATTAGGCATAGCTAAACCATAAAACCAAGGTACAAGTCCCTTAAGCACAAAACTCATTTATTTTTATTTATATATATATATAACTTTAAAAATTATCTATTTTAAAGTCTAATTCACATATTTAGTTTTCCTAATAAATATGTAAATAAATAATTGTACAAGTCCATAAAACTCAAGGTACAACTACTTAATGCATAAAAACTTAAAAGTCACAATTATATGTATTTAAGTATATTAAAAATTACATAAAAATCACAATAATTAGGGAAACATTAGAAATACATTTTTCTTAATTTCTAAACCTAAGTACAATCACCCTAAGCTTATAGTACAACCCCCCTATGCATTAATCTAGTTTTTACCTAATTAATTCCAAATCAATATACATATAAATATGTATATATTTTTCAAAAAATTATTTTAAACATAAGTAAATGACCAAACCATAGAAACTAGGCTTGTTACTCCTTAAAACCATAGTATACACTTACCTAAGCTCGATGTACCACACTTCATTGCACAATTCGATCCCTAGTTCCCTTCTAGTTGAAATTCGACTAAAGCTAAACCAATACTCCACATTATCACATGCTCTAAACCCTAAACACTACCACTTGGCAACCCTCTTCTATGAACACACCTTCATGTCTCAAAATTAAGAACCTTAGGTTGAAAAGTGTGAAAGGAACACATGGTGAGGGATAGAACACCTCAACCCTTCCCCCTCCTCTTCCCAAGTGTCACCCTTTACAGATTTTTATCAACTCTTGTCTCCCTACATCACTCTAGAAACCCTAATGTCCATCCCCTATAAATAACGAACCATAGTTCCTTTTCTACACAAACCATTCGACCCTTTAAACCAACACAGCCACAACACACTCACTTCTGATCAAATACACTCTCAAACACTCTCATAACACTCATTCGAAGACCCAGGAATTAGGAAGACACCCTAGTGTATCGAGCGAAGAACATACGCCTAGTAATTCCCTAATCGAGCCATATTTCAAGTAAGTTCCAAAACCTCTTTTCAATACTTTTATTTTCTGTAGATAATACTTAAATATCATTATTAAAAATCACATAGTAATGTTAAGAATGAAAATGGAAATATTTCTTTTTCTTTTGTTCTAGTCGAGTAAACCCTAGTCGAAAACCCTAGGATCACTTCTAAGTCAAGTAATCTTAAAACAAGATAAGTAGGGATAATTAAATATGTACATGTAATAACAAGGTCTTAGAGTCTAGAAAACCAAACCATGTTTCCTTGTTTTCTGTTATAACCGAACAAACCCCAAACGCCCCTTTCGAATATAAAGATTAATTTTTACAACATGAGAACTGATTAAAACATGTTTAAAACAACTCAAAGGTGTTAAATATAATGTTAATAAGTCAAGAGAATAAGTCGTGAAACCCAGAAATGAAAACCGAACCATTTTTCTTAGTTTTGGTCAGTCGTTTATACGCCCAGGTCTGAGACTTTCAACCTCAAAAGCGACCATCAAATGTTCTTTAAAAATTCTAGTTTTCGGGCACAAGATAAACCTCTTAAGTAGTTAATTTCTGGAAAAAGAATTAGATAAATTGGTCGAGTATTTGCAAAGATATCGAGGTACAAAGTCTGTCCCTTTTCTGTTTTGTCGAAACCCCAAAAATAAACCATTCGAGCCACATAAGCTCGAATGATAAGCTAATGTTTTGTAAATAAGCTATTTTTATGATGAAAATAAAGAGGGAAAAGAAGTCATGAAAAGTCTCGCTATTTTTCAAAACTAAAAACGCATTTTTGAAAATAAGGATATCGAGTGTGACAACAAAGGAGTCTCAAGGGGTGTTTCTGCCAAAACTAAAGTAAGTTTTATAAAAAGGACTTGTGGTGTTGTCGACCAGCAGCTCAAGGGGAAAAAGTGTCAATTTCGAAAGTGTAAGGGTTAAAGTTGTCATTTGATAAAAGTTCAGGGGTAAAAACTGTCATTTTGTGAAAGTTCAAGAGTATAAATTGTCAATACCTAAAACTATAGGGTAAGAAGCGTAAATCTATATATAATCCTTAATATTAATTATTATAAATATTATTATCATTAATAATAATAAGATTTAACATACGATTAGTTTGGTAACAAACAAAAAGGAACATAGGAATAAACAATACAGTAAAATTCAACTTTCAACTTCATCAACAACCCCTATGTTGATATGATTACTGAAACTTAGAATAACGAATCAGGTTGCGTGCCGGAGACGTTTATCAGCTTTACTTAGTATTATTTCTCATCCGGATCATCAAGGTGAGTTCATAGTCCCACTTTTTACTATGTTTTCTAAACTTGTGGGGAGATACATGCTATAAACCGAACACAAGTATTTTCTGATTGATATTGACTAAGTTACCTTTTGCCCAAAAAGACCCCCCATCATGAACCTCTAATCACCCGCTACTTAGGGTGAGCGCGAATATTGTGGATAGATCTATTGGGCTGACAACCCCTTTGTGTTACTGTAACGTAATACAAAGAATTATATTTGAGATGAATAAAGAGACCGACAATCTCCTACCCGGGCGCAAAGTTACCTACATTTAATTATGGGGTAATTATTACATCGTTAGTTCATGACTGTTGATGTTCTGTTAAGGCTTTGCATGTCATGAGACTTAGGGCAATATATTTATATTCTGAACTGAACTTTTACTTTCCATTTAGCTTGTGTTCAAACTGATTATAATTTAAACACTATGGATTCACTCAACCTTTGTGTTGACTTTTTAGCATGTTTATCTCAGGTATTTAAAGGACCGATCTTGGCATGGAGTGACTGTGGACTTTCTTCTTATAACAAGAGTGTCCACTATGTTATCATTCAAATGAATAATGTAACTTTTACAACGTATTTCTGAACTTCCCTATGGGACCTGTCTTATGTACTCTGATTTAAATAATGAATGATAACATATTTTATCTAAAACGTCTCTTTTTGAGTCGTTTTCTATTATCATGACTGTGAACCGTGAAGTAACTCCCCAACTTATATTTCCGCTGCGAATATCGAAAACGGGGGTGTTACAGAGTGGTATCAGAGCTCATGGTTATAGAGAACCAAATGTTTTTCCAAACATTGAACTATAACCACTTTTCATAAACTTAACTGAAAGTCCTCCGTGCCACAGTATTTCTGAAACATTATTTATATATGTTTTATCGTAATTATTTAGTTGCATAGTACAATATTTATAATTACTGGGTGGTTACAGGGTTATGGTTTCCCCTACTCATTCTAACGCTTCTATGTCGGATACGGATAACGAAAATATCGCAATCGTACCAGACCTCACGACTATATTTGGACGAACGACACAGTCAGATCCGGCAGTAGACGTCACGGTGGTGCCTGAAATTTCCTCGGTATTTGGGCATGACTTGGAGTCTGATCCATCTGAAGAACCATTCGAGGATACTCCAATGCCAAATATCGCGCGACATCCTGATGATCCATATCTGCAAGCCAGAGAGAGGGCTCATAACGTTGCAGATGAAGAGCCAGATGTCCACTCGTTTACAAAAGTACCTCCGGTTCCAGCTGAAAGAATTCGAAGGACGGCTAGAATAAGGACGCTTCATGTGCCTCCACCTATGACATTTACCCACTTCTCTCCTCCGTCAGTTCCGTATGAACTTAGTGACGAGATCAGGGCCATTATAGATAGATATAATGCTCCGTCCCGATCACCTTCTCATGAGATTTCCACTCCGCCACGAGTGTTTAAGATAGGAGAAAGTTCACGAATAGGTCAAGAACGTCAACCAACTGTCTCAACTCTTTTATCACGGATAGAACGGCAAGAGGAACAGATTGAGACAGCCTTGGGTCATCTAGACGAGCTACCATTAGAGCGCATTGAAGGTATCGAGTATAGGATAGAAGATCTGATGACAGGCCAAGAGGCTGTGCAGCGGAAGATAGACGAAAACAGTCAGGAGTCGGAGATGCGTTTTGAGCAGATCAGAAGGGAGATACCTTTTGTGTATGACAATGAGCTGAAGTTAATAGAAGAGATGATTAAAAGAAACGAAGAATTAGCAGCAGCCCAGAACAAGATCATGTCACTAGAGATGACAGTAGCCGGAATGCAAGCTCAGCACCAAGAAAACATGAAGGTTCT
Source organism: Artemisia tridentata subsp. tridentata (assembly GCA_021014915.2). NCBI lineage: Eukaryota > Viridiplantae > Streptophyta > Magnoliopsida > Asterales > Asteraceae > Artemisia > Artemisia tridentata. The sequence continues at coordinate 352,903,558 of CP139507.1, forward strand.
CATCAGTATGATAGCCGAACTTGAGAATCGACTTAAAGGAACCTCTGGTGGACAGTAGGTCGAGATATATATACATATACGTTATCTTTTGTACTATATCTCAGCTATGAGATCTATAGTATAAATATAACACTAGTATGTAGTTTATATCATACAGCTTTTGTACAATTTTCCCAGCCACGGGGTATGTGGCATAAAAATGACACTTGTATAAATTTTGTTGTATGAATGACAAAATTTACAAGTTGTTTATGACTACATGTGGGTGTGAATTTTGTTATATTATGCTGTTGACCGATAATAACTATTGCTGATCACTTGCATATTTAAACTGTTGTAACAGTATTTTACCTTATAAATAAGGTCAATACGCAAATTCTAAACGAATGCTTTCTTGTAATAGAAATATGTCTCGTAGATCCCCCGAACCAACCATGTCCCAAGCTGCTATTCGAAAGCTTGTTGCAGACAGTATTGCTGCAGCACTCGAAAGCCGAGCAGCAGAATTTGCTCGTACCGGAAGCACTAGCCGACCTAACGGAGAAAGCGAGACTGCAAATGCTCGCAAGTGTACTTACAAAGACTTCATGAACTGTAAACCAACTTTCTTCAAAGGAACAGAAGGAGCTACAGAGTTGGCTCGTTGGTTTGAACGTACAGAGGTAGTTTTTGTAAGAAGTGGATGCGCGGATGACAGCAAAGTCGCATTTGCTACTGGGACATTACTAGATGATGCCCTGTCTTGGTGGACTGCTACTGCCAAAACTCTAGGTATTGAAGCAGCTCATCAACTCTCTTGGGATGATCTTAAAAGGAGAATGTTGAAGAAGTACTGTCCCCGTACTGAAATCAAAAAGCTGGAAGATGAATTTCACCAGCTTGTAGTGAAGGGAATGGATATCAGGACATACAATAGAAGGTTTCAGGAACTTGCTCTCCTGTGTCCAACTGTTGTGCCTGATCTCGAGAAATTACTGGAGAAGTATACGGAAGGATTACCTCGATGCATTGAAGGAAATGTTACGGTGTCAAAGCCTCAGTCTTTGGAGGAGGCCATGTCTGTAGCTCAGCAGTTAATAGAACGAGAGATAAAGCGCAATTCTACTCAGGGAAATAATGATAACAAGCGAAAGCTTGATGATCGGAGGATTACCCATTACCACAATAACTACCCCAACAGCCACAACCATCGCCACAATCAACACAACTATCAAAACCGAAACAATCAACAGAACCGTCGGCAAGAGACTGCCAAAGCCTATACAGCCACTCCTATAGAGAGGGCTGGTTACTCAGGAACAAAGCCATCATGTAATCGATGTTCATTGCACCATCACGGTCCATGCTATGTCAAATGCGCAAAGTGTCAGAGGGTTGGACACCAGACTAAGGACTGTAAGGCAACGGGAGCAAACCTGCAGCCCGTGATCATAACTTGTCATGGATGCGGTGAGAAGGGGCATTATAAGAATCAGTGCCCAAAGCCGAATGTCAATCAGAACAATGGTGCCCGTGGACGAGTTTATGTGTTAGGAGATGGCAATGCGCAGCAGAACTCCGACGTAGTCACGGGTACGTTTCCTCTTAATCAGCGTTTAGCTACAGTATTATTTGATACTGGAGCCGATAGGAGTTTTATATCGCTTACTTTTGCTTCCCTACTTAAACTCACCCCCACTGCCTTAGACAATCCCTACGAAATCGAGCTGGCTAATGGAAAATTAGTAGCCACTAACTCAATAATCCGAAACTGCACCTTAACATTACTAAACCAGCCATTCGACATCGACCTCATGCCATCGAACTCGCAGTTTCGACGTAGTCATTGGTATGGATTGGCTATCCAAATACCATGCTAGGATCATATGCGATGAAAAAGTGGTTTACATTCCTTTTGGGGATGAAACTTTGATTATCAGAGGTAATCAAAGTAAAACCAAATTAAACATAATATCCTGCGTTAAAACCATGAAGTACATCAGCAAAGGATGTCAAGCGTTTTTAGCCACGTGACTGAAAAGAAAACGGAAGAGAAACGATTGGAAGATGTACCTGTAGCACGAGATTTTCCGAAAGTTTTTCCTGAAGAGTTACGCTGGACTACGACCTGTTCGTCAGGTAGAATTTCAGATTGACTTAGTGCTGGAAGCAGTGCCGATTGCACGAGCACCTTACTGTTTAGCGCCCTCGGAGATGCAAGAACTATCCAACCAACTGCAGGAGTTATTGGATAGAAATTTTATTCGACCAAGCACGTCGCCTTAGGGAGCACCTGTCCTATTTGTCAAAAAGAAGGACGGATCTCTTAGAATGTGTATCGATTACCGAGAGTTGAATAAACTTACGATAAAGAATCGATATCCACTGCCAAGGATCGATGATTTGTTCGATCAACTACAAGGGTCAAGCGTCTACTCGAAAATAGATCTAAGATCCGGATATCATCAGCTGCGTGTTAGGGAAGAGGATATTCCTAAAACAGCTTTTCGGACAAGATACGGTCATTACGAATTTCAAGTAATGCCATTTGGGTTAACTAACGCACCAGCTGTATTCATGGATCTCATGAATCGTGTGTGCAAACCTTATTTGGATAAATTCGTGATCGTGTTCATTGATGATATTCTTATCTATTCTCGGAGCGAAGAAGAGCATGTGGAACATTTAAGAATAATTTTGGAGCTACTCAAGAGAGAACAACTGTACGCAAAATTTTCCAAGTGTGATTTCTGGATACACACAGTACAGTTTCTAGGACACGTGATTGATCGCCATGGTATTCATGTAGATGCCTCCAAAATAGAAGCAGTCAAAAATTGGCCAACACCTACAACTCCTACTGAGGTGCGTCAATTTTTAGGACTGGCCGGCTATTATCGGAGATTCATTGAAGGATTCTCAAAGATTGCTAAATCTTTAACGAAATTAACTCAGAAGAATAAGAAATATATTTGGGGAGAAAGTCAGGAGAAAGCTTTCCAGCTATTAAAGCAAAAGCTTTGTGAAGCACCAGTTCTAGGTTTGCCTGAAGGGAGTGATGACTTTATTGTGTATTGTGACGCATCGCACCAAGGGTTAGGTGCAGTCCTTATGCATAGGAATAAAGTCATTGCTTATGCCTCTAGACAGCTTAGGCCTCATGAGGAGAATTATATGACTCATGATCTTGAGCTAGGAGCAGTTGTATTTGCTCTTAAAATCTGGAGACATTACCTGTACGGCACAAAGTGCGTTGTGTTTACTGATCACAAGAGCCTCCAACACATTCTCGACCAGAAGGAACTAAACATGAGGCAACGCCGATGGGTAGAGTTATTAAGTGATTATGACTGTGAAATTCGTCATCACCCTGGAAAAGCAAATGTTGTAGCAGATGCTTTAAGCAGGAAGGAACGAATTAAGCCTCTTAGAGTCAGGGCTTTAGTCATGACCATTAATTTGGATTTATTATCTCAAATTCTCAATGCACAAACTGAAGCAGTAAAAGAAGAAAATATTCAGGCTGAGAATTTGAGAGGAATGGATAAGGCGTTTGAATTTCGTTCTGATGGAACACGTTGCATAAAGAACCGAAGCTGATTACCATTCTTTGGTGATTTAAGGAATGTGATTATGCACGAGTCACATAAATCCAAATATTCTATTCACCCAGGATCCGAAAAGATGTATCAGGATCTCAAGAAGCTTTACTGGTGGCCAAACATGAAAGCTGATATTGCTGAGTATGTCAGTAAATGTTTGACTTGTGCACGAGTAAAAGCTGAACATCCAAGGTCATCCGGCTTATTGACACAACCTGAGATTCCTGTATGGAAATGGGAAAGAATAACTATGGATTTTATTACCAAGTTACCAAGGACATCAAGCGGATACGACGCCATCTGGGTTATTGTAGATCGTCTTACGAAATCGGCTCATTTTCTGCCAATCAAAGAGACTGATGAAGTGGAAGATTTAGCTCCATTATATTTAAAAGAGATAGTATCTCGACATGGAGTACCAGTTTCCATTATTTCAGATCGTGATTCTCGTTTCACGTCTCGATTTTGGGAAAAGCTTCAGACAGCTTTAGGTACTAATTTAGATATGAGCACGGCTTACCATCCGCAAACCGACGGACAAAGCGAGAGAACTATCCAAACGTTGGAAGATATGCTCAGGGCATGTGTGATAGATTTTGGCAAAGGATGGGATAAGCATCTGCCTTTGGCCGAATTCTCATACAACAATAGTTACCATGCCAGCATAAAAGCAGCACCATTTGAAGCACTTTATGGACGAAAGTACCGATCACCTGTTTGCTGGGCAGAAGTTGGAGAGTCTCAACTTACTGGACCAGAAATGATTCAAGAAACGACCGACAAAATCGTGCAAATTCGACAACATTTGCAAGCAGCCCGGGATAGACAGAAAAGCTACGCCGACACAAGATGAAAGCCTATGGAGTTTGAAGTCGGAGACAAAGTAATGCTGAAAGTTTCACCGTGGAAAGGCATGGTCAGATTCGGAAAGCGAGGGAAGTTGAATCCCAGATATATCGGGCCATTCAAGATTCTGGATAGAATCGGTCCAGTAGCCTATAGATTAGAGCTTCCTGTAGAGCTTAGTAAAATTCATCCCGTCTTTCACGTCTCCAATCTGAAAAAGTGCCTATCAGATGAAACACTTGTGATTCCCATGAAAGAGCTTAGTCTTAATGAAAAACTCAATTTTGTGGAAGAACCAGTGGAGATCATGGATAGAGAAGTCAAACAGTTAAAGCGAAGACGCGTTCCTATCGTTAAGGTTAGATGAAACTCTAAAAGAGGACCAGAATTTACCTGGGAACGTGAAGATCAAATCCGAACAAAATACCCTCATCTTTTCCCTTCTACTTCAACCAACACCAACTCAATCTCGGGACGAGATTCCCGTCAACAGGGGGATACTATAACCACTGTGAAATTTTCGCCTCGTAATAAACAGGTACATATTTTAATAAGATTACCTATTACCTTTTTCTGCAGATAATTTTTTTTATCTGATTGTGACTTCTATTTAATGTGACGTAACTCACATTTTCGATAAACGTGCTCCCACGCAACGCAACGCAACCCAACCTAACGAATTTAATGTTTATTTATCATAAACATTTCTTTATGAGATATTGCAACCTACCATTTGCCATTTTACGATAACTCGCGAAAGGACGTATAAACTTAACTTCTGTCAATAATTAGCGTTTCTAACGAAACCCTAAATTATTACAACAACAATTAGGCATAGCTAAACCATAAAACCAAGGTACAAGTCCCTTAAGCACAAAACTCATTTATTTTTATTTATATATATATAACTTTAAAAATTATCTATTTTAAAGTCTAATTCACATATTTATTTTTCCTAATAAATATGTAAATAAATAATTGTACAAGTCCATAAAACTCAAGGTACAACTACTTAATGCATAAAAACTTAAAAGTCACAATTATATGTATTTAAGTATATTAAAAATTACATAAAAATCACAATAATTAGGGAAACATTAGAAATACATTTTTCTTAATTTCTAAACCTAAGTACAATCACCCTAAGCTTATAGTACAACCCCCCTATGCATTAATCTAGTTTTTACCTAATTAATTCCAAATCAATATACATATAAATATGTATATATTTTTCAAAAAATTATTTTAAACATAAGTAAATGACCAAACCATAGAAACTAGGCTAGTTACTCCTTAAAACCCTAGTATACACTTACCTAAGCTCGATGTACCGCACTTCATTGCACAATTCGATCCCTCGTTCCCTTCTAGTTGAAATTCGACTAAAGCTAAACCAATACTCCACATTATCACATGCTATAAACCCTAAACACTACCACTTGGCAACCCTCTTCTATGAACACACCTTCATGTCTCAAAATTAAGAACCTTAGGTTGAAAAGTGTGAAAGTAACACATGGTGAGGGATAAAACACCTCAACCCTTCCCCTTCCTCTTCCCAAGTGTCACCCTTTATAGATTTTTATCAACTCTTGTCTCCCTACATCACTCTAGAAACCCTAATGTCCATCCCCTATAAATAACGAACCATAGTTCCTTTTCTACACAAACCATTCGACCCTTTAAACCAACACAGCCACAACACACTCACTTCTGATCAAATACACTCTCAAACACTCTCATAACACTCATTCGAAGACCAAGGAATTAGGAAGACACCCTAGTGTATCGAGCCAAGAACATACGCCTAGTAATTCCCTAATCGAGCCATATTTCAAGTAAGTTCCAAAACCTCTTTTCAATACTTTTATTTTCTGTAGATAATACTTAAATATCATTATTAAAAATCACATAGTAACGTTAAGAATGAAAATGGAAATATTTTCTTTTCTTTTGTTCTAGTCGAGTAAACCCTAGTCGAAAACCCTAGGATCACTTCTAAGTCAAGTAATCTTAAAACAAGATAAGTAGGGATAATTAAATATGTACATGTAATAACAAGGTCTTAGAGTCTAGAAAACCAAACCATGTTTCCTTGTTTACTGTTATAACTGAACAAACCCCAAACGCCCCTTTCGAATATAAAGATTAAGTTTTACAACATGAGAACTGATTAAAACATGTTTAAAACAACTCAAAGGTGTTAAATATAATGTTAATAAGTCAAGAGAATAAGTCGTGAAACCCAGAAATGAAAACCGAACCATTTTTCTTAGTTTTGGTCAGTCGTTTATACGCCCAGGTCTGAGACTTTCAACCTCAAAAGCGACCATCAAATGTTCTTTAAAAATTCTAGTTTTCGGGCACAAGATAAACCTCTTAAGTAGTTAATTTCTGGAAAAAGAATTAGATAAATTGGTCGAGTATTTGCAAAGATATCGAGGTATAAAGTCTGTCCTTTTTCTGTTTTGTCGAAACCCCAAAAATAAACCATTCGAGCCACATAAGCTCGAATGATAAGCTAATGTTTTGTAAATAAGCTATTTTTATGATGAAAATAAAGGGGGGAAAGAAGTCATGAAAATTCTCGCTATTTTTCAAAACAAAAAACGCATTTTTGAAAATAAGGATATCGAGTGTGACAACAAAGGAGTCTCAAGGGGTGTTTCTGCCAAAACTAAAGTAAGTTTTATAAAAAGGACTTGTGGTGTTGTCGACCAGCAGCTCAAGGGGAAAAAGTTTTAATTTCGAAAGTGTAAGGGTTAAAGTTGTCATTTGACCAAAGTTCAGGGGTAAAAATTGTAACTTTATAAAAGTTCAGGGGTAAAAACTATCATTTTGTGAAAGTTCAAGAGTATAAATTATCAATACCTAAAACTATAGGGTAAGAAGCGTAAATTTATATATAATCCTTAATATTAATTATTATAAATATTATTATCATTAATAATAATAAGATTTAACATACGATTAGGTTGGTAACAAACAAACAGGAACATAGGAATAAACAATACAGTAAAATTCAACTTTCAACTTCATCAACAACCCCTATTTTGATATGATTACTGAAACTTAGAATAACGAATCAGGTTGCGTGCCGGAGACGTTTATCAGCTTTACTTAGTATTATTTCTCATCCGAGTCATCAAGGTGAGCTCATAGTCCCACTTTTTACTATGTTTTCTAAACTTGTGGGGAGATACATGCTATAAACTGAACACAAGTATTTTCTGATTGATATTGACTAAGTTACCTTTTGCCCAAAAAGACCCCCCATCATGAACCTCTAATCACCCACTACTTAGGGTGAGCGCGAATATTGTGGATAGATCTATTGGGCTGACAACCCCTTTGTGTTACCGTAACGTAATACAAAGCATTATATTTGAGATGAATAAAGAGACCGGAAATCTCCTACCCGGGGGCAAAGTTACCTACATTTAATTATGGGGTAATTATTACATCATTAGTTCATGACTGTTGATGTTCTATTAAGGCTTTGCGTGTCATGAGACTTAGGGCAATATATTTATATTCTGAACTGAACTTTTACTTTCCATTTAGCTTGTGTTCAAACTGATTATAATTTAAACACTATGGATTCAGTCAACCTTTGTGTTGACTTTTTAGCTTGTTTATCTCAGGTATTTAAAGGACCGATCTTGGCATGGAGTGACTGTGGACTTTCTTCTTATAACAAGAGTGCCCACTATATTATCATTCAAATGAATAATGTAACTTTTACAACGTATTTCTGAACTTCCCTATGGGACCTGTCTTATGTACTCTGATTTAAATAATGAATGATAACATATTTTATCTAAAACGTCTCTTTTTGAGTCATTTTCTATTATCATGACTGTGAACCGTGAAGTAACTCCCCAACTTATATTTCCGCTGCGAATATCGAAAACGGGGGTGTTACACGGGTCCTAAGCGGTTGTGCCCAGAAGCCATATCGGTGAACTCATCGAAATTAGCATGTATAGTCTCCTGAATCTCCCGGGTGCGACGGTTCCAAATTCTGAATCCCTTTCAATTTACACAATATCCGACAAAAAATCCCTATTTCCGCTTTGGCTTTGAGTTTTCCAAGATCATCACGATCATTCATTGGGTAGCAAAGAGCTCCAAAGACATGAAAGTAATTGATGTTTGGTTTTCTGTGGTGAACAATTTCATATGGTGTCTTGGTGTGCCTTTTTGGTGATCATGCATCTGTTTTGGGTGTAGCAGGCAGTTGAAACGGCTTCTGTTGGGAATTATCAAGAGAAGACTTAATGGGAAAACAGATTTAAGTCTGGTGACGTACACGATTAAGCCTGTTAGTGTATTTTGTAATATTAAATCTGGTAGTACAATGTTAAGTCTGGTAGAGTATAATATAGTTAAGTCCGGTTGACTTATTAAGTTAAGTCTGGTCGTGTATTTTAGAGATATGTTAGAGATAAGTTAGGAAAGGATTTGAAGTTATCTTTAGAGAAGATACGTAAATCCTTATGCAAGTTTTGTATCTAGGGTTTCCTTGGTGTATAAAAGGAACCCTAATTCATAGTTTAGAGATGACGACGAAGATTGTAATTCAGTAAATGATTAGTAATAAAAAGTTAGTTATATTCTTCATTGTTTGTGTTAAGATTCCGCATTAGCATAAACAAAGTGTTAGAGTCTCTGCTTAGATTGATTTGATTTATTCAAGTCATCTACTAAGTTGTTGAAGGCTACTTAGAGATCCATATTCATGTGGAGACTCTGAGGTTGAAGAATCACAAACCCTAAATCACTAAAATCATCCTACAACATGACTGGAACCGAAATCCCTCCTGATCAAACCCCTCCCAAGAATGATGAATTCTCCATGCATGGCAGTGATGATGAAAAATCCATTCATGATGAAGAGAAACCTGAAACCAGTAACACCAAAACACCAATCATTCCCTCAACCACAACCATATCCAATATAAACTTCCAATCCTGAAAAGAGATGAGTACGATATATGGGCGATGGAGATGGAACATTATTTGGAATATACTGATAGTGAAATCTGGAAGGTTATTCAAAAAGGCAATTCAAAGAAAAGGGTCTCGGCTGGAGCAGATGGATCGGTTAGAATTTTACCACCAGTATCTGCAGAGGAGATACGGGCTGTTGAAAAGGAGAAAAAGGCAAGAACTGTGCTGATGATGGCTCTTCCCAAAGAGTACTTGAGAACGTTTCATAACATGACCGATGCCAAAGAAATTTGGAAAGCAATCAAGAAGTGTTTTGGTGGGAATGCAAACTCAAAGTGAATGCAGAAGTCTGTTCTCAAGCAACAATTTGAGACTTTTAGCATATCTAGTACAGAAGGACTCGAAAAGGGCTATGATAGGTTTCAACTCCTTCTGGCACAATTGGAATCTCTTGGTGCTCCAGTATCAGAGGAAGATGCAAACCTTAAACTCCTTAGAGCACTCCCATCAGAATGGTCAAGTGTTTCTATGACTATGAGGGTAACGGATGAAGTAGACAGCATGACAACTGATGACCTGTACAATAACCTTAGGGTTTTTGAACAGGAAATCAAGGGATATTCTAAAGCTTCTTCCAGTTCCTCAAATGTTGCCTTTGTCTCTCAAGGCAAAAGCAGCACTACTAGAGTTAAGTCTGGCAAGATTAATTCTGGTAGTTATGAGACTCCTACTAGCAGTACAAGGGAAAGAGCTGCTTCTGAAGGCATTGCTGATGAGATTCTTCATTCATTCTTTTCTTATCAAGAAGAAGATGATGAAGTTATCAGTGAAGATTTGGAACAGATCAATGATGCTGAAGTAGAAGAGATGGATATTAAATGGCAAATTGCCATGATTGCCCTGCGGGTTAAGAGGTTCCAAAAGCAGCATGGAAGGCCTATTCGTTTTGATAACAAATCTAAAGTTGGGTACACAGCAGGGACTGTTGAGTGCTATAATTGTCATAAACATGGGCATTTTAATAGAGACTGCAAGGAGAAGAAGTATGCTGATGAAGAGAGGAAGAGAAGCAATAATTACTCAAAGAATGACAGGTCAGAGAGGAACCAGATGAGCAAGCTGACATTGCAAGCTGGAGATGTGAACTGGACTGAGCACTTACCAGAGGAGGACGTAAAGAATCATGCACTTATGGCCATTGGTACTAATAATGAGGTATCCTTATGTTCAAAAATATGCATTGATTCATATAATCATCTCAAATCTGTGTGTGATGAACAATTGAGAGAAATAGGTGACCAGGAAGCAAAAATTTTAGCTTATACTTATGCAGTTAAAAAGTTAGAAGCACAAATTGTCACCTTACAAAAACAACATGCCTCTTTGAATGAAAAACTCACTTTTCAAGAAAATGAAACATATGAAAAAGATGAGAAACTTGAAAGAAATAGAAGAATAGGCATGAAAGTTGTCAAATAAAGATATGAATTGCAAAAGAAAATAGATAAATGGCAACACTCTGCTAAGTGTCAGGATCAAATCATAGCTTGCCAAATGAGTTCCACAACTAAAATTGGCGTAGGCTTTGAAAGTAAGTCAAATGATGAAGTGTTAAGTTATGAAGAAGAAATGGATAGAACAGCTTTCACATGTACAAAAGAGGATTATGTTGATAAACCTGTTTACAATAGGTTCATTAAGTCTGATGATTTTAAAGGGGTACCACCTCCATTAAGTGGAGATTACACTCCTTTACAAAAGGAAGACCTTGATGATTCTCTATTTGTATATGGTAAAAAGGGCCCTATATATCCTGAGACAGACAACTCTGATGACAGATCAAGTGAATACTCCACTTGTCAAACCAATGACAGTGAAGAATCCACAAGAGATGTCTCTGAGAAATCTGAATCAGGGTCAGAGTGTAAATCAAAAGAATCCTCGAAAGCAAAATCTGTCAAAAAGAGTGAACCAGAGGTGATACAATCAAAATCAAATACAGATAGACCTAGGTGTGTCAATCACATGAAAACTCCTAGGGAGTCTGTTAAGAATCAAGAGTCACCAAATAGGATGAGACAAGAGTTTAGGAAAAATCACAACTTTGGTCCTAAGAGGTGTTTTGTGTGTGGTAGTTTAAGTCACCTGATTAAGGATTGTGACTTTCATGAGAAAAGGATGCAAAAAGAGGCTGAACTAAGAAAGAATAAGAGTGTTAATGACCACATGAATAATAAACCAGTTTGGAACAATGCTAACAGGATTAATCATGCAAATAAGTTTGTGACTATACCTGTACAAGTTAATTCTGGTAATATTGGTTCTGCTAGACCAAATTCTGGTAGACCAAACTTTAGTTCTGGTAGACCAGATTTTAGTTCTGGTAGACCAAATGTGAGTTCTGTTGGTCAAAATGCTAATTATGTGAGGCCAAGTGTTAATTCTGGGTGGTTTAATCATTCTGGACCCAGACAATCAGTTCATAAACCACAGGTGAATTCTTATAATCAGAGAACAAATTTTTATAAACCAAAGTCACCTGTGAGGAGTCCTTTTGTTAATAATACAGCACAAGCTTCAAATTCAAGTGCTGTAAGGGAAAATGAGGAATCTGCTGTTAAGTCCCCAGCATATTGGTCTTGGGATCCTTTTCAGAACACACTTACCTATGAATCCAAGACCAAAGGTGGATCAAGCTCATACAAGACCTATAAATATGTTGATCCACAGGGCAGACCCAAGTCCTCAGTGGCTTGGGTCCTGAAGAGAAACTAATCTCTATACTTTTGTGCAGGAACATCCACTGAAGTACATGGAAGACAAAGGAATATTTGATAGTGGGTGCTCTGGGCACATGACTGGTAACAAGAACCATCTGAAAGATTTTCAAGAATTCCAAGGAGGTTCTGTTACTTTTGGAGGTAGTAAAGGTTATATAACTGGTAAAGGTAGAATTGTGATAGGCAATTTAGAGTTTGACAATGTATCTTTTGTAAGGGAACTAGGGCAGTTTAATCTTTTCTCCATATCACAAATTTGTGATAAGAAGCATAAGGTGCTTTTTAGTGAAACTGAATGTTTTGTCTTGACTTCGGACTTTAAGATGCCTGATGAAAGTCAGATCCTTCTTAAAGTTCCTAGACAATACAACATGTACAGTTTTGATATGAAGCAACCTGATCCTTCAAAAGGTTATGCATGTTTACTTGCAAAAGCTACATTAGATGAATCTAAATTGTGGCATAGGAGGCTAGGGCATGTAAACTTTAAGAATATTAATAAGTTAGTGAAGAATAACTTAGTAAGAGGATTGCCTTCTAAAGTGTTTAAGAATGATCATGCATGTGTGGCTTGTAATAAGGGGAAACAGCATAGGGCATCTTGTAAGGCTAAGTTAGATAGGCTTGTTACTGAGCCTTTTCATACCTTACATATGGATCTGTTTGGCCCCACATCCATTTAAAGTATTAACCATGCAAGTTACTGCCTTGTCATAACTGATGATTGCACTAGATTCTGCTGGGTGTTCTTTATGTCTAGGAAAGATGAGACTTCACCATTGATTCAAACTTTCATTAGGCAAATTGAAAACCAACTTAATAAAAAAGTTAAAATAATTAGGTCTAACAATGGCACTGAATTCAAGAATAGGAGCATGATTGATTTTTGTGGTAATAGAGGAATTAAGCAGCATTTTAGCAATGCTAGGACTCCACAGCAGAATGGAGTTGCTGAGAGAATGAACAGAACACTAATTGAGGCAGCTAGGACTATGCTAGCAGACTCATTCTTACCCATAACCTTTTGGGCTGAAGTTGTGGCATCTGCTTGCTACATTTTCAATAGGGTTAGAGTGACCAAGCCTCAAAACAAAACACCTTATGAGGTTATTTTGGGCAAAAACCAGTTGTTAGCTATATAAGGCCTTTTGGGTGTCATGTGACCATTCTTGATACACTCAGTGTTCTAGGAAAATTAGAAGGAAAGTCTGATGAAGGGTTTCTAGTTGGGTATTCACTGAATAGTAAGGCCTTTAGGGTTTACAATCTAGTGACCAAGAGAGTAGAGGAAAATCTTCATGTTAACTTTCTTGAAGAAAAACCCAATGTACAGGGATTAGGACATAGATGGATGTTTGACATTGATTACTTAACGGATTCTATGAACTATTTCCTGTCTCCAAGGAGAATCAAGCTAACCCTGATGCAGGTACCCAAGATTCTTCAAATACAGGGAACACTGATCAAGAAAGTGAAAGTGCAGAGCTTGTTGTGATTCCTACCACAGATGTCAACCATGTTGCTGTTAATGAAGGAACAAAGAAATCTTCAAGAAAAAGGAAGGAGACTGTTCACAAGCCTCAACCAATGGACAAAGGAGTCACTCCTACAAAGGTTTCAGAAGATATCTTGTCCTTCAGAGAAGAAGTAAATGTTTTGGCTGATAAACACCTTGGAAAGGTTGATACCATAACTAACTTGGTTAATTCTGGTAGTGGACTCAATAATATTGCTACCAGTATTAATTTAGATAAGTCTGGTAGTGATGCTGTTAAGTCTGTTGAACCTGAATCTACTCCAAATGCTGATGTTGATGATTCTGAGATGCCTGACCATGAGATCTTTGATCATCCAGATGAGGGTATTTTTTATGGGGCTTCTTATGATGAAGAAGGGGTAGTTACTGACTTCAATAACCTACCTACTGAAGTTGATGTTGATCCAGCTCCAACACTCAGAGTTCATAACATCCATCCCAAAAGTCAGATTATTGGTGATCCAAAGTCAGCTGTTCAAACCAGAAGTAAAGTGCAAAAGATTCCTACATCTCATGCACTTATCAGTCTCATTAAGAAGCAGCAAAGGGTCAACCACAAGGATCAACAACACTGCTTGTTTGCCTGTTTTCTTTCTCAGAAGGAACCCACCAAAGTCTCTGAAGCACTTGATGATGAGAGTTGGGTGGAAGCAATGCAAGAGGAGTTGTTGCAGTTCAAGTTGCAGAAAGTTTGGGTTCTGGTAGATCTACCTAGTGGAGCAAAAGTTATAGGCACAAAGTGGGTCTTCAGAAATAAAAGGGATGAAAGAGGAGTGGTTGTTAGGAACAAGGCAAGACTAGTGGCACAAGGGTATAGACAGGAGGAAGGGATAGATTATGATGAGGTCTTTTCTCCTGTAGCAAGGATTGAGGCTATTAGGTTATTCTTAGCCTATGCATCATACATGGGGTTCATAGTCTATCAAATGGATGTGAAGAGTGCCTTTCTGTATGGCACCATAGAGGAAGAAGTATATGTTCATCAGCCTCCTGGCTTTATTGATCCTGCTAATCCAGACAAGGTGTATAAAGTCATAAAAGCATTATATGGTCTCCATCAAGCTCCCAGAGCTTGGTATGCAACTCTCTCCAAGTTTCTTGAAGAGCATGGGTATATAAGAGGTGTAATTGACAAGACCTTATTCATCAAAAGAAACAAGAAGGATATCATCCTGGTTCAAGTTTATGTGGATGATATTATTTTTGGGTCTACTAAAAGGTCTTGGTGTGAGGAATTTGAAGCATTAATGAAGGGGAGGTTTCAGATGAGTTCTATGGGTGAACTCACCTTTTTCTTAGGACTGCAAGTGAATCAATCAGAAGATGGACTCTTTATCTCTCAAGACAAATATGTTGCTGAGATGCTGGAGAAGTTCAACTTTACCAATATGAAGGCTGCAGTCACCCCTATAGAGAACAAAGTTCCATTGACAAAGGATGAGGATGCTGAAGAAGTGGATGTCCACCTCTACAGATCCATGATAGGTTCTCTAATGTATCTTACTGCTTCTAGACCTGACATTATGTATGCAGTCTGTGTTTGTTCACGTTTTCAGGTACATCCAAAGACTTAACATCTTCATGCTGTGAAGAGAATCTTTAGATACCTAAAGGGCAAACCCAATTTGGGCCTTTGGTATCCTAGAGAATCATCTTTTGACCTGGAAGCCTATTCGGATAGTGACTATGCTGGAGCAAGTCTTGACCGAAAATCCACAACAGGAGGTTGTCAATTTCTTGGAAGAAGGTTGATTTCCTGGCAATGCAAGAAGCAGACTATTGTAGCTACATCTACCACTGAAGCAGAATATGTAGCAGCTGCAAATTGTTGTGGTCAAGTCTTGTGGATCCAAAATCAAATGTTGGATTATGGGTTGAATTTCATGAACATTATAATTCACATAGATAATGAGAGAACTATCTGCATAGTTAAGAATCCTGTATACCACTCAAAAACTAAGCACATAGAAATCAGGCATCACTTTATTAGGGATTGCTATGAAAAGAAGCTAATTCGAGTGGAGAAAATACACACAGATTTTAATGTTGCAGACCTCTTAACTAAAGCATTTGATGGCCCTAGGTTTAATTACTTAGTTGTTAGCATTGGAATGATGAACCCATAGCTCAGTTTAAGGGGAGGTTGAACTTAAGGGGAGATCAATATGTATAGTTTGTAAACCAGTACTTAGGACATTTTTAATTATGGTAGTTCTACATTTTAAGTCTTGTAGTTATGTTTTAGTTCTGGTAGTGGTTTTTAAATATTTTTCTTGTATACTTGTTTCTTTGTATATTGTGTTTAACTTTGTTTTGCAGAAGTCAACTTTTATTGTTGCTAGTGGATACAAGGAAATAATAAGATCAAAAGAAGGAAGCTTTCATTCATAACCATCAGTTACATACAAGCTACAAAACAAAATAAGATCAAAGCCTAAACATAAACAAGCCTACTGTCACCACCTACATCTTCCTTTTGCCCTTGTCCTTCAAATCAGGCATGGTTTTCTTGGTCCCTTTCTCCCCAAGTTGATCTCTCACTTTTGGGCTTAAGAGTCCTAGAACCTGCTTGTTTGGATTTGGGTGAGGCAACACAATGTTTTTCTTAAAAGACACACTCTTTGAAGTCTTTGCTGCTTTATCTTCCGATTCATTTGCTGTAAGATCATAAGCAGCTAGCCAACGTTTGAGTATTGTCTTCCTTGATAGCTTGTTCCTTAGACGTGAGGTGTAACCAGGTGGAAAATACCCTTCCCATCCTTCATCAGATGACTCAGAGGAAGAGTCAGATGAAATCTCAATGATGTTTGTTGGAGAAGAATCCATTATGTTAAGTTTTGGTGGCACAAGCTTTCTTTTTGATACTAAGATGGTTTGGTGTTGACTAAAAGAGGGCTTTTATAGCAAACATCAAGGTTTAAGGCAATTTAATGGATGGTCGGTATAAGCATTAATTCCTGCAGGCATGGAATTAATTAAGGTAACATTGGGAAGTTGACGTATCTTGTATAGTTTGGTAACTTTAATTATGGTAAACTGGTTTTCAAGTAAAAAAAAATAATAATAATAAAAAATTATATATTTTGTTTGGTTTTTATTTCGTTAATTAGGATTTTAAATTTTTTTTTTGGTAGCTTTAAGTCTTAAATCTATTAGGTAATGTTTGTTTTTCTTTGTACAATTATTTGTTTCCATATTTTTCTTGGTGCTTTGGACTAAGCTTTTGCAAGTAAAAACTTGGATTGGTAATAATATGATGTTTTGTTCGTGCTTGCTCAGTGTGTAAGTGGTATGTGCTTAAACACATACCTTTATTAGACCAAAATCGGACCCAAATAGACCAAAAACTAACCAATTATGCCAAATATTTCGTGTTTTTGTGTTTATGATTGTGCAGGGATGGATATTGCAAAAACGGACAAAAGTCAAGCAAAAACCGGGAAAACGAGCACGGGATTTGGAAAGATATTTACAGCCGGAGCCGGGGAGAGAAAATATGGTCAAAAAGTCAACCAGGGTCCTCCAACTATCAGAAGTTGTCAATTTCAGCCCGTAGATCAACTTTGAGAATATGGCAGTTATGGTCCTTAAGAAATCAGGAAATACATATTTAGTCCCTTAGATTAAAACCCATAAAACCTAATCCTTATACCAAATCCGGATATGATAAATCCTCTACCCAACCCACTATCAAAACCAACCCACTCTATCCAACACCCAACCCATTTCTAAACCCAAAGCCCAAACCAAATTCCTCTACCCGATCCAACCCAACTCACGGTCAAATAAAAATAAAAAAATCCACACACACCTTACCCCGCGCCCTTTTACCCACCATCAGTTCTTCCCCAAAATTTACCCAAAAGAACCCTAATTAAGCTTGCCTTAAAATTACTGAGATTAAGGGTAAACTAGTCCTTGCACGCTTTTCTAGAAGGATTGGCAGCAATAGAATGACACGTTGGCGCAGCTGATTGGAGGAGCCACCTCATCAAATTGATCTAACGGATGAGATCTGAAGAGTGGAGAGCAAGGGTTGATCAATGGTCTGGATTAATTGAAGGGAGTCCCCAGAAGCTTCTGAGGAAGGCTATATATAGCCCCTCTCACTCACGGATTTGAAAGTTAGATAGTTAGTAGATTATTAGGGTTAGGAGTAGGGTTAATTTTGAGTAGATTAAGTTTAGCTTATTGTGGTATTATTGTTTCAGCTTAATGTTTAGCAAATTCCATTTTCAGTTTCAATATTGTACTCAAATTCTTAGTTTTCTAATGAAAGTCAACATTTGGTCAACGATCCTGTGCAACAGCTTATTTTGTTCTTGTAAGTGCTTAATTTGAACTTTTCTGCTTCTTTCATATTGTTTTGATGTCTGATAGATAGTTTGTTGGTTTATATCAAATTGTTTCTAATTTTCTTCATTATTGCTTATAGTCAAAGTTATGGTCAATATAGCTTAATTCAACTGTTTCAGTTCTTGTTAGTTATTTAGAATTGATTATTAGTTATTGCATCAGTAGGTGATCAGTAAAATTAATAGGTGTATGTAGTTCACTAAGCTTTGCAATAGCAGACTCCATAAGAGTGTTTGGAATTAGGGCTGTTGATTTGCTGAGCATCATCATTCCCACTGTTCATTTACCTTCTGAATAGGATTGCCTGAGTTTATTTTAAGATACAGAAGTTGTTAAGGTTAGCATTTAAGCTGATTTGATCTGTGATTTGGATTCACCTCAGTTAGGGAAGTTATAATGTGTCAACTAATCACTTGGGCCTCCCTAATAAGCTGAGCTTATTTGGATCATTTTTTTTACAAAGATAGTTAGCAAATAGTGAGTTAAGAGTTTGCAGAGTCTAGCTAAAGCCTTGTAAGATTTAACGCCATTTTATTATCTTTGCTGCATCAGACACAATGTGCAGACCTGCACATAAGTTTGTCCAACTGAGCTTCTAGTTTGCCTTGTATCAGCTTGTTGATTTGAGCTTATTGCTTGGAATTTGGTTTGGTAGAAGTCAATAGTACTAGCTTTTAGATTCTAGGTTTAGTTTCCAGTTTTGAGCTTATTTTCTAGTGCTTATTTAGGTCTGCAAGTAGCCCTTAGGACTGTTCTAATTTCAGTTTTAATGTTCAAGTGCACCTTTTCTTGGCCTGATTTGAATAAGCTATTGATGTTAGAATTAGAACTCTTTGGTATTTTAGAGTAGTCTTTAAGTGTTTGAATCAGTGTGCAAGTGTTGATTGGAGTTGATCATAGTTTAAACTAGTTTTGCGCCAAAGTTCTTGAAATTCTGTCAAGGTTAGTTTAAGCAGATCAGTTATTGACTGCTGATCTAGGCCCTTAATAAGCTAGCATTTGTTTTTAACTTTTGGGCATAATTGGTTTTTAAGTAGCTGGTCATATAAGCTTTAATTAAGTGCTTTTGGATTTCCCTCAATAGCTTCTATTAGCTTATAAATCAGCTGCAAAACTGCTTTTCATCCATTGTTCTGTTTTAAATTTCAGCTGCATTAAGTACTTTTTGGGCTTATTCTGTAAGCTTATCTGAGCTTATTTAGTTGTTTCTAGTTTCTAGTAGCAAGATTTATATGTCCCTGTGCTTCTGTTAATTTTTGGCCTTATTAGCTTATTTTTAGCTTATTTTCCAATAGCTTATAACACTGTTCAGCTTATTTAGGCTTAATTAGCTTCAGAATTAATTTTTCCTAGCTTATTTATTTAATTTTAGAATTACTCAAATTTTTCCAGATTTTTCCAAAGTATTTTAATATTTTTAAATCATTTAAATAGTTTAAATTTGTTTTTAATTCATAAAAAATTATTAGAAAGTCAAAAAAATATTTTTCTTTTTCCAAAAATTTTCTTTTAATATTTAGAGTTTAGGAAAATTATTTTCGCAAATTTAGGATTTAGAATTTAAAAATTCACTTTTAATTACGTTTTTAAATTTTCGTTTAAAATTCGTCGCATAACATTTTTAAATTACGGTTTTCGTTTTTAAGTTCACGTGCTTAGATTACTTGTACCCGTAGCTTAATTAGTAGTTTTCATTTATTATTTCATTATCCGTAGTGTAGAAAACCAAAATTCTCCTTTTAATCACTCATTCACTACACGAATCACGTCCCGGGAACACAAAATCCATTCGATCTTCGTCGGGACAAACGAACTCGGGGTTTTCACATCATTTCCCATTTTGTGAATTTCCTTTGAACTATAATTGACGAATCAATTTTTGGCGCCGCTGCTGGGGAAGGTTGAAGTGAGTTCGTGATTTCCGATTATCGATTCGTGTTTTGAAGACCCTTCTCCCGGGAAGTTATCGTTTTCTTTGTGAATATTTTTCTAAAAATCCAAAAAGATTTTCTATTCAAAATTTATTTTCCTTTTTCTTTTGTGATTTTCAATGTTTCTAAAATTTAAAAACCCAAAAATATTCTTCTTAATCCTCTTATTCGTTTGATTCTTTATTCCTTACCCTCTATCCGTTTAATTCTTCTCTATGTCTTCATCCTACCATTACGGTTGTCAATGGTGTGGAGGTCCTCATAATGGTGGGAATTGTCCCGGTTGTAGCATGGTGGAATCGGGAAACGGGTTTGTCTACGACCAAAACCCTTATTCCTACCATGAAACAACCAACTATTTCAACCAGCCCCCACAATCCCAGATGGAGACATACTCTTGTGAGTCTTGCGGAAATAGTCCTCACCCGGGTTATGATTGTCAAACAGGGAACATGTTTGTCTATGAACAAGTTCCGTGTAATCAAAACTTCGGGAATGATTATTATCCATATGATTCACCGAATCAATCACAGCAACAATATTGTTGTGAGTACTGTGGAGGCCCTCACTTTGGCTCTGATTGTCAAACAAGTAACCAGTTTGTCTATGAACATGGTCCTTGTGACAATTATGACTATTCTTATAATAACTCACCTCCACAGTACCCATTGTCTCAAAAAGCTCAACAAGAAATTTCTCAAGAAATTCTTCATATTCTTAAAACAATTGAAGAAGCTAAGAATGAGCTTAAACGACTTTCCCAAAAAGAACCTCATCAGATAACTTATAGGGAATTTTTAGCTGAAAGACAAATTGCTAAAATAAGTTCTAATTATCGTCAAACCTTCGTTTACGATGACGATGATGATGGTGAGGATTCTATGTGGGGAGTTTGTGAAAATTCGTCAGCAGAAATCACTCCCGTCCTACCTTCTAAGCATCCAGAGGACTCTCTCATAATGGGGAACGAGCATCTTAGCACTCTTCCTGAAAAGGAATCAGACGAATTCATAAAGTCTAGTGCTGAGAACCTTGTCCCAATCCCAAGTGAGTCTGAGGAAATATTCGACGGTGATTGTGATTTGCAATCTTATGGAGATTCCCTTGACGTTTTCGAGATTACTTCCGGAATTTTCTCTAACCCTCTTTTTGAATATAATGAAGAGTGACTTTCAGTGTTGTTAATCCTCTTTTTGATGAGGGGTTAGAGGACGTTGAGGGCGAGGAGTCTAATCTTTCTAATCTTGATGAGTCAGAACCGAAACTCACAGATTCTCCTCGTATTCTTGAATATCCTCATGAGGAGTTCTCCGATGAACTCACTCATATCATACCTCCTCCGGAGTATGATTATTTTGTTATTGAAGAAGATCCCGACCCGGGGGGAGATATGCTCTATCATAAGAGTTTGCTTGATGATGATATCACCCCGACCCTCCCTCCCGAGGTTTTCAAGAGCTTTGATGATGAAGAATGGATCCTCATTCTAATTATGATCTTCTTTCCCTTCTTCACCTATACGGTGACTTCTCCTCTCCTTCACTCATTCGGGAGTGAAGACACAATATTTGACCCCGGCATTTCTCATTCTTTTAAGCCGTGGGTATTGCTCCCCCAAGAACAAATAAATTCGGGGCGAGTCTAAGCTATACGACTCGTTACTAAACAAGCGCTTCGTGGGAGGCACCCCATGCTTATCCTTCTATCTTCTTTTCTATTTTCTAATAAGTGACGTGAGGAGGGCTACCTCTTCCATATCTTGTGTTTCGTGGTTTTCTGTGATGTGTCCAGGTTTGCCCGATTGATGAAGACTCTCGTGCTCGTTGTTTGCTTCTCTCCACTCGAGTTTCATCATTCGTTGCTTATCCGATATCCAAAATCTTATCGTTTTACGTTTATCTTTGGCATAATTAATAAACGGCCTTAGATTTATGTAGGAGAACCCTTACCTTTAAGACATTGAGGACAATGTCTCGTTTTAGTCTGGGGGGGGGGGTAATCTTTTGATTTGATTTTTGCCTTGCATTTTTGCCGTTTACTCATGCAACCCCGTTTTTCCTCCAAAATTTAAAAATTGAAAAAATCCAAAAAATGAGAAAAATTTAAAATTTTTTGCAAAAATATAATAAATTTTGACATTTTGTTGACTTTCCGCTGGTGAGAGTAGGAATAAAATTCTGATTTGATCGGGCGTGTTGAGCCCTAGCTTGTTCCCTTAACCATTTATAGTCTATAAGCTTGTGCTAGTCTTTTACACAAGGAGCTATAAAATGCGAATTCTTTTTAAGAGTTTGCAAGTTCCCGTATCGACTTTAAATATGCATGGCTTGATTATTTGGCTAAGCATTCGCGGATCTTATTATTTAAGATTTTAAATTTGCGAAGAACGAGAAATGATAGAGTTGTTTATAAGTTAGATTGCTAAACGTGGAGTAGTTGGATCTCTTTAGAGCTCATCAAAGTTACTTGTGGCTTTTTGTTCCCATAAGCTTGTTTCACCCAATAATAGTAATCTAGGAATAATTAAAGGTATTTTGGTTTTGGCGATAATTAGTTTTTACTCGTTCCTTAGAGAATCCTTGCTTATGAAAGTTGGGTACACATCAAGGTACTGTCAGTGTTACGGTGTAATAGGCAACTGATTTCTGATAGTACGTGCTATTGTCTCTATTGCTATAAAAGCCGTAGGACTCGGGATTTGGCAAAAAATATAATGAATAATGAATAATAATAATAATAATCCAAAGCCGATAAAAGTTTTCTGTTTCCTGACGGTTCGCTCCCGTTGACTCAGACTTCAAAAAGGCAGAGGAAAAATATCCAAGGTCAAAATAAGACTCCCGATTCTTGACGGTTTGCTGCCGTTGTCTAGGTTGTTTAAAAGGCCGAGGAATAATAATATGTGCTTAATAATGTTTAAAAAATGCCAAATTTCGACTCCGGGGGTATCCTAATAAAAGCTTCTGTCTCTGGACTCGTAGATGAGTTGTTTCGGTCGTATATAAAAGGGATATCCTCAAAATCGTGTTAAATCAGAGACCTTGATGTGGACCTCATTTTTGTATGCAACGGTTTTCGAGGGAAGGTTTGGAAACTACTTAGCGTCTAAACTAGGTATCTTTATCGGACTAAAACTTATCAAAACGAGAGTATGAAGAAATTCATTTCTCACCAAAAATAAAATAAATAGAGGAAAATAGGAATTTGGGAACGAGAAGTAATTACACAATTAGCTTTCATGAGTAGTGTCGGCAATCTAACTTGTAAATAACAATGATTTCGTTTTTAAGCTTAGTTTGGGGGCTCATGAAAAATCAGGGATGACGAATTTTATCCATATGGTCACTTCTTCATGAGACGTGTTTCCTACTCAAAGACCTTAAAAATTATCGATAGATAATGATTGTCAAACAAAGCCGTCACTTGAATAATGAGAAAAATACAAAAATAGAATAAAAGGAAAAATGGGGAGTTTTTAGAACTTAAGATTTCTTGATCTCTTTTGAAAATTTTGCTACTTTTCAAAGTTAGTAAAAAAAGATTGGAAATTTTCGGTTTCAAAAACGTGTTTTTATAACATTGCGTGAGGACACGTCAATAGCTTAGTCTGGGGGATTTTGGTATGTGCTTAAACACATACCTTTATTAGACCAAAACCGGACCCAAATAGACCAAAAACTAACCAATTATGCCAAATATTTCGTGTTTTTGTGTTTATGATTGTGCAGGGATGGATATTGCAAAAATGGACAAAAGTCAAGCAAAAACCGGGAAAACGAGCACGGGATTTGGAAAGATATTTACAGCCGGAGCCGGGGAGAGAAAATATGGTCAAAAAGTCAACCAGGGTCCTCCAACTATCAGAAGTTGTCAATTTCAGCCCGTAGATCAACTTTGAGAATATGGCAGCTATGGTCCTTAAGAAATCAGGAAATACACATTTAGTCCCTTAGATTAAAACCCATAAAACATAATCCTTATACCAAATCCGGATATGATAAATCCTCTACCCAACCCACTATTAAAACCAACCCACTCTATCCAACACCCAACCCATTTCTAAACCCAAAGCCCAAACCAAATTCCTCTACCCGATCCAACCCAACTCACGGTCAAATAAAAATAAAAAAATCCACACACACCTTACCCCACGCCCTTTTACCCACCATCAGTTCTTCCCCAAAATTTACCCAAAAGAACCCTAATTAACCTTGCCTTAAAATTACTGAGATTAAGGGTAATCTAGTCCTTGCACGCTTTTCTAGAAGGATTGACAGCAATAGAATGACACGTGGGCGCAGCTGATTGGAGGAGCCACCTCATCAAATTGATCTAACGGATGAGATCTGAAGAGTGGAGAGCAAGGGTTGATCAATGGTCTGGATTGATTGAAGGGAGTCCCCAGAAGCTTCTGAGGAAGGCTATATATAGCCCCTCTCACTCACGGATTTGAAAGTTAGATAGTTAGTAGATTATTAGGGTTAGGAGTAAGGTTAATTTAGAGTAGATTAAGTTTAGCTTATTGTGGTATTATTGTTTCAGCTTAATGTTTAGCTAATTCCATTTTCAGTTTCTATATTGTACTCAAATTCTTAGTTTTCAAATGAAAGTCAACATTTGGTCAACGATCCTGTGTAACAGCTTATTTTGTTCTTGTAAGTGCTTAATTTGAACTTTTCTGCTTCTTTCATATTGTTTTGATGTCTGATAGATAGTTTGTTGGTTTATATCAAATTGTTTCTAATTTTCTTCATTATTGCTTATAGTCAAAGTTATGGTCAATATAGCTTAATTCAACTGTTTCAGTTCTTGTTAGTTATTTAGAATTGATTATTAGTTATTGCATCAGTAGGTGATTAGTAAAATTAATAGGTGTCTGTAGTTCACTAAGCTTTGCAATAGCAGACTCCATAAGAGTGTTTGGAATTAGGGCTGTTGATTTGCTGAGCATCATCATTCCCACTGTTCATTTGCCTTCTGAATAGGATTGCCTAATTTTATTTTAAGATACAGAAGTTGTTAAGGTTAGCATTTAAGCTGATTTGATCTGTGATTTGGATTCACCTCAGTTAGGGAAGTTATAATGTGTCAACTAATCACTTAGGCCTCCCCAATAAGCTGAGCTTATTTGGATCATTTTTTTAAAAAGATAGTTAGCAAATAGTGAGTTAAGAGATTGCAGAGTCTAGCTAAAGCCTTGTAAGATTTAACGCCATTTTATTATCTCTGCTGCATCAGACACAATGTGCAGACCTGCACATAAGTTTGTCCAACTGAGCTTTTAGTTTGCCTTGTATCAGCTTGTTGATTTGAGCTTATTGCTTGGAATTTGGTTTGGTAGAAGTCAATAGTACTAGCTTTTAGATTCTGAGTTTAGTTTCCAGTTTTGAGCTTATTTTCTAGTGCTTATTTAGGTCTGCAAGTAGCCCTTAGGACTGTTCTAATTTCAGTTTATATGTTCAAGTGCACCTTTTCTTGGCCTGATTTCAATAAGCTATTGATATTAGAATTAGAACTCTTTGGTATTTTAGAGTACTCTTTAAGTGTTTGAATCAGTGTGCAAGTGTTGACTGGAGTTGATCATAGTTTAAACTAGTTTTGCGCCAAAGTTCTTGAAATTCTGTCAAGGTTAGTTTAAGCAGATCAGTTATTGACTGCTGATCTAGGCCCTTAATAAGCTAGCATTTATTTTTAACTTTTGGGCATAATTGGTTTTTAAGTAGCTGGTCATATAAGCTTTAAGTAAGTGCTTTTGGTTTCCCTCAATAGCTTCTATTAGGCTTATAAATCAGCTGCAAAACTGCTTTTCATCCGTTGTTCTGTTTTAAATTTCAGCTGCATTAAGTACTTTTTGGGCTTATTCTGTAAGCTTATCTGAGCTTATTTAGTTTTTTCTAGTTTCTAGTAGCAAGATTTATATGTCCCTGTGCTTCTGTTAATTTTTGGCCTTATTAGCTTATTTTTAGCTTATTTTCCAATAGCTTATAGCACTGTTCAGCTTATTTTCCTAGCTTAGTCATTTAATTTTAGAATTACTCAAATTTTTCCAGATTTTTCCAAAGTCTTTTAATATTTTTAAATCATTTAAATAGTTTAAATTTGTTTTTAATTCATAAAAAATTATTAGAAAGTCAAAAAAAAAATTTCTTTTTCCAAAAATTTTCTTTTAATATTTAGAGTTTAGGAAAATTATTTTCGCAAATTTAGGATTTAGAATTTAAAAATTCACTTTTAATTACGTTTTTAAATTTTCGTTTAAAATTCCTCGCATAACGTTTTTAAATTACGGTTTTCGTTTTTAAGTTCACGTGCTTAGATTACTTGTTTCCGTAGCTTAATTAGTAGTTTTCATTTATTATTTCATTATCCGTAGTGTAGAAAACCAAAATTCTCCTTTTAATCACTCATTCACTACACGAATCACGTCCCGGGAACACAAAATCCATTCGATCTTCGTCGGGACAAACGAACTCGGGGTTTTCACATCATTTCCCATTTTGTGAATTTCCTTTGAACTATAATTGACGAATCAGTAAGTCACATTCTTGAGTTAAGTCTGGTGAGTCACTTGTTTAAGTCTGGTTGACCAAACTTAGGTCTGGTAGTATCAATCTTTTTTTACCGTTAGGTCTGGTCTGTCAAATCAGGATTTTTATTATCAAAATACGACCGTTGCGTATTTTTCGAGGGAAATAGGTATATAAGGATAAATTTTAATTAATCTCTTATTTTTATTACTTATTTACTTCCAATTTTAAATCACTTGATTTTCGGACCAAAATACTCTGTTTTTAACTACCAGCACTTAAACCCTAATTCAATTTACAACCAGCACTTAATCAATTTCTCATCTATGGCTTCGCTTAAGTTTGTTGACAAGCATAATCAAGTTGGGTTCTTGAAGAAACCACATCAGAGTGATGGATTTGAAGAGATTGTTGATTTCTTAAGAGGTCAAATCTTCGGTACGCTTTAACTGCTAATCCAAATATTTATGCATCTCTTATTAGGCAATTTTGGGTGTCTGTGACCTATGAAACCCTTGCTGATGATACACCACAGTTAAGGGCAAATGTTGACTCACATGACTTCACCATTACTGAAGCTTCCATTCGGAGTAGTCTCCAATTGGATGATGCTTCAGAGGAATATATTTTGGTTAATGATGATTTGTTTGCGGGTCTAAAAACTATAGGATATCCTACTGATGGTAGTTTTACTTTTTGGAAAAGCTATTTCACACCACAGTGGAGGTCTTTGATACACCACTTGCTCCATTGCCTAAGTCCTAAAAGTGGAGGCTAGGATCAGTTTGGAAGCAACATTGCTTCTGCCTTGGTCTGTCTTGCACTTGGAAGGCCTTTTAATTTTTCAAAATTGATTTTTGATGGCATGGTTGCAAATTTTAAAAAGGAAAAATCTAGGTTCTTAATGTATCCAAGATTTATACAAATGATCTTTAACTTTGAAACAGAGGATAAATTGCCATATCTCAGTGTGGGCTTTACACCAAAATTTTTTGCAAACATGAAACGAAATTTTAATGGAGCCCATTGGCCTTTATTGCCTACTATGCTTGGTGGTGCTACTAACCCTGCAGGTACATCTGAGGCTGCACAAGAGCCAACTAATGAAGAGCATGCACAGGAACCAACTCAGTCATCCTCACCACACCCAAGTCATTCACCATCTCCCATCAGAACACCTACACCTATATCATCTCCTACACCCTCACCACAGCCTACACATGTTCCAAGTCCTTTACAGGAGGAGGAACCTGCTCAGATGTCTGTGAAAGATCTTTTAACCCTGGTTCCAACCTTAGTCAAGAGAATAGATGCTTTGAAGAAGGCAAATAGTGCTAAGAGTAGAGCTATTCTCACCTTGGTAAAGAAAGTCAAGAAGTTAGAAAATATTTTGAAAGATAAAGGGATTCAGTTCAGTGTTGAGGAAGGGGATGAAAATTCTTCCAAACAGGGGAGGAATTTTGGTGAAGAACAAGATTTTCGAACACCTTCACAAGATAAGTCTACTGGTATTAAGGATGTAAGTCCAGAAACAAGGGAAGCAGCAGAGACCTTAGGTCAATCTTTCAGCAAGATTAAACAACAAAGGAAGCTAAAGAGAAAGTTAAGAATTGAAGAAAGTGAAGATGAAGGGGTTCATTCTGATAAGTCTGGTGATAATGCTGGTGGTGATAAGTCTGATGATAAGTCTGATGGTAAGTCTGTTAAAGAAAAGAGAAAAGGAAAGGAGATTTCTGTTGATTCTCCTAAAACAAAGAAGTCAAAGCTATAGCAAAGACAGATCAAGCATCTCAAGCTTTGATTGACAGATTACAAGCTCAAGAAAGGGAAGAATTGGAAAAGGAAAAAGAACAGGAAAGACAAGATGAATTGTATGCTAGGAGAGTAGCAGAGAAAAAATTGATTGAAGGAGATGATGAACTAAGAGCAAAACTTGAAGAACTTAAGTCAACTCCAGGGTTGACTATAAAAAAAAAGCTAAACAACTAGCTGAGTTCATCAATATCAGAAGAAGTAAAGAAAATCTGGGAGATTTTATGTCTGTGATGAGACAAACTTAGAAGAAAACCAAAGTTCAAAAGAAGATGACTAAGAGTGAACAGATGCATAGTATGAAGATGTATTTGAAGAATATGATGTATTCAAGTTGGGAGCATATGAAGAGCAAATCATATGAAGATCTTCTACAAATGTATCAAAGAGCTTATCAAAGGGATCATGGTTATAAACCAGTGGATTATGAAGATTCCTTGAGACACAGTTTTGGGAAAGTGACAAAGACTGTGCAAGATGTTGAAGCTGAGAAAGTAAAAGAAAAGGTAATTGATGAGGAGAAAGAGAAAGCAGCAACTGAATTAAAAGAGGAAGTTAGAAAACCTATATTGACATTTAACAGAAGAAAGAGTATGGCTAGAAAAAGAAAGTCAAAGAAGAAAAGTCAAGAAGAGGAGTCAGAAGAAGAAGAAGCTTCATCTGAGGGGGATACTATGGGAACTATTGAAAGCTCAAAGAAGCCAGCTAAGATTGTCAGGTATAAAATCATTAAGTCTGGTCAAAGGGCAACATATCAATTAATAAGAGAAGATTATTCTAATGTGATGTATATGAATTTCCCTGCAATTGTACATGATGTGAGTAGGGAAGATCTCATTGAGTTATATAAGTTGGTTAACATTAAACATGGAGATAATGTCCCTGAGGAAGAATATGAAAGAGTCTTTCGGGGAGACTTGAAAATAATGTTTGAACCACCTTCTAAGGAAGATGAGATCTGGAAGCTGCCTGAGCAACAAAGAATGACTCGATGGGCATATTATGATAGATGCCAAGTACGTTGTCTGTCTTTGGTTAATTCTAACATATATATGCTTGCAGAAGTTGAGTATCCCTTATCACCTGAAGTCTACAAGAAAATGTTGGAAAGGAAGTTATATGCAGACAAGAAAGATGAAGTTTATGAAACGATTTTGGATTTGATCAAGATTCAGTCTTTGAAGGAGACATTGTTGGATTGAGAGTTTTTGAAAGAATTTTCATAAGTTGTAAGTAGGACTATTGGAACTTTCTACTTGGTGGAGGTGCATAGCACTAACACAACAAAAGGTCATCAGTCCACCTTGTCTAATACACACAAGGACTGACTAATCCTGAGCAAACGGCTACAGGTAAAGATATTCCAAATCCGTTTATGGTTGGCAATTTACCAAAAATTGTATGGTATTCAACTCACCATATCTTAGATAGTGAAGAGTTGACTAGCCCACAAGATTATGGCTTGTGGTAAAGGCTGTGGAAATCCATAAGTGGTAATCAATTCACCATGATGAGGTGCATTCCATCAAAGAATTGACTAGTCCAAAAGGGTACGGCTTTTGGTAAAGACAAAACAAATCCGTTGATAGTTGATGATTTACTAAAAATCATATGGTTATCAATGTACCATGGTCTTACACACCAAAACATTTGGCTACTCCAGTAGTAATGGCTATTGGTAAAGAGACATCAAATCCATTAATTTTCAATGATTCACCTCTCACAGGAGTTAACACACCTGGAAGTGATGAGAATAGTATGAAACTTAAACTGAATTGATGTACAAGTAGTCATGGTTGCTGTGAAGATCAAGTGAATTATATCAGATGGATGCTGCAAAGATCAGATCAGATGGTGGACAAATTATCAAGGTTAAAGTTGCTGATACAAAGCATTTTTGAAGATCAAGATAATTCCAATAGTTAAAGACTAAATCCTCAGGAGCTTACTCAGAAGAAACTTGAAGTTCATAGAGCATGAAGATCAAGTTAGGGGAGGATTGTTGGGAATTATCAAGAGAAGACTTAATGGGAAAACAGATTTAAATCTGGTGGCGTACACGATTAAGTCTGTCAGTGTATTTTGTAATATTAAATCTGGTAGTACAATGTTAAGTCTGGTAGAGTATAATATAGTTAAGTCAGGTTGACTTATTAAGTTAAGTCTGGTCGTGTATTTTAGAGATAAGTTAGAGATAAGTTAGGAAAGGATTTGAAATTATCTTTAGAGAAGATACGTAAATCCTTATGCAAGTTTTGTATCTAGGGTTTCCTTGGTGTATAAAAGGAACCCTAATTCATAGTTTAGAGATGACGACGAAGATTGTAAATCAGTAAACGATTAGTAATAAAAAGTTAGTTATATTCTTCATTGTTTGTGTTAAGATTCCGCATTAGCATAAACAAAGTGTTAGAGTCTCTGCTTAGATTGATTTGATTTATTCAAGTCATCTACTAAGTTGTTGAAGGCTACTTAGAGATCCATATTCGTGTGGACCAACAGCTTCGGCCCATAGATAATCCGGTAACTGAGCATTGATTAGCATCGTTCGTGATGCTTCCACTAAAGTTCGGTTTCATCTTTCGACCATACAGTTCTGTTCGGGGCTGCAAGCAATGGATGTTTGATGGTCAATTCCTACTTTCTCATAATACTCCCTAAGAGTCTGATTCTGGAACTCAGTTCCATTATCTGTTCGAATTTTTCTGACTGTGTTACGGATCTGAACTTGAATCTTTGTGAGAAAGGTGATGATCATTGATGGTGCTTGATCTTTACTGTGAAGAAAATAAGTCCGAGTCCATCTCGAATAATCATCGACGATTACCAGTATATACCGCTTCCCATTAATAGTTTGAATACGCATAGGGCTACACAGATCCATATGCAACAGTTGAAGTATGTGATCAGTACTGTGCTCGGGTTTAGGAGGAAAGTGAGCATGAGTACTTTTTCCTTGTTCACAAGTAGGACATAGATGATCTTTGGCGTATCTGAATTTTGGAAGACCATCGACCAACTTTTTACGAGCGAGCTCAGTCATTGTTTTGAACTTTAGGTGAGACATACGTTTGTGCCATAACCATGCTTTGGTGGGATGTGCCTAGGATAGTAGACAAATCGGTAAGGAAGCTTTCATGTCTAAGAAGGAAATAGTATAAATACTGGTTCCACGCTTTCCTTTCATTAGATCATTTCCTTGAAGATCTCGAACAAAACATGTTTTCTCTCGAAAAGCCACTTCTAAGTCACCATCGCAGAATTGCCCGACGGAGAACAAATTATGACCAAGGCCCTCGACATAGTAGACACAGCTAATTTCAATCTTCCCGTTGACATAATCACCATATCCCATGATAGCTGCGAAATGATCATTCCCGAACCTGACAGTGCTATGAACTTCGCGACGAAATTTACTAGAAGCTTTAGATTGCCTGTCATGTGCCGGGCACACCCGCTATCAACAATCCATAGCACAATTTGAATCACCTGCATCACAAGAAGAGGACACAGGAGAGTTGGAATCGGTGGATCCCGTTGGGTTAGTAATACAAGTTTTAACAGTCTTTGGAACCCAAGTAAAACTAGGTTTATATTGTAACCAACGCTGCCACGTCCAACTAGTTTGTGCTTTCTTCCTAGTAAATGCGCTTGGTGAATGAATTGTCCTAGGAGGAACTACGGTCTTGTCAACTTTGGTCTCAGAAACTACTTTCGGCGGTTGGACTTAGCAGCGATTATGGGCCTATAGGAAATGCCAGTAGTACGTTTCTGTTTTTAGGACAAAAGGGTTTTAGCAATATATTTCTGATGATTACCAGATAATACACTCGCACGACAGAACATACAGTAAGCATCAACCATTACATCATTCATAACATTCAAAGATTCAGCATTCGTTACATCATTTCTAGAATTACACTTAGACAAGTTGGATTCTATACTAGACATAACGTGCGTCTTATTCAAACTACTAGCATTAACTTCTACTTCTGCATTCTTAGATAATCCACTCTTAGGTTGCCAAACTCTATTCTTCTTTTGACTCTTGGTGGTCTTTAAGCTGCTAGCCTTAGATTTGTTGCCTAATCCTGTGGAAGTTGAAGTATTCACATTAGTAGTTTGTGATGATGCTTTCTTTTGTGCCTTGTCAACTTTGTACATTCCTGGTGCAATCACATTATTTGATACAAATTTCCCTTTGTCAAGTACTCTTATTTTTTCCTTCAAATCAATGATGATGAGTTTTTGTTCTTGAATCTTTGATTCAAACTCTCTGTTTAGCCGAATAATGTCATTTCTGTTTTCACAAACTCGATCAATGTCTTTTTCATATTCAGAAATTTGTTGTTTTAAAACAACATTTTCTTTTTCAAAATTATGACTGTTTTGACAAGAGACTGTCTCTTTTTGACTTTGTAATTGTAACTCAAACTTAATACTTTGAGTCTGACACTGATCCAGCGTTTTCCAAATTTTGAAAATTTCTTGTGCACATTTAGTTTCCACATCATCATTGATTTGTCGAATTTTCTCATTTTCTTTTCTTAGATTATCAATCTCAAGTCTCATTGTCTCAATTTCAACACAGTGATCATTAACAAGCAATTCATTGCATGACAAATAGATAGCATTCATAAGCACATATATCACATCAGAACTGAGAACATTCATCAAGAGTCGATCTGAATCTTTTTCCAAAGCTTTCTTTTGACATTTTTGTTTTGAAATTTTGTTATCTTTTGCTTTGAAAATACTCATCATTGATGAAACTTCTGACTGGAGTTCCTGTTCCCACTGTGTCGCACAAAGTCGCAGGTGTTTGACATGTGGCAATAACTATTTTTGAAAAACTTCTTGCTTTTCTTTCTCATAAGGAGAGAGAAAAGTGGAGATTTTGATTTCAGAATTTCTTTCAATTGCGTCTTCCAAAAATTGGATGTCGTCCATAAATGTTTTAAAATATTTAAGATTGCGACATTCTTTTGGCATTTGTTCATTGACACATTGATTTGGTAATGGACCATTGACTTGTGCAACAGTGGTTACTGGACCAACTTCAGATGAAGCATTTATTTCGGTTAAAGACCATGTTGGATTAGATCTATCTTGTTGAGGTATGAAAGTTTTACTAATATGAGGTGCTTTCGAATAATCATATGGTTTGTTATAATGTACACAACTCAACTTAGATCGACTCTCATCCTCGTGTTCCAGTTCCTCTTCAGTATTATATACAACAACACGCTGGAAAGTTTCATCAAACAAGTATTCTGCACTGTACAACTTAGGATTTTCCCAATGCTCACAAGAGCTGAAGTTCTCCCACGTGGATACAAGGCAGAATTTGGCAACAACAACGAAAGGGTGGACTTTGATAAGATAAAATGTCCTGAACCATTCTGTCAGATTGCTGTAGAAGTACTCAAACAACACCATTGCAGGAGCTTACTGGGCAGTTCTGATAGCATTCCTGAACTGTACATTCATCAGTTATGGAATACTATAGAGCTGGACTCAGATGAGAGGTACTTCACATGCACTCTGGATAGGAAAAAGGTCAAAGTCACTCCTAATCATCTTCGCAGAGCATTGGATTTACCCGAACCACCAGAACCTACTAACAAATATTGGCCTACACCGACCGAAGATGAAGTCCTCAAATTCATCAAAGAGATTGGATACGATGTTCAACAAGATATACGACTGACAAAAATTTCAAAAGTAAATACCAAGTACATCCCACAACCCTGGAGAACCATCTATTACATCATGATCCACTCAGTATCAGGAAGGGATAGTGGTCATGAGCATCCACGTTTGTCGCATCTCCAAATCTTCTGGGGTTTAGT
Source organism: Artemisia tridentata subsp. tridentata (assembly GCA_021014915.2). Classification (NCBI taxonomy): domain Eukaryota; kingdom Viridiplantae; phylum Streptophyta; class Magnoliopsida; order Asterales; family Asteraceae; genus Artemisia; species Artemisia tridentata. Next base: position 352,937,733 of record CP139507.1, read on the forward strand.
CAATCAGGAAAAGATTGACTATGCTGAGCTTATCTGGGAAGACATGACTTTTCAAATGCAAAAGACATTCACCAAAGTTCCATTTGTTCGATACACCAAATTGCTCATCAGTCTTTTGCTTGAAGAGAACCAAGACATTTCTCCTCGTCCTGGAGATCGAGAAATGCATCTGTACAAAATGGACAGGACTATCAACTCAATCTACTTTCCCAAAGAAAGCACACATAAGCAAGGGATTAGACTGACGGAATCTCTATTGACGAAATCGGTAAAGGAAAATCAAGCTTACAAAGATTACGACAGAGCATTCAGTCAAGGTCGCATAGGATTCTCAAGGCTTGGTGAAGAAGGGACTGGATCAACTAAAACTCGATCAAAGGGGAGTAGTAAGACTGGGAGTGCTTCAAGTGCTTCTAAGAAAATCCATAAACCTTCTATGCCTAACATTATCAAAAGGAGAGTCAAAGTTGATATTCCAAAGCCAAAACAAGAAGAAGGTGGGATTCATGCGGAAAAGGAATCTGACTCAGAAGAAACTGAATCCGATGAAGAGGAAACAGTTTATATGGACGAACAGTTAGATACTTTTAAAGCACTACAAAAAAGCAAGAAGACATATAAGGATGATGAAGCAAGAAGAGCAGATTTAAGGGTTGAAGAACAAAGAAAGATGGAACAACGAAAAGTAGCTGGACGATCTGGAACAGTAAAAGAAGTGTCTCCAACCCATCCTGATCCGGTTAATCAACCCGGAAGGTCTGGAGTTGCTACAGATAATATGTCTCAGCCCAATTCTGTTAATCAACCCGATAGGCCTGAGTCACATACTGATGACATGCCTCCACCACCAAGTCCGGATAATCAACCCGGCAAGGACAAAGTTATATTGACAGATGAGGAGATAAAGGATGATATGTTCGAAGAAGGTAATCTGGAGCAGTATGAAGAAGGAAACGCTAATAATTTCTGGGATGAGTCAGAGGATGAGTAACCTATAGGGGAGGAGAAAACAAAAGCTGCAAATCAACTTGAAGCTGAATACAAGGCAGAAGAAGAAAGGAGGAAGGAAGCAGAAAGAATACGAAAGAAGAATGTACAGGCGGAAAAAGAGGCTGATCAATACATTAATACACCACCACTCACTCCACCTCGTTTAACACTTACTCCTCATGAGCCTCATCCTGATTCACAGCCTAAGGTATCAACACCTCCTTCCTCACCACCTAAGGTTCCAACACCTCCTGCCTCTCCATCTAAGGCATCAACACCTTCTGAATCATCACCTAAGGCTCCAACTCATCCTGTATCATCGTCACATCCATCACCACCACCCCAACCATCACCAGTAAAAACAGAAACAACAACTGAAAAAACACTTAAAATAGTCATCAAAGGCAAGAACACAAAGAAGATTGCTAGGGTGACACGAGTTGAAGTCATATCTCTAACTACTAAAAAGTTGAAAAAGGCAGCAAAACTAGCACAGGCAAAGAAAGACAACAAACTAAGTGACCAAGTAACCGAGTTGCAGAATATGGTCAAAGGTCTGTCTGAACAAGTAGAATAGTTGCAGGAAACTAAGAAACAAATGGATGAATTCCTTGATGATGATGTTAAGGTTCGACTGCCCAAGGAAGCTAAGGCCAACACAAAAAAATATGTCAAGCAATACATGCCAGAGCTTATGGAAAAGGTTGAAGAGTATGTCGACACAAACATCACAGAAAAGGTTAAGAACATCACAGGATCGATTCCTCATGACTCAGCAACCCAAACAAAGCAGCTTTTGGATTATACAACCGAAGAAATCCAACTAGCACTCCTCACCAAACTCACATCAATCTTATCACCTAAAATAGTAGAAATAGCTCTATGTGAAGCAACTAAGGCTAATCTGGAATCTTGTAAAGTTGTGGCCGATAAAGGAAAACGTCCTCGAGATGAAGAAGACCAAAACCCTGACACCCATTCCAAGAAGCACAAGGGTGAAGAAGGATCTGGTCCACAGTTCAAAGAACCTATCGGACCATCAACTACAACAGAATCTCAACCTCAAAAGGCCTCAGAGTCAAGTCCTAAAGAGACAGAGCACCATTTTGAGCACGTTGCCACACAGGAAATGGATTTTCAGCAAGAATTTGATCAACCTCAGTCACCACCAAAGACCAAGGCCACAACAAGTAAGAAATCTTCTAAAAGATCGAACGTTGTCTCGTGGCTAGATGATGATGAAACACCAGAGAATGAATGGTTTAACAAGTTGGCGAGTGCTCAAACACATATAGACGAAGATTCCAAGATGGAAGACAGTACATTTGAGTTCACACAACAACTCAAACGCACTCAACGGGTAAAGAAGATGACTAAAAGGGAACTTCGCCGGATAAAAAATGATGCCTTCAATCTTCTCAAGGACAACTCTTCAAGTGCAGCTGAACTCGAGTATCATCTTGAAAATATTGCCCGAGCAATGTCAAGTGACTTCAGCTGGACTGATCCAGATGTGATTGGCAGCAAAGATAGTAAGAACAATCCATACATCACAGACTGGACGAAGCCTCTACCGGTGATCAGAGTTCATAGTAAACCAACCATTCCATATCGTTTCTTCTTCAACAAAGATCTTGAGCTACTCATACACGGGGCCAACTGTCAACCAAAATATGCAACTTCAATTACTTTAACACCAGCAGCAAGATACGAACAACCTGCCATCGAGGAAACAGCCACTCATCTCTTCATTTCCGAGAAGGTGCACTATAAATAAGATGCAGAACTGGGAATTTATCACTGGTTCGAGAAAAGGAAGACGTGGTACAAAAGTAAACTAATCAAGAAGTCTCAAGAATCAGTGAGAAGTGACCTCAGGATTGTTGCTGTGGCTAGTCTGAAGGAGGACAAGAAGTATGATTACACATTCCTGTCAGAAATCAAAGTAAGAAGACATGACCAGAAACTCTAAACGTTCTCTGAAGCAGATTTCCCGGACTTAAGTCTTAATAATCTTGAAGATATGTATCTGATTAAAGTTCAAGGGAGACTGCAACATGTGACACCAGAACTTCAATACGCCTTCTATTCTTCATTTCATCAGAAGAAAGATTATAAAAGAACGTGTAGAAGATCTTCAACTAGGGGTCGAGAGCTATCAGACACAGTTGAACTTGACTAAACCATTGCTACATCTTTCTGATATCAACAATGAATCTCAATACACCTTCAAGAGTCAGCCAACCTTTGGATTCGTCTACAAGAGTGATCTGACAATCAACTGCTTTATGGCGTATCAAGATATTCATAAGTTCTGCGACAACACATTGAAGAAGGTCCGTGATGGGTTAGTTATTCGGGTTTGTGATCAACAGTTGCAGAAGACAAAAAGATGGACGAATGATCAGTTAAGACAGATCTGACAATTTGTGAATAACGTTGAGTGAAGGTTGTTTCGAAGAGACCAGATGAGGAGGTTTGAAAGTTATGTTGGAGGACGTCCATCCTTCCCAGTCAGAAGTTTCCATAGACCGGATCCAGTATACACGTCATTTGGAAGAGGAGGATGATGTAAGAGTTTGGTTCATTCTTCTAATTCATTATTCTTGCTAATATGATTGTTAAATGATGGATTGTGCACACATACCAGTGCACAACCCGTACCTGTAAAGAAAGGACCCTGAGGTACGCTTCAGTGCCTCAATCCTGATCAAAGGAGCGAAAGCTTCTTTCTTATGAGTAGAATTAAACCAGAATTTTTTTGAATATTTCGAAATTTTGATCATAAGGACAGGTATTCCCTCATCAAGGGGGAGTATTTGAAACATAATCTTTGTTCAAAAAACAAAAAGTTCTTGTAATTCTTCCCGTAAATCTCAAAAAGAGCATATTTTAATCAAAAGTTTAACAAAAACAACATGAGTATGCTATTTTTGAGGGGGAGAATAATGATATGATTAAAATATGGTAAATCTATATTGAAATCTCACAAGAGCTCGACTCATAATTAACCCTCGAATTGACGACAGCAAAAGTCATTAGTCGAAAAGACATGTCCTGGACGGGTAATAATTTCAAGCAGTTTATCTGGTGATGTAAACATGTCTCGCAAAGGATATGTCTGAGTAGAATGTACCGATTTCGAGTGATTTACCTTGAATGTGATCTGGACGGGTAATAATTTAAACCTAGTTCTGCTAGTGATGTAAATATGTCTCGCGACGATCATGTTCATTGAAAATCAATCAATTCAAAAGTGCTAACTCTACCCGACATGTGCAAATTTACCTTAACTATTTATGAGCACATGTTAAGGGGGAGTCTTTTTGAAAATCACAAAACTCTCAAAGTGTTAACAAAATATGTTTTTACAATCATAAGCACTTTGAGAGATTTTCAAAAGCTTTGGTTTATGGCATCAATAGGATAGCCATGGAGTTATAAGGTGACTAAGGTTAGGGAAAACCGTCCTATGATCCGCCAGAGACGGAGGGATCTACCCAAGGAAAATACCAATAGTTTAGTACTAGAAAGTCCTAGGTATGATTGATAAAAGGAGAAATGAAATGAAAGGAGAAAGAAGGGGTTGAAGAATGAAAAAGAAAAGTAAAGAAAAGGGTGAAAAGAAATAGCCCTCCATTTGTTCAACCTTAGGGCAGACACCGGGTTCAATGCATAATCTACTAGTTGGTTGGGCATCACCAGTATTGAAGATAAAGGTCGTCATGGACCCAGTGACGCACTGCACTAAACCTTCTAGCCACTCAGGTGTCTCTCAAAAGATACTTGTTTCATTTCACAAGGAGAACCCTTCATCATCTATCGACCTCTCACTACGAGATGTGTTGATATTGAAAAGGAGGCAATCTGCTCCATGCCTCCGACGACCAAATACAAGCACTTAATTGAGTCTAGAGCCAAGAGATACAACAAAAGATCTCATAGGAACACTTAGCATTACACTGGTTGTTCTACATTATGGACGCCAGTTGTAAAATTAAGAAGAGTCCTACGCAGATCTTAGCAATCTGCCAAGAACATTCATGAGAGAAACCACGTATGTGATTCTTAGTGATTGAATGGAAATCCTGCCAGGGTCAACATCAAACAGCCTTGACAGCAGGTCACTTCGGTAACTCCTTGTGGGTTACGCTTAGTGTTTTCTCCATAAGTGGTCTACAGCCGTGGGGTGATCTTCAGCGACTCACTGAATCATGGGTGCACTTTGGTGTGTCCGTGTAAGCCCTTTCGGGGGTATCCGGTTCAGAACGGCCTGGGTTTGGATTAGAGAAAGTCTTCACACTATGTTGTTGACGATCTCGAAGTCTAAATCTATAAGTGCCGGATGATTTATTGCTAACTGTTTACTTGCAGTGAATCATGAATACCTGGAGTTTCACCATCTTTCCATCATGCTCATATCCTGAAGCAAAGTTCTCACAAAGACTAAGGAATAGCAAAACTTTAAAGAAATTAAAGAAAAGTCAAAGATCAAGTACGTTAATCTTTCACAAGTCAAAGATCAAGCTTATGAAGAGAGAACTGCGTGATATAGGAAGAACAAAAGTCAAAGAACATATGAGCATGGTGGAAAAGATGATAAAACACTATTCGAGAGCGACAGATCAAGAGAATACCATATCATGTCACATCAAGAAAAAAGAACAAAGATTATGAAGTCGTCAAAATAGAAGGCAAGGGTGCTTATTTCTATTGTTGGTTTTATTCTTATTGTGCGAAAGCTTTGTCCAAGTTATTAGTGAATGAAATCATCCTACTCTTATTCTCTTCATCTCATCCCTCATATCTAATCTCTCGTTATACTTTATACGTTTCATATAGAATAGTTATCGTGGTAATTGTAGTGAGTAGATCTTGTGTTACGTTAATATTAGGGACCATCACGATCTCCATAGCTCAAAAATTGTTGGAACGGGAAATTAAACGGAGTTCTACCTCCGGAAGCAATGATCACAAGAGGAAACTTGATGAAAAGAGAACTACTCATCACTACAACAACCATCCCAACGGTAACAACTACCACCACCAACAGAATTGCAGATAGGAAGTTGGCAGAGGCCACATCGCCACACTTACTGAAGGAAACGGTTATCGTGGGAAGCAACCCCAGTGTGACCGATGCAGAATGCATCACATTGGGCCCTGTCCTACCCGATGCAGAAAGTGCCAAAAAATGGGCCATAAAACTAATGACTGCCGAGCCATAAGTGCAAATTTACAGCCAGTAGGAATAGTATGTTTCGGGTGTAGTGAGCAGGGACACTACAAGAACCGATGTCCAAAGCAGAATACCAAATAGAACGATAAGGCCAGTGGAAGAAGAATGGAAGCTCATTAGGACCTCAGCAACGTCAAGGGACAACATTAATGTTTAAACAGAATAAGAAGTTTATGCCATAATAATAAACCATAGTTCAAGCCTTCTAGGATTGTATTTTCCTTTGTACTTTACCTTAGGTATAATGGCATAATCTGAGTGTAACAAATACTTTCCTATCTTATGAATCTCTGTCTTTTACCATTTCCATGATAAATCACAATCTTTAACTATTACATTATCTATTCCATTTACCCTATCCATAACCATTTCGTAACAATACACTACTATCCTATTAGGAATCTGGTTAATTCATTCCTAACCGAACAATAGACTGTTACCACCCTATAAGATTCTCTCCCGAATATTAGAACCCATTTCAAGCTAACCTATTACCGCCCTAGAAATTCCTAATCTATCACCGTCATGCGGACCAATTGTTCTCATTACTTTGAAAACTTATTTAGGTTGTTACTTTACAAAAACAACACGTTGAACACCATCTAAAACTTCTAGGAAACATAAGACTACCTTGACTGAACCAAGCATCACATCATTTGTCCTCAATTATACATAGCCTGATCACCTATGTCTAATTCAGGAAGAATCATGTCATGAAGAAAACAGTCATCATTTCAAATTTCCTAATAACAATCTTCATTAAAAAGTTGTTTTATGACAAGATAAACCTATTGCTAACCCTCTATAGGTATCTACATCCTTTTCCAACATCCCAATGAAAAATCCGAATTGATGACAAACTCGTAATTGCGGAAGGACCAGAGTATACATAGGAACATGAGGACCAAATTCGCGACAAATACCCACATTTATCTCCATAGGCAACCCTAGCAACTATCTTAGAATTTAAATTTCGGGATGAAATTCTGTTTGACGAGTGGGTACTGTAGCAACCTGTAAAATTCCTCAGTAATTTGTAAACATTAATCAAGTATTAATAATCATTTACAGTTCAGTTAACTGTTTTTACAAGCAAAATTTAAAATTTTGTTTATTATATTACATTAATTCTCAAAACATTGGAACGAGCTCACACGCCGACCACGACAAACCCAACGCACCCATTATAAACCAAACGGACTCTTATACAATTCATTAGCCCAAAATTTCGGCCTGTTACTATTCACAAAGCCCAACCTAATATTTTCAATTCATTTCTTTCTTATTCTCATTCGACTAAACTCATTTACTTTGCCTCGTTTATTTTTGAATTCGACACGCAAGCTACCCAAACTTTTGCACCACTCGACTCCCCTCCCACCATAGAATCATGGTGTCGAATACCAACTTTAATTTCCAACGTTTGATATATGAACGAAGGCCAAAGTGAATCACCATCAACACGCATTCAAGTTCATTTCATTTCATCCAATTTTACCCAACTCGATTCAAACTCAATTCCACCTAGCTTAATCATTTTACTTTGATCATTTATGAGATTCCAAGTTTATTTCTCACCTCTTTCTTCCAATATCACACGTTAAAAAGGTTGTTTCGAACCATTTCATACATATCGACACATGATATATATATATATATATATATATATATATATATATATATATATATATATATATATATATATATATATATATATATATATATATATAAACCGTTTGATATCTAACTTATAACCACTTGACAATAACACAAATTGCAAACTAAAGATTCTCCTTAACCGAGTATAGCATGCAACTTGACATTTAAAAACTATATCTTCGAAAGCACATGCATTCTTCTGACAATAGATCGAATATATTCCTTCAACTGGTCTTTAAAATACCATTAAATCGATTTCATGCAGTATATATATATATATATATATATATATATATATATATATATATATATATATATATATATATATATATATATATATATATATGTATATACGATAATTACATGCATGCATTTGTATATATATCTCGTTCACCATTTCTTGCATTCACACACAAACCTTTCTCAAAGCCTTTCACTCCACATACAAACCTCAATAAGCAGGAAGCTATTTCACTAACCATTCGAGCCTTTTTTGAGAATGTTCTGAGTTGAACTCAGTTCAATTGTGATCACACAAGCAAGGAACTTGCCTATCTCTCGAGTCCTAATCCTCTTTCACATTTAAACTCCACCATCTTGGTGTGGTGAGTCCTCCTAAACCTTTTCCCAATCATTCTATTCGATTACTACACAATCATGCATAGTTCATTTTCATTTCGAACGTATATTTCATTGTTATACATTTATACGCATTGCATTTATTTATTTTTACGTTTCATACTTAATGCCTCCTTCATGGAATGGCTAGGATTACGCTTTACACTTTTATATTTCATTTATACGTTCGTTTCCTTGCATATCAAATTCATTTTGTACATACCGAATTACATATCTCAATTATTTCAACATATATGTCATTTTAATACTTTCGAACCATGTTTATGTCGTATAGAAAAGGCCATATTAAATCTAATCCTTATACACGACACACCCATTTTATTGCTTGTCTCATTTCTTCATAAGCTCATAAACCAAGTTCATATTTTGAGATTCCTCTCGTAAGCCCTTAAAAACTTTCTAAAAACCACAAACTAAATGCCACTCGAACTATTTGGAAACCCTTTATAATTTACGAGTGGGCTAATAAGCCCAATAAGCTGTTTTTAGCTTATTCGAATAAGCAGTCAACTTTAGCCCTTTTGTATCATTTTTAGACTCAAAAGTTAAGCCCAAAACCAAGCCCATTTATTTCTAAAACCCCACGAATCAGAAATTGTTATTGGGCTTTATTTTCGAACATTAAAGCCCATTAAGCGAGATAATAAGCAATTTGTATAATAAGTAGTTGAAAAGCACTTAAATAAGCTTTATAAACTTATAGAAACTCTCGGATTTATTTTCCAAACCTTTTTGTGAAAAATGGACTAAGTTTGCAATGACTTTTACTATTAGGGGTAAAAAGTGTAACTTTTGGAAAAATAGGGTATAAACTGTCAATTTGGTAACTTATAGGTATAAAAGGATAAATCAATAACTAGAAGGCTTAAAATGTAATATATGACCTTTTTGGACTAAAAATGTAAAGGAGGACTAACGGTGCAAATGTTACACCGGTAGGGTTAAAAATGTAAAATTTGTATAAATACAAGGACCAAACTATAATTTTAAACACATGCATATTTCATTTCATATTTTACGTTTCTCATTTCATTCACTTGCATTTTATTACATTTTGTTCAATATTTAACTTATAACGTTTATAATTATTTAAAACGAGTTTTAACGAATAACATAACGTTTTGTTCAAACCACTTTCGAGGAAACGATATTTATAATTTAAATGACATAAAAACAAGATAATATTATATATAGTATTATTTTTGAACTTTAAGCATTTTAAGCATATCATGCACTCTCATCACAATCCTCTTCGTCATTCGATACCTTTTCAACCATTATTCGTATTAGACCAAAACCGTCAAAATCTCAGACTTCCTTATTATTATCCAGGTCGTGTGTTGTATCCGTTTCCGTAATTTCATTTGATTTCATATTTTCATCTTTGCCAGTTACATTCAAGGCGAACTCATAGTCCCACTTTTACTTTTTTACATACTTTTTAATACGTGGGGAGATACATGCTTCAAAATAGAACACAAGTATTTTTCTGTACATTATATCTGATTTATTTTGCCTAAGTTAACATTATTGCCACAAGCCCCTCAACCATGAACCATTAATCACTAGTAGTGAACGCGAATATAGTGAATAGATCTATTGGCAGTTAACGCCCCATTTCTTAGCCGGTCAGGTGACCAAATGCACTTTATTTGAACCCAAAATAGGAATTCGGCAGTCTCCTACACAAGGGCCATACCTCACACCATTAATTTGGTGTATTGCATTCCGTTTGTGCGGCACATTATTAACGTTTTCGTATCATGAGACTTAGGGCAATATATTGACCGCAATATTACTTTTTCATAATAATTGTTTTTATTATGCAATTATAGACTTGTGTTCGCAATTGATTATAATTATAAACGCTATGATTTCACTCAACGATTTTGTTGACTTTTAAGCATGTTTATCTCAGGAAATTAACAGGAGTATTTCAAGGCATTGAGTGGGCATTAACGGATGGTTTTGGTGTCAAATGAATTATGCCATTCATATCAAATTTAAAATATCTTTTGTGGAATGTTAAACGTTTAAATCTCCTTTTTGTACCTGAATTTCTAAATGAATGACAATAACTTTCAAAATGCCTCTTTTGAGTCGTTTTCTATGATTATAACTATGATCCTTCCAGTAATACCCCTATTAAGTCTTCCGCTGTTAACTCAAAATTTAGGGGGTGTTACAGAGAATGTTGCAGATTCTGATGATCCTCCCTTCGATGGTGAGCAAGTTATGGTTGTAGGGTCCTCCGGCATTGCAAACAGGGCATGGAGCAAGAAAGGAACCAGTGCAAAATCCGTGAAAGCCACTCCTAAAAGGAAGCTTACCTTACCAACCCCTTCTTCCAGAACCACAAGACAAAAAGGTTCGCATGGTAATGCGATCATGCCTTCGGCTGTAGAGATTCCAGATGATGATGACATCCATGATAAGTAAAGATATTCTTAACTTAATGATCCTTAATACGCCATATATCTGATTAATGTATCTTATGCAGGTTTGCCCAACACCAAGGAGCTTCCAAACTCCCTTTCTTGCCATCAATTGGTTGAGAATGTGACCCCAACTAGTTAGAGGAGAACTATGGACAATATGTCCATTGAGAGGCTCTGCGACCTGCATGACAAAAGCTACACAAGGCAAGCTATTCTAGACAATCATCTTAACACCCGAACAAGGGAGTTGATTCGAACGATGAAGAATGCTAAAGGAGAGATGGGCATTATCGTGGCCAGAGAGAAAAATAGGGAACTCTAATATGCCGAGCTAGAAGCCAAATGTGATGAAGCCAAGGAGGAATTCGAAAAGAACCCTCTTGTTCAAGACCTTAGAGCCAAGGTTCACAATCTCGAAGAGCAACTGAAGGAAAATCAAGCAGAGTGTGGGAGGCTTCGATTGGAAGATGCAAAGGTAGTTGGCTACAAAGCACAAGTTACCACTCTTGAATCTAAGTGTGCGGGTCTTGAGGCTGAAATGACTAGACTTGGAGAGCAGGAGATCAAGCTGCGGGAGGAAGTAGATGGGTTGAACCTCCGTTGCAAGAGTTTGAAAAAAGATAGAGCTGATGTGGTGTCGAAGGTTGTTCCCTACATAGCCATGGAAGTATACCATAGTGATGAGGTGGGAGAGATCATAGGAAAATTGGTCAATGCTACCATTTTTTATGGGAAATGCACAACGTTGGAGGAGATTACAGAGACAAAGAAGCCTGTGGTCTTATCTGAAGTGCCCTACTACCAACCAATGTATGAACAAGAATACAATGATGCTGGCAATGCATACACTACGGTAGAGTACCCCTTTCTCACCGAAGCAACCAAGAATCCATCAGCACCCTTAGAAGAACTCCTCTCCAAGAAGCCTCGCAAGATTCAACCAACTTCTCCAAGCAAAAAGACTCCGTCTGTGAAGCCTTCATCTCCCCTTCAGCAAGAGGACCCCATGTCATCTAAGAATGCATGAAGGCTGCCCTGTTGGCAGTTATTTGACCCCAAGGGTGGTGTGTACCCTTAGAAAATTCCAGTTAATGCTTTATAGGCTGGTGCCTATTGGAAAACAATTTAACTCATGTGCTTGTTGGGCTTCGGCCTGTCTCTTAGACAATATTTGGATGTTTTTATTTGCTTCGGCCATATGCTATCTACTAATGCAGGTTAGGGGACAACGTTCCACCTTTATTTTCATGCTTTTCTTCTCTTACGTTATTTATAAACGTGAATATACAACCTAAGGTTATAGTAGATAGATAACCTTATTGTGTGTATTTTGAACCAAGATTTTAGTAATCGTCTAATTTAATTGCTGACAGAGGGTCGCGACCACTCCGTCTTTGTCCTTAAGATACAAAGGGCTTGGAATACCCTAAGACTTTTAGGAAAGTTAATGTGAATTGTAATGGATGTCATTTTTATACAGGACATATGTGTCTTGGATCATCCTTCGACATTGAAACTTGTAAACCACTTAGCTTAACAAATCTTTGTTGTATAGAACGAAACAAGAGATTTGAGGGAAATGCGTTATATCATTAATTGGGTAGTGAGGATTATATCATTTGAATAAATGAAAACTAGGACGCCTACCATTAATGCTTCTTTTCCCGAATGAGAAGAATGCAATACAGGAATTTGAAAACAAACTAAATGTTTTGAAAGCGATAAGTCTTATATGTAAAACTTACGAAGGTTAGTACCATTCCAAGTCCTATCCATGACATCTCCGAAGAGTGTTTTGAGCTTGTAGGCTCCGTTTTTGTTGGCTTCGGATATGACGTAGGGTCCTTCCCATGTAGGCCCTATCTTTCCTCCATACTCAGCTTCGTTGTTCGTAGCTTTGAACTCAAAACGTAATACATAAGTATACTCCTTTTCGTCCGGACTGACCAACATTAGACATGCTCTCTAACCATCGGAGCTTGAGGCTCCGTCAGTATACAATTTCCACCCTTCCTTCGTCTTTGAGGGTTCTTTCTTTGGAATATCTTTGTCTTGACTAGGCCCGGAGGGTTTTTCGGTAAGAAAATCAGCAAGTATCTGGCCCTTGACGGAGTTTCGACCTTTGTACTCTATCTCGTGCTCCCCTAATTCAATAGCCTATTTGGCTATCCTTCATGACTTCTCAGGCTTCGACAGTATCTGCTTGATTGGCTTATCGGTCAATACTGAAATACCTTCGAAGACGCCTTGCGGCATGAACTAAAGCTAGAGTTAACTTTTCCAACTCTGGGTAGTTCAATTCAGCTCCTTGCAGGACCCTGTTAACGAAGTAAATGGGGATTTTTTTTCTTTTCCCTTTCTGCCAAGAGCACATCACTGATGCTTTCGAAGGATGCTGCGATGTACATGAATAACACTTCGCCTTTGATTGGGGCTGTAAGTGTTGGTAATATCTCCATAAACTCTTTCAACTTTTGAAAAGCAGCTTCTGCCTCTGAACTCCATTGAAAAGTCTTCTTATCTAAACACCCTTTGAGTGTCTTGAAAAATGGCAAAGATCGGTCTACACTCTTCGACAGGAACCTACTATGGCAAAGATCGGTCTGCACTCTTCGACAGGAACCTGCTAAGTGCTGCGAGCTTTCCATTTAGGCTTTGTACGTCTTTCAGTGACTTCAGAGCCTGTAAATCTGTGATGGCTTTGACCTTCGAAGGGTTAGCTTTAATCCCTTGCTTTGTAATCAAATGTCCCAAAAATTGTCCTTCTTCGACACCAAAAGAACATTTCTTTAGGTTGAGCTTCATGTTGATTGCCCTTAATTGATCGAAGCTTTATGTTTCTTTGGGTTGAGCTTCCTCGGTCCTGCTTTTGATAACCATATCATCAACGTAAGACTCCAAGTTTCTTCCTATCTGTTTTTTGAAAGATTTGTCTACCAATCGTTGATATGTTGCTCCTGCGTTCTTTAAACCGAATGGCATTTTCTTGTAACAATAGACACCATTTCATGTGTAGAAAGTTGTCATCTCTTCGTCTTCCTCTGCCATTTGTATCTGATGATACCCTTTGTAGGCATCCAAAAAACACTTCAAACGAAACCCCGAGAGAGATTCGACCTTCCAATCAATTTCTGGCAAAGGGTAGCAGTCCTTTGGGCAGGCTTTGTTGATGTCGGTGAAGTCGACACACATACGCCACCCTTCATCACTCTTTTTTACCATAACCGGACTCGCTACCCAGGTTTGGTATTTCACTTCTCTAAGTATTCCCGCTCGTACAAGCTCATCCACCTCTTTGCAAGCGGCTACGTTCCTTTCAGGCGCTAGGCTCCGTCGCTTTTGCTTAATTAGTTCAATGTGTTTGAATTCATTAAGCTTGTGTTCTGTGCCGAAAGGCTTTCCATCGATCATAAGTGTCCTAGAGACCCCTGTCATGTCTGATTACGTACATGCAAAGACGTCTTTGTTGGATTTCAGCAATTTCTCCAAATCTGTCTTGAAGTTAGTAGGGAGGTGCTTCCCGATTACCACCGTTTGCTCCGGATAGAGCTCATTTACCACAATGCGCTCTTCAGCATCTGCACAACTTAAAATGACTTTCTAAGGCTCCTTATGACTTTCTTTGATCTTCTTCCCCACGTCTTTCACTTTTCCCTGGTTGTAGCTGGAAAGTACGGTTCCGATCCCATACGGTGTATGGAATTTTACCGCTGCGTGTATGGTGGAGACTATGATACCCATCTTCTGCATGGCGGTTCTTCTTATCAATAAATTGTGAGGAGAATTGGACCTTATGATTGCAAAAGTAAGGGTTTCTATTCTTGCGAGCTTTCCTTCTCCAATCGTTATGTCTAACGGTACTTCTCCCAAAGGCCACGAATGCTCACCTGAGAACCCTACCAAAGGTATCTTTGAATCAACTCACTACGACCTGATCGAAGGCTTGAGCTTTAATAAAAAATGCTCATATATGATCTCGCAGGAGCTTCCGCAGTCCATGTAGGCGCTATTTACTTCCCAGTTGGAAATTAAGAATTTGATGACTATTGGATCGTTCGAAGGGACTTGACCTGTGATGGAGGGAAACGTTACTTCCCCTACCTCGTTTATCTCCTTCTCCGTCACTTTTCTTTTCAAGTTTGTCTCGCCCCAATGTACCATAAGTATTAGGGCTTCGGGAGGAGTGGTGTCTTTAGCCAATTGAGTGTCGGAGGCTTTCTCCTTGCCCTTCTTTATGCCTTTCACCAAATGTGCCAACTGTCCGGAATTTACGGCTTCTTCTATCTGCCTCTTTAGCTCCTTGCAACTATTCGTTTCATGGCCATAATCTTCGTGAAAGTGACAATACTTGGTTGTATCTCTGTTTTTTCCCTTGCTTGTCATGCGAGGGGGCGGAGCCCTCTCCGTTGCGAGTATTTCCTTCGGAGATTTAGTCAGGCTTCCTAGCAGCCCATGGTTAGGACCTTTGTTGTACGAAGTGAACCTGTCTCTGTTTTTGTTTTTGTTCTTCGATCCTTCCCACGTAGAGTGCTTAGAGAACTTGCTGTGGCTTTCTCTATTTTCGATCGGAGCCCCATTGGTAGATACTTCCTTCGCTTCTATCCATGTATACGTCTTTTCCATTAAACCCTTATAAGTTGACGGGAGGTCAGTGGATAAGAATTCCACGAAGCTTCGAATTCGTCAGCCATGTACGAAACCAGAGATGCGTTATCTTCATGTAGACCCAAGATCTATAGAGTGGAACGAAGTTATTCTCGTTAGAGAAGCACGAGTGGAACGGCTTTAGTGTAACACCCCAACCCGGAAAGGGTAGAAGTGTCACATAAATGGTGACATATCAAAGTCAAGCATAACATACGACTTAAATAATACAATAGGATTTCAAAGGTTACAAATGAAATACTGAAATTACAAGGTTACAAAAGCGGATACAAATTCTAACAATAAAATAACTTCTAATCATTTCTAGGCCAAAATAACTATCAAGTCTTCTAGGTCCAAAAGTCTCTTCACTCATACCCATCTTCCATATAAAACCTGCCGCACACGAAAAGAAAACGTGCGGCTGAGCTTAAAAAGCCCAGTGAGCAGATATATAATAAACGAAAATGAAAGTAAACGGAAATAACCAGATGTAGCATAATGAATGAGATATAAATAAGATACAAGAGTAAGGTCTAGGATAGTCATCCACCACGAGCCCAGAAATAGACCATATCATATCATAACATCGTAACCATAAATCTTCATAATCATATAGAGGGGAGACCTCTCAGATAATCAGATAATATGAGGGGTGTCCTCATTCTTCAAATGGAGTAGCTAGCTCCCAGATATATGTGAAAGGCGTGTATTGCACACAAGCACCAGTCACCAGACAAATCATATCAAATCATGTTAAATCCACTAAACAGAACAGATCTAGGATTGCAATCCATACGCCCCCCAAACAGAAGTCATAATCACATAATCATAATAGCCGGCAGATAGCAGAACAGGGACGGTGTGAGAAATCACTCCCCCACACAGGAGTCATGCCAGTGGTGCATCACAGACACGGCCAGGTTACCTTCCTGGCTAGGTAATAGAAAGGTGGCTCGGGTATCAAACTAAGAGTCAGGTCTCAATGTCATATCAAAAGGTCATATATCAGAAGGTGCATCTCAAAGTCATATCCAGAGGTTCATACACAAGGGGACATAGCAATGGCCTGGGAAATCTTAACTGAATCATAACTCATAATCGTAATCAAGGTTCATATCAAAAGTTCATTTTAAAACTTTCATCCAAAAGTCCATTTTAGACAATCCTTTATTCGTGGTCTTCATAAAACGATCCTTTAAAGTAATTCTCATGAAAATATTCTCTCAAAACGGTTTTTCATAAAAATTAGTCTTCCAAAATAGCTTTCATAAAAGTTAGTAACATTTATATATAAAATGGTTGTGCCTCATTATAAACGCCCTTTTAAAATAGTTTTTCTCAAAACATTTACAAGATATAATTAGGAAAGGTTTTCATAGCATAGCTTCAGATCAGAAATCATATCAAATGGAACTCAACTGGGGAGGTTCAAACAAAGGAAAATCATAACAAACGAATCAGAAACTAATGGATTCAGCATACGAGAGAGATCATGAGAAACCTTAAAAGAAAGGTCAGAATATCTGTACCTTATGACGAAAGCACAAACAAAACAAGGCACAGAAATAGGGAATAGCTCAAAGTCTCTCCTTCTTCACACCTAAAGGAGTAGAAGAGAATTACAAATGGTTCTTAACTTCATGTTTAGTTTGTCTTTTCATTTTAGGTAGTTCAAGGTTCATAAGGTTATTATGGTAGTTCTATTCCTTTAAGGGTTTATTAAGTATTTAGGATAAGTTGAGGGACCAATTGTGTAATTATCATAAGGTTATGGTAAGGTTACAGGTTCTCACAAGTTTAGTCCTTTAGTATAATCAAAATAACCATATAGACCCTCTAATGTTTGAATGTAAACACTTAACACTTTTAAAACAACAAAATGCACTTTTTCAGGTTTTAATCATGTTCTGGACCTGTTTTATTTAATTATAGAATCATAGTAGAACTCCGAAATAAAATCTACAAAAATTCACAGAGCTTCAAAAATATTCCTAGTATTTATCATAATTTTTCCAGATTTTATTGATTAGTTTTGGTATGAATGAAAAATCCATTTTTACAACCTGTCCCAGAAACATGTCTGATGGAACACCCAATAAGTTATCACTTCATTACCCCTTCAGAAAAATTCACAAAAATCTAAAAACATTCCAGATACTAATAAACATCCCAAAGTTTACCCAGTTCAAAGGGATCTTTCTAACTCGACACGGTTTGGAAATTAAAATTCAAAAATCCGAACGGATTTTACAGACTTTTAAATACGACTGGACCCATGATTTTCCAAAAATCAAAAAGTGACCTTACAAGCCTCTAAAATTTACAAACTAAATTTCTCCAGGTAGCTATTTCATTGAACTACAATCTAGACTCCATAAACATGAAAATATACGTTCATATCATCAATCCACAGCCGGTTAAAGTCGAGTAAAGTTTTACATCAGTAGCAGTTTTTATAATAACATGAAATTTCTAGGGTTTTCTTAATCCCATTCATTAACTCTTCATACCAAACGACTTTGGGTGAGTCCAAAACACATTTAGGTCATCTCATATCCGTTTATTACCCATCCAAATCGAATTATTCACCACTCAAAACAGTTGGTCGATCACATGTTCTAGTTTTTAGGGTTTTCATTGTTTCTATGATTTTATGTGATGAGCTTTTACTCTATAATTCAAATGGAACATTAATAAGTGAACAAAGATCGGGAAAATGGATAAAATACCCTCGTAGACCACGAAGAACACGAACACAAGGGATTAAAACACCACACACAAACTTCTTCCTCCTTCCTTTCTTTTTGGCCGATCGATCAAGAACAAAAACAATGAAAGATTAGGGTTTTTGCTAAGAAAACAATTCATAGGGGTTTGAGGCTTGAAGGACATGTTACCTTAGGATGTTTGACACACAAATGGAACAAAAATCACCCTCTCTTGGCCTCCTATATGGTGCGGCAGCAGCAACACAAAAGACAGCAGCAGAAACTTTTATTCTAGGGTTTCTTTTGAGTGTTTAGGTGAGGATCGGTGTTTATATGAAAGGAACAAAGGAGTGGGCTGGTTTAACTTGATGTTTGGCGATGAGGGGGGGCTTGGATCGGCCTCTAAGCCCAACTGAAAGCATCTAAGTCCAAGTTTCATTAATTCCCTTGTTTCTTAAACATTACTTACACGTAACTATTTTTAGAACAAAAATAAATATATACTTGTTGGGTTTTCGGTTCAAGTAACTAAGTAGTGTGTTACAAATATTATTGGTAGCTCGTATAATTATATTATGGTACCTCTTAATCATTTCATGTCGCATTTGTTTCGTTTTCATACGTTTTGTGATTTATTTGTAAGTTATATGTGTTTTAATTAATTTTCAAAGTGTGAGGGCATTTTGGTCTTTTGATATGTTTTAGATTTTCGGGTTTTACAACTCTTCCCCTCTAACGTTAAATTTCGTCCTCGAAATTTGCAAAGAACCAGAAATGAAAGGATCAAAAATAAAACGAAGACATACCAGATCAGAATATGAAATGCGGATAACTAGCTCGTATCTATTCCTCAGTTTCCCAGGTAGCCTCCCGTTCTGGGTGGTTCTTCCAAAGAATCTTTACGAACAGAAATGTAACATTCAAACGAACGGAAATGAAATGAAATAGAAAACACAACGGCCAGCGAACGGAAATGTAAAAGACTTGTTTCTCATGACTCCTCATTGTCTAACTATGGTAGATTCGGGTTTCTCAGAAAAGACATACTATACTGAATTTGAATCCAAAATGACAATGTACCAATATACGGATGATAATCGAATTCTCTAGGAATAGGTACAAACAATACGTAGGGTTTACATCGAATTGATTAGGCGAATTAGATGAGAATACATCGAATCGTAGCAACCATGAGGTGATGTAAAAGTAACTCTTCAGCTTTTCAAATAGTCTCGGCTTCCAAAAGAGCCTTCCAAAGGTATTCTCATAAATAAACAGGTCTTGTTATTCTCAGAATCCAAAATCTCATATCTTAACTCATGGCAGATCAAAATGAACAGACTTAACGAATGCGAAACGTATATATATAGCAGAACATAGGCGTATTCTCGAATAATAACATATTGAATCCATACGGACAGAACATAGCGTATCGTCAGATATCATCGAATAGCCGAATGTTCTATAATAGAATCTAAGATCGTTATCTGAAGTGACAGAGGTCAGCAAAACGCTCGTCGAGCATTCAAACGTATCAAGTCGCATATCAAAGACAGCAATCAACTGGATAGGTAGAATGAATCCAAAGTCTCACTAAACGCGGATAATCTCATTCAGATATCAGAAATTCTAAGGTTCTAAGGCACTTCTCGAAATATCCTATGCCCACAACGAGTGCACGCTATATGATGTAAGTATTATCACGTTGATCAGGCGTCATAATACTAGCATCATATAAATATGCCCCCATGATGGTCATACTTTATCTCAAGTCGTGAACAACACAACTTATCTAAATCCACCTAGTCCACCTACAGTCTCAGGGTCACCAAAGTCAAATATCATAACTAAGAGAACGAAATTACTCGAAGAGTAACGGAAATTCGAAAATGTCCATCAGAACTCAGGTACATTGCTAATAGCGCCAATACTTCATAACTTATCGAAATTAATTCAACCCAAAATAAGTGGTTACTTCAACGTCCGTCTATTCATAATATCAAAATTTCTTCCATAGCTCGTCCGAATTCTCATACAACTCATTATTCAACAAACGCAGAATGAACATAGAACGGAATTACTAACAGAGAACCAAATCATTCGAAGGACCTCATTATCAAGTAACGGAATTTAAGTAGGTTGAGAGGAAACGAATACGTCGTCGATAGCTTCATTCTCTCCAACGTCATCTCGTCTACACACAAATGCCTGCTTCAAAATTTACCCATTCTTATACCAAATTTTAGGGTTCTTCCAAGTTGGAGTAGTTTGACGCTTGTCTATCTTATCCCACGGCGAACAGGAACTGCAAACTTGAGTCTGATTCCTCAAGCCTTCAGTAACTCTTCTTGATATGGTGACGTCGTAACGGTAGTCTCTGACACGATCACTGTGCATCCCTCCATCCGCAAGCCTGCTTCAGCTATCAATTCATTTTAGTACAACTAAAATGAATAGAGAAACAAGATTGCGTTTCTTTGACAGGTCTTCTTAACACCGCTCCAGATTTTAAGGTAAACACCGCCGCCGTCGACTCCAGGTCATGTGCTGAATGGTTCGTTTCTCCTTCTTGTATGTTTCATCCATGGTACTGCTCATCGTCACCGCCTTCTACTTCTCTTCTTCCAAGTTTCTCACTTCGATAACTGTCTTCGATCTCGGTTCTTCCTGTGGAAAACTCTGTCTTCACAGCATACAGGGTGGTGTCGTCTACAAAAATTTCTGAATGTCAATCAAATCTCTCTTCCAGATCAAGTGGTCGTCTCATCATTAATCTCTATGTTTTTCTTCCATTCTTGAATACAACACAATGTCATACCATGACAAATTGTCCAAAATACGAGGAGACATGATCCTTCTAGCCAATACCATTGGCATCATTCAAACTCTTAAGGTTATAATGAGAGCAAGGACAGTTTCTAGAATCATTTAGGGGAAAACTTTCACATACACTTCATGTCGCCTTCCTTCTTCAAAAATAAAACTGAATACTTCACAAAGGTTACTCTCAGTTAGTTAACCCCCTTCTTAGAAGTCATTGTGGTTGCTTCTTCAGCCCTTCAAATCTAAAACGATGCAACGAGATACGAAGTTTTCAAAAAGGATGACCAAATCAATTATTGGTACTCGGAGACGGATAATGATTACTGATAGTGGTACATTTAGGTTGAGTTAACAATGGTCGATACGTCGTCACATACTTCTTTCTTCCTCTTTCATAGACCAACAAGGGTACTCAAAGGGAATCACTGAGGTGAGCAAAAATCATATTACATCGGAAATACCGGAAAATCTTTGTACAACGGAATATTTCAGATGGTAGAACTTTCCAAGGGTGGATATTAATGGTTGTCAGGAAACTTGATAATCACCTGAGTTCAGGGTTGGTGCTTTCATAGCGGCAGAAATTTTAGCAGATTCAGGTGTAGAGATTCATCATAACGAAATAGGGTGAAGCAGATTGGCAAGATCACATTTCAGATACGGTAGTCTTATGGTAGATTTACAAATAGTCATCCCGTCCATACCCAAAAGACCATACAATAAGACATAACAAGATCAAAAGATTCATAGAACGAATACAGTCATCAGATCAGACGGATAGTTCATATATCTAAGTTCAGCACGTGTTTCAATAAAAGTGTTGCAACAGATAAACGAACAGTTCAGCTTCTTAGCATAAGCGGTAAGTGGAGTGTGTGTTATCAGAGATACGAACATCGTATAGTTGTCAAAAGTGAGGTGTACAGAATATCCGTTATTAGCATCATCATGCTCAGTTAACAGACCCATACAGAGATAACATAACAAAATTCTTATAATGCCTAACTGAGAGCAGAGGCACGAATCAGAGTGATGCGGAAGTAAAGATACTTACATAGATGTCTTAGTCTACCCATTCCTCACTTAGGTTCCTATAGGGAGATCCTAAAGCAAATTCTCAAAGGTTGTCCTACGAGCGCCTACAGGGAAACTTAGTGGTCCTAACATACACAGGCCAAGGGTAGATGTACTACAAGTCGCAAAACCTAGCTCTGATACCACTTTGTAACACCCCAACCCGGAAAGGGTAGAAGTGTCACATAAATGGTGACATATCAAAGTCAAGCATAACATACGACTTAAATAATACAATAGGATTTCAAAGGTTACAAATGAAATACTGAAATTACAAGGTTACAAAAGCGGATACAAATTCTAACAATAAAATAACTTCTAATCATTTCTAGGCCAAAATAACTATCAAGTCTTCTAGGTCCAAAAGTCTCTTCACTCATACCCATCTTCCATCTAAAACCTGCCGCACACGAAAAGAAAACATGCGGCTTAGCTTAAAAAGCCCAGTGAGCAGATATATAATAAACGGAAATGAAAGTAAACGAAAATAACCAGATGTAGCATAATGAATGAGATATAAATGAGATACAAGAGTAAGGTTTAGGATAGTCATCCACCACGAGCCCAGAAACAGACCATATCATATCATAATAGCGTAACCATAAATCTACATAATCATATAGAGGGGAGACCTCTCAGATAATCAGATAATATGAGGGGTGTCCTCATTCTTCAAATGGAGTAGCTAGCTCCCAGATATATGTGAAAGGCGTGTATTGCACACAAGCACCAGTCACCAGACAAATCTTATCAAATCATGTTAAATCCACTAAACAGAACAGATCTAGGATTGCAATCCATACGCCCCCTAAACAGAAGTCATAATCACATAATCATAATAGCCGGCAGATAGCAGAACAGGGATGGTGTGAGAAATCACTCCCCCACACAGGATTCATGCCAGTGGTGCATCACAGACACGGCCAGGTTACCTTCCTGGCTAGGTAACAGAAAGGTGGCTCGGGTATCAAACTAAGAGTCAGGTCTCAATGTTATATCAAAAGGTCATATATCAGAAGGTGCATCTCAAAGTCATATCCAGAGGTTCATACACAAGGGGACATAGCAATGGCCTGGGAAATCTTAACTGAATCATAACTCATAATCGTAATCAAGGTTCATATCAAAAGTTCATTTTAAAACTTTCATCCAAAAGTCCATTTTAGACAATCCTTTATTCGTGGTCTTCATAAAACGATCCTTTAAAGTAATTCTCATAAAAATATTCTCTCAAAACGGTTTTTCATAAAAATTAGTCTTCCAAAATAGCTTTCATAAAAGTTAGTAACATTTATAGATAAAATGGTTTTGCCTCATTATAAACGCCCTTTTAAAATAGTTTTTCTCAAAACATTTACAAGATATAATTAGGAAAGGTTTTCATAGCATAGCTTCAGATCAGAAATCATATCAAATGGAACTCAACTGGGGAGGTTCAAACAAAGGAAAATCATAACAAACGAATCAGAAACTAATGGATTCAGCATACGAGAGAGATCATGAGAAACCTTAAAAGAAAGGTCAGAATATCTGTACCTTATGACGAAAGCACAAACAGAACAAGGCACAGAAATAGGGAATAGCTCAAAGTCTCTCCTTCTTCACACCTAAAGGAGTAGAAGAGAATTACAAATGGTTCTTAACTTCATGTTTAGTTTGTCTTTTCATTTTAGGTAGTTCAAGGTTCATAAGGTTATTATGGTAGTTTTATTCCTTTAAGGGTTTATTAAGTATTTAGGATAAGTTGAGGGACCAATTGTGTAATTATCATAAGGTTATGGTAAGGTTACAGGTTCTCACAAGTTTAGTCCTTTAGTATAATCAAAATAACCATATAGACCCTCTAATGTTTGAATGTAAACACTTAACACTTTTAAAACAACAAAATGCACTTTTTCAGGTTTTAATCATGTTCTGGACCTGTTTTATTTAATTATAGAATCATAGTAGAACTCAGAAATAAAATCTACAAAAATTCACAGAGCTTCCACAATATTCCTAGTATTTATCATAATTTTTCCAGATTTTATTGATTAGGTTTGGTACGAATGAAAAATCCATTTTTACAACCTGTCCCAGAAACATGTCTGATGGAACACCCAATAAGTTATCACTTCATTACCCCTTCAGAAAAATTCACAAAAATCTAAAAAATTCCAGATACTAATAAACATCCCAAAGTTTACCCAGTTCAAAGAGATCTTTCTAACTCGACACGGTTTGGAAATTAAAATTCAAAAACCAGAACGGATTTTACAGACTTTTAAATACGACTGGACCCATGATTTTCCAAAAATCAAAAAGTGACCTTACAAGCCTCTAAAATTTACAAACTAAATTTCTCCAGGTAGCTATTTCATTGAACTACAATCTAGACTCCATAAACATGAAAATATACGTTCATATCATCAATCCACAGCCGGTTAAAGTCGAGTAAAGTTTTACATCAGTAGCAGTTTTTATAATAACATGAAATTTCTAGGGTTTTCTTAATCCCATTCATTAACTCTTCATACCAAACGACTTTGGGTGAGTCCAAAACACATTTAGGTCATCTCATATCAGTTTATTACCCATCCAAATCGAATTATTCACCACTCAAAACAGTAGGTCGATCACATGTTCTAGTTTTTAGGGTTTTCATTGTTTCTATGATTTTATGTGATGAGCTTTTACTCTATAATTCAAATGGAACATTAATAAGTGAACAAAGATCGGGAAAATGGATAAAATAACCTCGTAGACCACGAAGAACACGGACACAAGGGATTAAAACACCACACACAAACTTCTTCCTCCTTCCTTTCTTTTTGGCCGATCGATCAAGAACAAAAACAATGAAAGATTAGGGTTTTTGCTAAGAAAACAATTCATAGGGGTTTGAGGCTTGAAGGACATGTTACCTTAGGATGTTTGACACACAAATGGAACAAAAATCACCCTCTCTTGGCCTCCTATATGGTGCGGCAGCAGCAACACAAAAGACAGCAGCAGAAACTTTTATTCTAGGGTTTCTTTTGAGTGTTTAGGTGAGGATCGGTGTTTATATGAAAGGAACAAAGGAGTGGGCTGGTTTAACTTGATGTTTGGCGATGAGGGGGGGGGGGCTTGGATCGGCCTCTAAGCCCAACTCAAAGCATCTAAGTCCAAGTTTCATTAATTCCCTTGTTTCTTAAACATTACTTACACGTAACTATTTTTAGAACAAAAATAAATATATACTTGTTGGGTTTTCGGTTCAAGTAACTAAGTAGTGTGTTACAAATATTATTGGTAGCTCATATAATTATATTATGCTACCTCTTAATCATTTCATGTCGCATTTGTTTCGTTTTCATACGTTTTGTGATTTATTTGTAAGTTATATGTGTTTTAATTAATTTTCAAAGTATGAGGGCATTTTGGTCTTTTGATATGTTTTAGATTTTCGGGTTTTACATTTAGTGTCATCGGTGTACCATGTGACAAAAGCCCTCGTGCTTTCATTCTCCCTTTGTTTAATGTTGTGCACCGTCAGGATGGGTCCTTGTGAACTTCTTTTGCTGGCTAAAATGTGATCGGAATTTAGCCTTTAGGTCATCAAGGTTGACAATAGTACCTAGCTTTTGTCCATTCCACCAGAAACAAGCAGAATCTCGTAAGGTATATGTAAACATGTGACAGGCTACAGGCATGACCCACTTTTACATCCTAATGGCCCCTTTAAACAAATGTAGAAAGTTGTCCGGATCCCCCTTCCCATCATAAGTACCAATGTGTGCAGGGATTTTCAACCCATCGGGTAAAGGGTAGTCTTCTATCCATCTTACGAAGGGTGTAGCAGAACCCATAGGCTCTGAATACAGGCAATTATAAGGTGGTGCATACATAGGGATAACATTATATGGATTATGGTTTGGGTGTACTCCCATAGGAGTTTGGTTAGGGTAAGATTAGTAGGATGCATTCATGCCAAAAGAATAACCATTTCCCATGGCATACGGAGGGTATACCATAGGATGCCCGAAGGGTATGTTCCCATAATGTTGAGGGAGACTATGGTTGTTGGACTATCCATTTACTGGGGGATACAAACCCTGAGGGTAAGACTGGGTTTAGAACGAGGGGTACATACCATTGGGAGGAAGATTTCCTCCCATATTAATCGAAGGCAGATTGCCTTCTACGCCAGATGTGTGAGGAGGCTGCAACGGAACCCCTGCTTCAGTCCTCCCAAGATGAGCTGCTAACAACGGAGGTAGATTCACTTCCGTCCCTTCCCTTCGTTGGCTTCTTCCATTGAAACCTTCGGCTACCACTCCTTCTCTCCTGGTCAGAGCCCGCTCAGAGACTCCTTCAAACCCAATAGACCTTCTACCTAGCCTTTGACCAACAGGTGACCCTATCCTCAGGGCTGAGTGTGTTGTTCCCTGTGCCAGAGGCCTAGGCTCCATTTCCATCTCTTCATCGTAATCATCACAAGAATATTCCAACTCCCTTCGCATCTCAGTATTCCGAACTTGCCTCTTGCGAGCCCTTAAGAGAGATTCCAATGCTTCAAGGTTAGCTTCGACAAAGGCTGGGCTAATGACAAGTTCCGCGTTAGCTGATGTCGAAGCATGATGATTAGGTGTTACTTCTGGGTGAGATCGTGTTGTGAACGTAGAAGCGGTAATAGGGGGGAAGTTGTTAGGGTCATTGATTGGTATTGACGTCAAGGTCGAGAAACCCAGTGGGGGAGTATCTCCTCCTCCTTGATCCATGTCGGAAATGTAGTGAATGTAGTTGACTGGTTATAAACTTGGGAATAACGAGACCAATTGTAGCGGGTCCCATGGATGGCGCCACTGATTGTACAATAAATTGCACGACCAGGCCTTGCGATGGTTATCGAAGGATATAAGGGGTGTTGTGGTTGCGCCAAGCTTGTCGTTAACCTGAAATAAGAAATACAAAGACACTACGTCAAATGATTGTGCAGGGGTTGGACCATGCGAACCACCTCCGGCTTGCGAATGAGTATATGATATGATAAGTTGGTAAGTTTGTAGTGAAATGAGAGGTTCGAGTTTGCATACCATTGTTTCCAGCCCATCCAAGCTATTTATAGGGGAGAAAATAGGCCTTGCAGAGCTCATGCACAAATATCAAAGATCATGGGGGTGTCTCATGATTTAAGGTAACCGCTAGGGCTTAGTGGCCTACTATCTCTTTCTTGGCAGGAAAGCTCAAGGAAAAGAGGGGACGTGGTTATGACCAAGTCAAGGTGTTCTCCGCTCTAGTATCTTCAAAGGGTTTACCCCGAAGGGCTTAAGGCTTTGATTGGCGAGTTCCCAACTGGTAACCACATCATAGATGAATGGTTTGACGCTAGTGAAGATTTTGGGAGGCTGACCTAGGCCTTCGACTTGAAGGTTTTGACTAGGTCCGAAGGGGTGTCCTTTGACCTGTTCGGAGGGTACATCATTAGAAAGTAACCTTAATTAGACTCTCTTTCTCAAGATTTACTGTGGAGTATTCTTGAAAACAAAACATGTTGAAATAACAACTCAATAAACAAAGATGTCATCCATAAGGTCATGTAATACACCATCTAAGCCAAACAACCTCCAAATCTCAAACACATATTTAAAATATTTTGCTTTCCTTTGTAAGGATTTTGTGTAATACATGTCGTCTTCCTTAACCGGCTTTTAAAATATGGATAGGGCATGTATTGGCGGAATCGGCTAATATCATCTTCAGAAAACTTCGATTGGAAAATATAAGAATTCCAATTTTTGTAATATGAGAATGGCCACTGGAGAACCTATTGCACTAGAAATTCAATTTAACCTAACGGATGAATTGCTTCTAGGAGAGAAGTTGGGTTTGTGGTAAACCCGTAAAAATGTCCGTGTTTAGCCTTAATTGAGGACCGCTAGTGATAGTCTCATATCCATTCTCTAACTTGAAAATTTTCCTTCCTACATTTGACTAAAGATGTTTTACATCGATGATCTTTGTCTCCCATTAGGATTGCATTTTAAACAAGTAGTAATTAGGATTCTTCTTGACAAACCTAGATTACTTGCATATATGTGTTTAATATTTGAAAACAACAACTTGTTCTTGTGAAATATGATTAAATGTCATCATGCTTTCTTAAATGCTCAATGCCTACTTGCTTAATTATTGAATGCTTGTTCATTAGAAAGATCTTGCTTTGAATTAGCTTTTCTAATGTTATATTTCTTGATATATTTCCATGATACATGCTCTTATGTGCTAAATGTCAACATTTTTTACTTAATGCTTGCATTCACTGTAATCATTCTTTGTATGCATCTATTACATGACTTACGTGTTATTTGTGCACCCACACTATGTCGATTTAATATATAATGGACTAGGTATGCCTATCTTGATAACTTCTTAGATGTCATATAGTCTTACACGTTAATGTCTTTGATTATTATGTGATGCCTGCTTAAATGACTTACATTTCCTTAATCACCATCTCGCTCTCTTCCAAATAATCAACTCTTTTGTCAAGGAAAGATTACTCCCACACTTCTATGCATTCTTCACTTATAACATACACCTCTCCTCTTTCCAAACATTCTCTAATCATTTGTAAATTCTCTTCATACCCAACAAATGATTATATACACTTTTCCATATAATCCCAACATTCCTATAAACATTCTTTATCAAATCCCTAAATCATTCCTTAATCATTATTGCCCAATTCTTTTTTTTCTTAATGGCAATATGATTATCACATAATCAATCCTTTGATTATTTCTATCCTTGCATCTAGGAAAAACAGAGAAAACTGGAAAGACTCTACACCCCACTGGAGACGGTCCCAAAAATATTTGTCATCATCAAAAAGGGGGTGATTGTTAGTGAAAATTTTACGACGTTTAATTGTAATGATTAATAAACACTTTCAGGAGGTCGGGGAAACTCAAAATAAAGGTTAAACATGGTAAGATTATATTAAAGAATGGGGGAGGTATATGTGTTTTCTAGAGAGAGAAAGTAGAGAAATCACACACACCTCAATGTTACAATGAGAATCCCACCCTCCTAGTTGTGACTAGGAGGGGTATTTATACTACAAGACTAGCCTAACTTTCTATTATTGGCTAAACTAGACCTTGTACTTAGAACCTATTGTAATTCCAGAGTATAACATAAATTTAAAGGCTAACATTAATCTATACAGTGTCTTCATGTTTTAATGATGACAAACATGTAACTTGTAATACATAACGTAAAGTGAAAAAGTTACTCGTTTACACAAATCATCAATGCCCGAACGCATCAACATCTCTTGACGGCTCAAGTCTACATCACTTCAGGTTTGAACAAACACCATACCAACTTAGTTAAGTGATTGTTGGGTATTAAAGCTTCCAAGGTGTTAATGCTGCTCAAGATGGTTAAGACTGCTCACATGATTAAGACTACTCAGGTACTTAAATGAAAATACTCTAAGTATGTTTCTACTGCTAGTACAAAGATTAATAATGCTAGTGTATATTACTACTGCTAGTAATGTTGCTGAACTTCAAAGAAATACACTAAGTATGTTAGTGCTGCTAGAAGAAAAGTTAGTGCTGCTAGTACTAACTTACTACTGCTGAAGTATTAATGCTGCCAGAGTTAAAGTTTAGTGCTGCTGGAGTATTGATTAGTGCTGCTAATGTATTAAGTCGGTTTATGTGTAAGATAAGTATAGTAATACCGTGTAACACGTTTAGATAAATATAGAAAAGATTTATCTTGTATAGAAAGTATTGTAAGCCGACTAGGACTCCTTAGTTTATAAAAGGAGGTCCTAGGGCATAGAGATTGAGACGTATTCATTGAGTCATAGAGTCAATAATATTGAAGCATTTTGTTTGATATAATTGTGTTCTTTGTTTACTGTTACAACTAATACAAAGTTCTTCTTAAGATCAAGTACAAGATTCCGCATTGTATTTGATAAACTCAAAGACAGTTTCTATACTTAGTTGTGTTGAATTTATTCAAGATAACTAAACCTTTACAAGCTAAGGGATTCGATCAAGTGCATAACTGGGATCAACAAGTGGTATCAGAGCTTGTGATCTAGAAGCTATGATCAAGAAGAACCTGCTTAAACTCGAGATTTTTTAGACCTTACTAAAGACATGGATTCAGAGTCTACACATATGATTGCTGCATCAAAGGTACCAATGCTCAAGCCTGGTGAGTATGAGCTCTGGAGAATGAGAATCGAACAGTATATTCAGATGATTGACTACTCTCTGTGGAAGGTCATAAAGATTGGTGATAGCTTACCAAAAACTGAAACATCTGATGCTGGTGTGTTGTGACTATTTTACCTATCAAAACTGCTGAAGACAGGGCACAAACAAGATTGGAGGTAAAGGCAAGAAGTATTCTCATGATGGGCATTCCTAATGAACATCAGTTGACTTTTAATCCTATCAAGGATGCTAAGTCTTTGTTGGAAGCAATTGAGAAGAGATTTGGAGGGAATGTTGCTACTAAGAAGACAAGGAAGAATCTTTTGAAGCAACAATATGAGAACTTTGCTGCTTCAAGTTCTGAGAATCTTGATCAGACCTTTGACAGACTTCAGAAGCTTGTCAGTCAATTAGCACTTTTGTGAGAAACAATTCCCCAAGAAGATATAAATCAGAAGTTTCTAAGAAGCTTGTCACCAGAGTGGCATACACATACTGTGGTGTGGAGAAATAAGGATGATCTAGACACAATGAGTATGGATGACCTTTACAACAATCTTAAAGTGTATGAACCTGAAGTCAAAGGGTCATCTAACTCATCCTCAAGCTCACAAAACTTGGCTTTTGTGTCCTCCTCCAATAACAGTTTTGGCAATACTAGTAAAGCAGTTAAAACTGCTCATGGAGTGACAACTTGAGTGATGTTGTTATCTATGCTTTCTTGGCTGGTCAATCTAATAGTTCTCAGATTGTACATGAGGACTTGGAACAGATTCATCCAGATGATCTTGAAGAGATGGACTTGAAGTGGCAGATGGCTATGTTGACAATGAGGGCAAGGAGATTCTTGAAGAGTACAGGAAGGCAGCTCAAAGTCAATGGGAATGACAACATGGGGTTTGATAAGTCAAAGGTAGAATGCTACAACTGCACAGAAAGGGACACTTTACAAGAGAATTGTAACGCCCCAACCCGATAAGGGTAGAAGTATTACGTTATGGTAACATATCAAAGCAAACACAAGCATATGACTAATTAAAACAAAATGAATTTCAATGGTTACAAGGGAAAATCTGAAAATACAAGGTTACAATGAGAATTACAATAAGTACTAAGTCTAGAATAATCTCTTCTAGTCATCTCTAATCCGGAATATCTATCAAGGTATAGCCTTCTAAGTCCAAGATACTCTCCACTCATACCCAGCTTCCTACTAAAACCTGCCGCAGGAAAAGAAATGCGGCTGAGCTTAAAAAGCCCAGTGAACAGATATAAAAGGTAACAAGCAATAATAATGAAAATAGTGAAGTAAGGGAACAAAGCAAGGTATAATAAAGTTAAGGAAAAAGTAAAAGATTATAAGGTAAAGGGAACAGTAATCCACCACGAGCCCAGAACAGATCATATCATAATAATGTAACCATATAAGCATATAGAGGGGAGACCTCTTGTATAACCAGATAATATGAGGGGTGGCCTCAGTAACCAAATGGAGTGATCAACTCCCAGATATGTGAAAGACGTGTATCGCACACACCATCAGTCACCAGATATATAACAGATAAACAGAAACAGATCAAATCTAGGATGCATCCATACGCCCCAGTAGGCCAGATTCTTCCTCTACGTAACAAGTCAAGTCAGGTCAGGGACGGGATAGGTCATCACTCTCCTACCCTAGAGTCAAGTCATCGGTGCATCAATGACAAGGACATGAAACCCTCATGCCTAGTGAAACAAGTAGTGGCTCGTAGTATCAAACTGTGGGTCAAGGGTCAAGTATCAAGTATCAGATGTTCAAGTTCAAGTTTCATATCAAGTGGTTCAGATCAAGTTTCCGTTTCAAGTATATCAGATCAAAGTTTATATCAATGTTCGAGTCAAGTTTCCATTTCAAGTATATCAGATCAAGGTTTATAACAGAGGTTCAATTCAAGGTTCAGAACAAGAGATCATAGCAAGGGTTCAAAATAAGGTTCAAATCAAGTGGATCATATCAAAGGTTCACAATACAAAAGGGAACATAGCAAGGTTCATAAATCCAGGGAAACATAGCAGGGTTCACAGAACAAGGGAAGCATAGCAAGGTTAAAGGGAAACAAAATATAAAAGAGAAAGAGTTCATGAGAAACCTGTGAGAAGGTCAGAATATCTGTACCTTAACAATTACGCAAGCAAAGCAATGAAATGAAAAGCAAGCAGGAGATCACTCCTTCTTCACCCGATCTACAATTAATCATAATTGTACTTATAAGTTTCGTAGTCGTAAAGGTTTCATTTTAATTGTCTTTCCATTTTTGGTAACTTTCCAAAAATAGCAAGTTTCCATATTTAGTAACTTTAGTCATTAACATTCCCGTTTATCAATTTAAGGTATTAAAAATGGCCATATTAGTAGCTTAAGGTTCATAATGTCATTTACATAAGTTTAGGGTTCATAATGTAGTTTTCATAATTTTAGGGTTTATTATGCAATTATAACAAGTTTAGGGTTTTACTGTCATTATGATAAGATTAGGGTATAAAATGTAAATATTATCAAGTTACAGGTTTTTACAAGTTAAGTCCTTTAGTTTTAGAAAAATGACAATTTCAACCCTTTAGTTTTGGAAAATAAACACATAATGCCTTTTTAATATCTTTCACACCCTTTAACAGATTTTAAACATAAACTGGTACTGTTAGTCGAATTTATTAATTATATAAGAACTTAGAAATAAAATTCCCAAAAATTCATACACGTACCTATATGTCTTAAGAATTTACATTAATTTTTCCAGAATTTATTACTTGGTATAACCATAGTATAAAAATCTTTTAGATTACTGATCAGTTTTAACATACGAAAAGTTTGTGTTTTGTTACCCCTTCATAAAAATTTATAAAAATCTACAAAAATTCCAGTAATTAATAGACATACGAAATGTTAATCAGTTAAAAGGGCGTCTTCTAATTCAACATGGTTTGCAAATTAAAATTCATAAACACGGACTATTTTTCCAGACATACGAATTTAGTTTGACACTTAACTTTCTAAAAATCAAAAAGTTGCCTTCCCGACCTCTAAAAATTGCAAGGTTAATTTTCCCAGAAATCTATTTTCCTAAATTTACTTTTAGACTCTAGAAACTCTTAAAAATATGTTCACATCATTTTTCTCCACTCAAAACAAGTTGACTAAAATTTCTGGACAGCAGCAGTGTTCATCATTTTATGTAATCTTTTAGGGTTTTCATATCCCAATCTTTATTTCTTGCTACAAAACTATTATTGTTGAGTTAGAACATATCTAGGTCGATTCATATATGTCATAAACATTCACATATCAATTCGAATTCCAATAATATACACAGGCCGATTCATAGATTAAGTTTTTAGGGCTGTTATTTCATGTGATCTATTCATGATTTTATCTGATCTTTTATTTCATCATATGTGTTTTATAATTTGACAAAAACAACAAGAATTGAACGAGAAAAGGGATAATACAGATACCCTTAAAGACCAAACGAAGAATAGAACCACACGAGATCAATTCACCAACAATTTCCTTCTTCCTTTTTCTTGTAGATTCGCACGGCAGGAAACAAAAGAGAAGAGCATGGGTCGATTAGGGTTTGAACAAGGATTTTAATGAATTAAATTATGTACTTATCATTACCTTCGTGATGTGAATGAAACAAGAACAAGATCAAGATCACTAAGATCTCCTTTGTGGTTTTATTTGGATCGACAGCAGCAGCAAAGAAAAGAGCAACCGAAGCTTTTGTGTCGAGAGAAATTAGGGTTTTGGCTTGTGGGAATTTTCGGTTAAAATGGGATATCAAAACCATGTATATTGATTTTGTTATCAAAGGGAAGGAACCAAAATTTAAGGAAGGATATCAATCAAGTTTAAATGAGGTCTTATCTCTTCTTATTGTTGATATGGGCTGAATTTTAAGTGTTAGACAAAATAAAGTATGGGTCGACTAACATAGTAGTGTAGGATTATTATTTTGTGACATATTATTTACATAATGTAAGGTTTTAATTAATTTAACTTGTTAGGTAACTTTTGATTTTAATTACCTTAAGTTAAGTTCAAATAACGTTACTATTTGATTTTCATAAGTTCTTAAAAATTTAAAATTTGAGGGCATTTTTGTCATTCCAGATTGTTTTAATTTTGGGGTTTTACAAGAATGCAGGGCACCAAGGAGCCAAGACTACAAGAATAGAGAAAGCTCAAGGAAAACTGTGTCTGTAGAACCTACAAATTCCACAGCTTTGGTGTCTTGTGATGGTTTGGGTGGATATGATTGGAGTGACCAAGTAGCTGAAGGACCAAACTTTGCACTCATGACTTATTCTTCTTCATCAAGTTCTGACTCTAAGGTATCTCATAATTCTGGTTGTTCTTATAAATCTTGTTTAGATACTATTGAGTTGCTTAAGGCTAGGAATGAAAAATTAATTGAAGATATTAAGAAGTCTGAGTTAGATAATTTAGGCTATAAAGTAGGTTTAAAGTCTGTTGAACAAAGACTTGAATTCTTTAAGCAAAATGAGACTGAGTATGTATAGAAGGTTAATGTTTTGGAAAGTAAACTTTATGTCAAAGAAAACGTTATTAAAGAGCTCACTAAGAGACTAGAACAGACTCAAAAAGAAAAGGATGTAGTTCAACAAGAAAAAGAGGGCATTAAAATTAAAGTGGATAGGCTTGAACATGCATCTGAAAGTGTTAACATGATAATAGAGCACCAACTTATGAGGAAAGGTAGTGGCATAGGCTATAATGAGGTTCCTCTCCCATTACAAGAAAATTTGCACCTCCTTTGCCAGAATTGTCTTCTTTAAATGAGTCTGCTGATAAGCATGTAGGTGAGAGTAGTAATGCTAAGTTTAATGAGGAAAAGCCTAAAGTTGAAAAGAAGTATACTGATGCACCAATTATTGAAAATTGAGTATCTGATGATGAGGATCAGGTTGAGTCTACACCTAAGGTTGAAAGAAAAACAGTCAGGCCTAGTGTTGAAAAGACAAATTTTTCTAAACCTAATTCACGGGAACAAAATGCTAGAAGAACTGTTGAGCAACCTAGGATACACACTAACAGGCCCAGAGGGAACCAAAGGAATTGGATTGATATGATGTCTCGTAGGTTAGGAAGTAACTTTGAGATGTTTAATAAAGCTTGTTATGTTTGTGGTAGTTTTGAACATTTTTAGGATAATTGTTATTACTATCAAAAACCTATGTGGAACTATGCTCAGAGGGTGAATCATCAAAGTTTTGCTCAAAAATCTCACCCCTTTGCTAAAAGAAACGTAGTTCCAAGATCAGTACAAATTAGGTCTGGATTAGTATCAGTTAATACTGCCAAGCAAAATATTTCTAAACTAGCAGTATTGATTAATACTGCTAGATCAGTTAGTACTGTTTCCAAAAAAAGAACAGTGAATGGTGCTAAGTCAATATCACAATTTACAAAAAGAGGACATTCAACTGAAAAGAATCCTATTCAAAGGAATATAGTTGTTAATGCTGCTAAGGAAAAAGCAGTAGTTAATACTGCTAAGCCAAAAGCAGTGATTGATACTGTTTGGGGTGATCATTTTTATGCTGTTAAGGCCTCAGCTTGCTGGGTCTGGAAACCAAAAGTTAAAGATTTAGATCATGTTTCCAGACACAACAGTGCATCAATAGTTTATAAAAAATATAATTATGTTAATGCACAAGGCAGATCCAAGTCAATAATGACTTGGGTCCCCAAGAGAAACTGATTTTCTTACTTTATGTGCAGGGAAATCCACAGGTGGAGTTACAGGATCAAGGAGTTGTTGACAGTGGATGCTCAAGGCACATGACAGGAAACATGTCCTATCTCATAGATTTTAAAGCAATTGATGGAGGATATGTTGCCTTTGGGAGTAATCCCAAATGAGGGAAAATCACAGGCAAAGGTACAATCAAAACTGGTAAATTAGTTTTTGATAATGTGTACTTTGTAAAAGAACTTAAGTTTAATCTCTTTAGTGTCTCACAAATGTGTGACAAAAAGAACAGTGTTCTTTTTACTGACACTGAATGTTTTGTCTTGTCTCCTAGACTTTATGTTAACTGATGAAAGTCATGTTTTGCTTAAGGTTCCTAGAAAAGACAATATATACAGTTTTGATTTAAAGAACATGGTTCCCAAAGGAGGTTTGACTTGTCTCTTTGCAAAGGCCACATTTGATGAATCTAAGCTTTGGCATAGAAGGCTTGGACACTTAAATTTCAAAACAGTGAATAAATTGGTTAAGGGAAACCTTGTTAGAGGTTTACCTTCTAAATTTTTGAAAACAATGAAACCTGTGTTGCTTGTTAGAAGGGAAAGCAACACAGAGCCTCTTGTAAGACCAAGATAGTGAACTCAATAGATCAGACTTTACATATGTTGCACATGGATTTATTTAGACCAACATTTGTGAAAAGTTTAATGAAAACGATGTATTGCCAAGTTGTCACTGATGATTTTAGCAGGTTTACTTGGGTTTTATTTTTAGAAACTAAGGATGAAACCAGTGGCATTCTTAAAACTTTCATAACCAGGATAGAAAACCTAGTTAATCATAAGGTTAAGGTGATAAGATGTGACAATAGAACTGAATTCAAGAATAGGGATATGAATCAGTTTTTTGAGATGAAGGGTATTATGAGATAGTATAGTGTAGCTAGGACTCCTCAATAGAATGGTGTTGCTGAGGGGAGAAATAGGACACTAATTGAGGCTGCTAGAACAATGTTAGCTGATTCTAAGTTACCTACTACTTTTTGGGCAGAAGCAGTTAATACTGCTTGGTATGTGCAAAATAGAAGTTTAGTAGTTAAGCCTCATAACAAGACCCCTTATGAACTTTTACATGGTAGAACACCAATGTTAAGCTTTTTAAGACCATTTGGGTGTCCTGTTACTATCCTCAATACCATAGATCACTTAGGCAAGTTTGATGGCAAGGTTGATGAAGGTTTCTTTGTTGGATACTCATAGAATAGCAAAGCTTTTAGGGTGTTCAATAGTAGAACCAAGAAAGTGGAAGAGAGCTTGCACATTAAGTTTAGTGAGAGTACACCTAATGTTGTTGGTAGTGGACCAGACTGGCTGTTTGATATTGATGCCCTAACCAAAATAATGAATTATGAGCCAGTTGCTGCAGGTACACAGTATAATGAGTTTGCAGGTACAAAAGCTAATACTGATGCAGGTACACAAGTTAGAAAGGAGACAGAATCTGCACAAAAGTACATTTTGTTACCTATATGGACTGCTGATCCACTTATCTCAACCCAAGATCCAAAGAGTTTATAAGAAGATGATCCAAATGAAGATCCAAAAGATGATAAAGAAGATGGTGTTAAATCTTCAAGTGAGGAAGTAAAGCAGAATGATGAATCTCCAAGAAAAGAAACTGGGGAACAAGTGTAGGATGATAATGTTAGCAGTTCTAATGATGTTAATTCAGCTAATGATGGTAACAGCACCAACAGCATTAACAATGATTAAACTGTTAATATTGCTGACAAAGAAGGCATTGCTGTTGATGAAGATGAATGTCCAGTTAATCCAACCATGCCTCCTTTGGAAAATATCTATGCTGATACTGATGATGAAGAAGTTGGTGCAGAGGCTGACATCAACAACATGGATGATACTATCCCTGTCAGTCGTATTCCAACTACCAGAATTCATAAGCATCATCCTCAAAAACAAATTATTGGAGATGTGAAGTCAGCTGTTCAAAAAAGAAGAAGGACAAAAGATTTGAAGGAACAAGGTTTCTTTGCTAGATCCCTTAATCAAAGAAACAGTCATAAAGACCTTCAAAACTGTTTGTTTGCTTGTTTTCTATCACACGTAGAACCCAAGAATGCAAATAAAGCATTACAGGATCCAAGTTGGGTGGAGGCTATGCAGGATGAGCTTCTAGAATTCAAGCTACAAGAAGTTTGGACTCTGGTATGGGAAGAGAGCCATTAGTACTAAATGGGTTTTCAGATGCAAAAAGGATGAAAGAGGTATTGTGATAAGAAACAAGGCAAGATTAGTAGCTCAGGGATACACTCAAGAAGAAGGGATTGACTATGATGAAGTCTTTGCCCCAGTTGCAAGAATTGAAGCTATAAGGTTGTTCTTGGCTTATGCTTCATACAAAGATTTTGTGGTATATCAAATGGATGTGAAAAGTGCTTTTCTTTATGGGACATTGAAGAAGAAGTTTATGTCTCTCAACCACCTGGATTTGAAGATCCTGATTTTCCTGATAAGGCATATAAGGTGGAAAAAGCACTTTATGGTTTACATCAAGCTCCTAAAGCTTGGTATGACACATTTTCAACATATCTGTTGGACAATGGTTTTAGTAGAGGGAAGATTGACAAGACCTTGTTTATCAGAAGACACAAAGATGATATTCTGTTAGTTCAAGTTTATGTTGATGATATTATCTTTGGATCCACAAACAAGGTGTTATGCATTGAGTTTGAGACATTGATGCATGAAAGGTTTCAGATGAGTTCTATGGGAGAACTCACATTCTTCTTAGGGTTACAAGTTAAGCAAAAGGAGGATGGCATAATTATCAGTCAAGATAAGTATGTGACTGATATTTTGAAGAAGTTTAGGTTTACTAATGTGAAGCCTGCAAAGACAACAATGGAAACTTCCAAACCTTTGCTCAAGGATGAAGATGGTGAAGAAGTTGGTCTATACTTATATAGATCAATGATTGGTTCATTGATGTATCTTACAGCTTCAAGACTTGATATTATGTTTGCAGTGTGTGCATGTGCCAAATACCAAGTCACACCAAAAGTTTCACATCTTAATGCTGTAAAAAGAATTTTTAGATACTTGAAAGCTCAACCTAAATTGGGCCTTTAGTATCCAAAAGATTCAACTTTTGATTTGATAGCATACACTAATAGTGATTTTGCTGGAGCAAGCTTGGATAGGAAATCCACAACAGGAGGTTGTCAATTTCTAGGATGTAGGTTGATTTCATGGCAGTGCAAGAAAAAACTGAGGTTGCTAATTCCACAACAGAAGCTGAGTATGTGGCTGCTTCAAGTTGCTGTGGACAAGTGCTCTAGATTCAAAATCAATTGCTAGATTATGGGTACAATTTTATGCATACCAAAATATTTATTGATAATAGCAGTACTATGTGCATAATTAGAAATCCTGATTATCACTAAAAAACAAAGCATATAGAGATAAGACATCATTTTATAAGAGATTGTTATGAAAAGAAATTAATTCAAATAGTTAAAATCCATACTGACAATAATGTTGCAGATTTGCTCACAAAAGCTTTTGATGTGGGTAGATTTCAATTTTTGATTGCCATTATTGGAATGTTAAATCTTTAAAATCTCTTATCTCTTTGTGTTTTTGTAAAATTTTTGTAAGGATTAGTACTGTTATTTAAGTCAATAAATTGTTTCTGCTACTAAGTATACTTAGTGTTGCTAGTTATACTTAGAACTACTGTGTTAATGTTGCTAGTTACACTTAAGACTGCGAAGTTAAATTGATGATATGATTACTGTGCATTGTGTTATTGCTTGTAGTTTTGTGTTTTTGGACTAATCTTTTGAAGGATAAGCAAAAACAAATGTTGGAGTGTTGATAAATAAGCTGTTGGGGGAGGAACACTGGTACAGAAAGTGGCTTTCGTCACACCAAAAATGTGTGACGATATGCATATAGTCACACAAATTTTTTTGGGTGTGTGTGACGAAAATTCGCGCCACCGTAGGTAGCATATGGTCACATTGTTTAGTTTGTGGCCATTTTCATTGAAAAAGAGTGACCAAAACCGGAATATGTGTGACAAATTAGGCACAAGTTTTGTTGGATTTATCAGTATGTGTGACTATTTTCCATCCTATGGCCACATGAATATATAATAAATGTGATGTTTGTGATGATTTAGTCACACAACGTGTGTTTTTTTTTTCGAGTTAGTCACATACAATTTAAAAAACAGTGGCCAAAAGTGTTAATAAGTGTAGCCATATGCTGTTTAAAGTGAAGAAATGTTTATTTTGTGTGACTATTGGTCATCCAATGGTCACATTAATTTTTATTTTGTGTGGCCTTTTGTAATATTTAGTCACACAAAGCATGTTTGTTTTGGTATTTAGTCACATACAATTAAGCATAAAGTGGCCAAAAGTGTTAATAAGTGTGACCATATGCTGTTTAAAGTGAAGAAATGT
Source organism: Artemisia tridentata subsp. tridentata (assembly GCA_021014915.2). NCBI lineage: Eukaryota > Viridiplantae > Streptophyta > Magnoliopsida > Asterales > Asteraceae > Artemisia > Artemisia tridentata. The sequence goes on from CP139507.1 coordinate 352,978,402, forward strand.
GTATTTTGTGTGACTATTGATCATCCAATGGTCACATGAATTTTTAGTTTGTGTGGCCTTTTGTAATATTTAGTCACACAAAGCATGTTTGTTTTGGGTATTTAGTCACATACAATTAAGCATAAAGTGGCCAAAAGTGTTAATAAGTGTGACCATATGCTGTTTAAATTGAAGAAATGTGTATTTTTGTGACTATTGATCATCCAATTGTCACATGAATTTTTAGTTTGTGTGGCCTTTTGTAATATTTAGTCACACAAAGCATGTTTGTTTTGGGTATTTACTCACATACAATTAAGCATAAAGTGGCCAAAAGTGTTAGTAAGTGTGACCATATGCTGTTTAAAGTTAAGTAATATGTATTTTTTGTGACTATTGATCATCCAATGGTCACATGAATTTTTAGTTTGTGTGGCCTTTTGTAATATTTAGTCACACAAAGCATGTTTGTTTTGGGTATTTAGTCACATATAATTAAGCAAAAAGTGGCCAAAAGTGTTCATAAGTGTGACCATATGCTGTTTAAAGTGAAGAAATGTGTATTTTGTGTAACTATTGATCATCCAATAGTCACATGAATTTTTAGTTTGTGTGGCATTTTGTATTATTTAGTCACACATCGAATTAAACAAAGAGTGACCAATAATGTTGATAAGCGTGACCATATTATGTAACTGCATCTTTTTGTTACAGGGTTACTACTGCTATTACTAAGTTAGTATTGTTAGAGCAGAGTTGCTACTGCTAGTACTAACTTAGTCCTGCTGAAGCAGAGTTACTACTACTAGTACTATGCTAGTGCTGCTGGAATGTGTATATATATATATAACAAAATCAAAAACAAAAAGAAATTTCAAATTGAATAAAACTCGAATGTATATAACTGAACAGAATATACAATTATAATGTCGTACATAATCAAATTCTCAAGTACCATAATTTAAAGACTTTTGACTCTTCGCCGGCCTAGCTTGCTTTAGGGCTTCAATAGAGACATTACTTTTGCGCTTCGATGGTGCTGTTGGTCCATATTTGTTGTTACTTTTCTTTTGCATCGTAGTTGGAGGTGTAACCTGTAGTAACAAAAGACGCTTGTATCAAACATTGAATTATATATATGTTGTTTGAAAAAGCACACGTATGTACCCAAAGCAACGATATTTGATTTCTTTAAGTGCCACAGTTGCACTTAAATGGCTAAAAAAAGAATTTTTGCATGTACATATCAGAAATTATTTAAACAAATGAATAACAAGAAACATGTTGAAATACATACTACTGGCAGTGCTTGTGTTGGAGACACATTTTGTTCCGATTGGAAATCTGGAGGCCCGTTTTGTCGTGACTTAGGCTTTTCCTTAGGTCTGACAGTTTTAGCAGGTTCCTATATGTATATATAAAACACGTTACATTATATAAACAAAAGAATAACAAGAAACATGTTGAAATACATACTGTTGGTACTCCTTGTGTTGGAGACACATTTCCTTGCGATTTTTGCAAAAACCCAACGAGTCTGAAGGGTTTACTGAAATCATTGATTTCTTAAATGCAAGTCATATTAGGTTTGCATTAACAGTAAACCCTACTATATATATTTCCCACATTAAACAGTTTTGGTCTACTGCATAGGTCAAAACTATTAATGGGGAAGAACAGATCCATGCCCATGTAGATGGGCAGGAAATACTCATTACTGAGGCATCTATTAGGAGAGTTCTTCATCTAGCAAATACTGAGGGAATTGAGTGTTTCTCAAGCTCTATACTTTTTGAAAACCTTGAACTAATGGGGTATGTAAGGAAAAATGATTCTTTAAAATTTTCAAAAGGATCCTTCTCCCCTCAGTGGAAATTCTTGATTCATACCATCTTACAGTGTCTTAGTCCAAAGACAACTGGCTGGAATGAGTTTAGAAGCAATGTGGCTTCTGCCATAGTCTGCTGGGCTACAAACCAACAGTATAATTTTTCAAAAATGATTTTTGGTGGTATGGTTAAGAACTTGGACAAATCTGCAAGCAAATTTTACTTATATCCAAGGTTTTTACAATTACTTATGGACAAACAATTTTCTACAAAGAAAGTTCATTCAAAAACTTATCTTCCACTCTCTCATTCTAAAAAGATTTTTGCTAATATGAAGAGAGAGGGAAAAGACTTTTCAGGGGTTGTAACACCATTGTTTACAACAATGTTGGAACAAACTCAAAATCGGGTGAAGGTTCAGTAATCCCAACTGAGACCCATCACACACCTACTGTTTTACCATCCACATCTCAACCACAAAATACCTATACCTGTAGGCTCACATAGAAAAAGGGCACTCAGCTTCCTCAGGCAAGTGCTGGTATGGATGCAGATAAGGCTACCAATAAGGAGTGGGTAGGTATTTTGGAAAGGGCTGCTACTACTGCTACTGCCTTAGATGCAGAGTAGGACAGTACTAACATAGCTAAGACCCAATCCAAGGCAACATCTAATGGGTCAAGTTCCCATGGAACTGACTCAGGTGATGGAAACCCCAAGCGCCATGAAACCCTGGGGGGCTCAGAAGCTCAAACTAGGTTTGAGGCTGAGTATAACATACCCAATGATTCAGCTCTCGGGATAGGTAACACAATACGAAGTGATGAGGGTAGCATGAAACTAAAGGAATTGATGGAAATATGTACCAAATTGTCAAAGGAGGTTCTTTACCTCAAGAAGACTACATCTTCTAAAAATGATGAAATCAAAAGGTTGAAGAGGAGTGTCAGATATCTTGAAGGGAGACAGAGGTCAAGAACACATAAGCTAAAAAGGTTATACAAAATTGGTGCTGCTGCTAGGGTTGAATCTTCTTCTGATGCTGCTAGTTTGGGGGAGGATGCCTCTAAACAGGGGAGGAATGACAACAAGGGTTTAGGGGAGGATGAGGAGGTTGATACTGGTGTTGAGTTTGTGGTTGAAGACCAACAAGGGAATGTTGTTGAGATTATTGCTTTTACAACTGCTAAGGTTATGGATGATACTGTTGGGCTTGGTGTTGATAAAATGGTTGAGGTTGCTAAGTTAATGGTTAGTACTGCTGAAATTAATGCTGCTAGTACTGAAGTTTCTACTGCTAGTGTAGAAGTTAGCACTGCTGAGCCAGAGATTAATACTGCTGCAACTACAACAACTGTTGAAAAACTCACAATAGCTCAGACACTTAAGGATTTAAAGATTACAAGACCTAAGGCAAAAGGGGTGGTAATAAATGAACCAGCTCAATCCACAACAAAACCAACAATCACTTCACAATCACAGGACAAAGGCAAGGCTATTATGATTGAAGAGCCTGTGGTGAAATCTCTTTGAAAGTCAAAGCAGATGCTCTTAGATGAAGAAATAGCTAGAATGCAACAAGAATAGTATGATGCTGAAGATCAAAGAATAAGGGAAGAAAGAGAAAGGAGAGCTCAAAAAGAAGAAGAAGCCAGTCTCAGTTTTATTCAACAATGGGATGAATGGGATGATATTCAAGCCAAGATTGAGGCAGATGGTTTATTAGCTCAGAAAACGTTGCAAGAAGAGCTATCAATGGAAGAAAAGGCTAAGTTATTTATGGAGCTCTTGTAAGAACGAAGAAAACAATTTCTAAGAAAGAAAGCTGAAGCCAAAAGGAATAAACCACCCACCAAAGCTGAACAAAGGAAAGTAATGAGTACATATCTGAACAAAGGAAAGCTGAAGCTACAGTCCATCAGATGCTAAATGGAACAATCAAGCTTCAGATTGATGTTTTTGATGAAATGGTCTATAAGCTGCTCAAGAAGATGGAGAGAATACTTACTCCAAAAGAAAAGAAGTAGTAAGATGTTTGGAAGCATCCTCCTGGTGATGGTTTACACTTTGAAGGAAACTTGATGATTTAAGAAGAAAATATCAAGTTTAGGGGAGGATTGTTGGGTATTAAAGCTTCCAAGGTGTTAATATTGCTCAAGATGGTTAAGACTTCTCACATGATTAAGACTGCTTAGGTACTTAAATGAAAATACTCTAAGTATGTTTCTACTACTGGTACAAAGATTAATACTACTAGTGTATATTCCAACTACTTGTGATGTTGTTGAACTTCAAAGAAATACACTAAGTATGTTAGTGCTGCTAGAAGAAAAGTTAGTGTTGCTAGTACTAACTTACTACAGCAGAAGTATTAATGCTTCCAGAGTTAAATTTTAGTGCTACTAGAGTATTGATTAGTGCTGCAAATGTATTAAGTCGGTTTATGAGTAAGATAAGTATAGTAATACCGTGTAACACGTTTAGATAAATATAGAAAAGATTTATCTTGCATAGAAAGTTATTGTACACAGACTAGGACTCATTAGTCTATAAAAGGAGATCCTAGGGCATAGATATTGAGACGTATTCATTGAGTCATAGAGTTATTGCTTCAAGGTTGTAAAACCCTAATACAGTTGAGTATTCGTATTATAGTCAATAATACTGAAGCATTTTTTTTGTTGATATAATTCTGTTTTTTGTTTACTGTTACAACTAATACAAAGTTCTTCTTAAGATCAAGTACAAGATTCTGCATTGTATTTGATAAACTCAAAGACAGTCTCTGTACTTAGTTGTGTTGAATTTATTCAAGATAACTAAACCTTTACAAGTTAAGGGATTCGATCAAGTGCATAACTGGGATCAACAAGGACTTAAAAGAAAAAGAACTATTTCTACAAGAAATTGGTATCACAATAACAAGGAACAATATAAAACCCAACATTTATCAATTTCTTTTGGGTTTTATATTGCTTTGATACCAATTGTGGAGTTTGTTAGAACTCCTTAGATTGTTTTGAGCTCTAGGAAAAAAAATAACAAAGGTTAACAATATACGCAGCGGAATTAAATAAGACATCAATGTTATTGTAACAAGGTTTTCATCATTATCTTTACTATAACAATTACATACACAATCAGCCCCAATACTACTTGATCAATTGTAGTACGGTTACTTAACAATAACAGGGATCAAAGATCCATGAGGCTAAACTAAAACTAACCTAGGCGCTAACACAAACAACCAAACGCCTAGACACACACACTTTTATTAGACGTCTACATCTTTTCTCTGTGCACATTAAAACATACGCCCTATGTCTCATTATATAATAGAGATATTAGGGTTTACAAAGACTCATAACTGTATTAGGAAATAAATACTTTCCAAATCCTTTATCAATATCTTCTAAGGAATCTTCTATAATCTTCCATAGCTTGTATAATTCCTTCTTTGTCTTTTAAGTCCTTGTAGTTTCGTATTTGCTTCATTCTTCTTTTATTGTTTTGTATTATCAACTCAATATAAAACTCAACAATCTTCCCCTAGTTGATAATTACAAAACATTCTTTTAGATCTTCCATAAATGAAACAATCTTCCCCTTAAGCTCAACTCGTTTGAACTTACATAACATGTTGTACCACCAAGGATCAGCAAGATGCAAAACTTCTATGTACTTCTTCCCCTTTTTGTCATTATCCGCTAGGAGACGCTAAGTAGATGCAACTTTGATTTTGACAACCACAAACCAATATCACACTTCTAATCCAGCCTTCTAATGTCTCAAATTACCCTCCATGAAGAACACCAAAAAGCTTGCTAAAAATGAATTCAAGACAATAGTAACTTAAACTATCTGTAGTAATAATGACTTACAGTAGTCAAAACCTTCCCTTCAATTGGTGCATGTAAATGATTAAACACTATATAATATGTTTCCCCTGAAATCCATGTGTTAACCATTTCTTGAATCTTCAATTCTGTAGGCTCCTTGTAATGATTACTGTTGAAGAAAACCAAGTATAACAAACTTGATGATGAAGTAGAACAACTCAAACTTGTGTCTTATGTCTTGCACTATCCACGTGACTTTGAACTTATACTAAAAACCAAATATATAAGTAGACCGCAACCTCTTGACAAAATCCTCATCTTTCTATGAGACACGGAGCACTACAATGTAACTCCTTTAAGTGATAGCAAATCCCTATAGCTAGATTTTGACAAGTCTTTGTCACAATGTTAAAGCACGAACAAGTTATCTCTAAACGTTGTTAGCCGATTAAGATATGATAAGAACACAAACCTGTGAAACTCCACATCAACTCCAAATAGGTGATAAACAATCTTCTTCGTAACCAATTAAACCAATAAATACGAGCCTTTAACCTTTTAAGAACAAATAAACCAAAACCAAAAATCTTCTTGTGTGTGTTGTCTGACTTCTCCTTATCCATCCGAGAACCAAAACATGTATTGTCCAATATCAGATAAAACTTGATAGCATTAATATCAAGCAAGCAGTATTAAAACTTGTAGCAGCACTAACTTGATATAACGGGCAGTACTAAGTTCCAAGAACCAGCAGCATTAAGTATCATTGGCAGCACTAAAAATAACTAGCAGCACTAATGAGTACTAACTAAAAGCATTAATAACAAAGAGCAACACTAATATCTCGAACAGCGTTTAATACCATTGGCAGTAGTAACTTACACAAGCAGCACTAATCGTACGGAGCAGCATTAAATTATTACGAGCAGCATTAACTCATGAGTGATCAGCAGTAATAATTCACACTATTTAACAATAACATGAACAAATATCAGCACACCAGTAGTCCCCATTGATCAAAACTGCTCCTCCATATATTCCAATTTTGGATATGCAACTCCAATCCAGTTAGGGTTTCGCAAATCCTTCAATCACTTCAATCGAATATCAAGTCTTCTTGCTCATAACCATCGAACCAATGATTACCAGAACAATGAATCAATGTTGCAGCAAACCCAAATTCACTTGTATCTTAATTTCAGTTGACATTACACATGAAACATTCAACAAGATGTCCACGTTAAATATGAAATCCTAACAATCGTTAAATATGAAACCCTAAAGAATACGATTGCTAGAACAGTAGCACCAAAAGTTCCATGTAACCATCAAAAACCAATGAACCTTTAAGCATAAGAAAGTGATCGACAATTTCAGCAACAAGTCAGAAAACCAAATCAAATTTCTCAACAAACCCTAAAAATTAAATTTCTGAAAAACCTTTGTGCAGCAGACTCCGACGATCTATATCTTTCAATCAAAAGCTCATATTGAAGATCACTCCAGTGAGAATCTGCCTTGATATATAGAGAACCTTCAATAAAAATTTTGTTAAGATCCAACGGTTAACGAATGAGATATCACCTTTTTACCATAGGACTGCAGAAAAATACGAACATAAAAACCAAAGTCAATTTTGTTCTTCATTCTTCGACTAATAAAACTTTGTAGATCCTAGATCATGAGCACCCTGAACTCTGATACCAATTGTGGAGTTTGATAGGTTTTTGTTCTTATCATATCTTAAACGGCTAACAACCTTTAGTGATAACTTGTTCGTGCTTTAAAGTTGTGACAAAGACTTGTCAAAATCTAGCAATAGGGATTTGTTAGAACTTACTCCAAAAGAGAAGAAGTAAAAAATTGTGATACCAATTTCTTTTAGTAGGAATAACAATAGAAAACAATAAAAGTTTCTACTGGGATTAAGTGTATTTGTAAAATGTTGGGTTTTATGTTGAGTTGATAATACAAAACAATAAAAGAAGAATGAAGCAAATACGAAACTATAAGGACTTAAAAGACAAAGAAGGAATTCTACAAGCTATGCAAGATTATAGAAGATTCCTTAGAAGATAATGATAAAAGATTAGGAAAGTATTTGTTTCCTAATACAGTTATTAATCTTTGTAAACCCTAATATCTCTATTATATAAAGAGACATAGGACGTATGTTTTAGTATGCACAAATAAGGATGTAGTCGACTAGAATAGTGTGTGTTCTAGGTGTGAGAGACGCCTAGAGTTAGCCTCAAGGATCTTTGATCCCTGTTATCATTGAGTAACCATTCTACAATTAATCAAGTAGAATTGGGGCTAGTCGTGTATGTTATAGAAGATAATGAAGAAAAACCTTGTTAATAATAACATTGATGTCTTGTTTAATTATGCTGCGTACATTGTTAACCTTTGTTATTGTTATTCCTAGAGCTCAAAACGATCTAAGGAGTTCTAAAAAACTCCACAAATGGTATCAGAGATCAGGGAGCTCATGATCTAGGGATTTACAAGGTTTTATTTGTCGAAGAAAGAAGAAAAATCGACTTTGGTTTTTATGTTCGTATTTTTTTTACATTGCTATGGTAAAAAGGTGATATCTCATTCATTAATAGTTAGATCTTAACGAAATTTGTACTAAATGTTCTCTATATATCAAGGCATATTCTCACCAGAGGGATCTTCAATCCGAGCTTTTGATTGAAAGATATATATCGTCGAAGTCTGCTGCAGAAAGGTTTATCAGAAATTCGATTTTTAGGGTAGGTTCAGAAATTTGATTTGGTTTTTTGACTTTTTGCTGAAACTGTCGATCACTTTCTTATGCTTAAAGGTTCATTGGGTTTTGATGGTTATATGGAACTTCTGGTGCTACTGTTCTAGCAATCGTATTCTTTAGGGTTTCATATTTAACGATTGTTAGGATTTCATATTTAACCTGAATATCTTGTTGAATGTTTCATGTGTAATCTCAACTGTAATTAAGGTACAAGTGAATTTGGGTTTGCTGCAATATTGATTCATTCTTCTGGGTACTGATGGTTATGAGCAAGAAGACTTGATATTCAATTGAAGTGATTGAAGGAATTGCAAAACCCTAACTGGATTAGAGTTGCATATCCTAACTTGGAATATATAGAGGAGTAGTTTTGATCAATGGGGACTACTGGTGTGCTGATATTTGTTCATATTATGGTTAACTAGTGCGAATTATTACTGCTGCTCACTCAAGAGTTAATGCTACTCGTAATAATTTAATGTTGCTCCTTACGATTAGTGCTGCTTGTGTAAGTTACTGCTGCCAATGGTAATTAAATGTTGTTCGAGATATTAGTGTTGCTCTTTGTTATTAATGCTGCTAGTTAGTACTCGTTAGTGCTGCTAGTTATTTTTAGTGCTGCCAATGATACTTAATGCTGCTGGTTCTTGGAACTTAGTACTGCCCATTATATCAAGTTAGTGCTGCTACAAGTTTTAATACTGCTTGCTTGATATTAATTATGTCAAGTTTTATTTGATATTGGACAGTACATGTTTTGGTTCTCGGATGGATAAGGAGATGTTAGACAACACACACAAGAAGATTTTTGGTTTTGGTTTATTTGTTCTTAAAAGTTTAAAGGCTTGTATTTATTGGTTTAATTGGTTACGAAGAAGATTTTTTATCACCTATTTGGAATTGAAGTGGAGTTTCATAGGTTTGGGTTCTTATCATATCTTAAACGGCTAACAACGTTTATAGATAACTTGTTCGTGCTTTAACGTTGTGACAAAGACTTGTCAAAATCTAGCAATTGGGATTTGCTATCACTTAAAGGAGTTACATTGTAGTGCTCAGTGTCTCATAGAAGATGAGGATTTTGTCAAAAGGTTGCGGTCTACTTATATGTTTGGTTTTTAGTATAAGTTCAAAGTCACGTGGATAGTGTAAGAAATAAGACACAAGTTTGAGTTGTTCTACTTCATCATCAAGTTTGTTATACTTGGTTTTCTTGAACAATAATCATTCCAAGGAACAGATTCAAGAAATGGTTTAACACATGGATTTCAGGGGAAGCATATTATAGAGTATTTAATCATTTACATGCATCATTTGAGGGGAAGGTTTTTACTACAGTAAGTCTTTATTACTACAGATAGTTTAAGTTTCTATCATCTTAAATTCATTATTAGTGCGGAAAACTTCATGGAGGGTAATTTGACACATTGGAAGGCTGGATTAGAAGTGTAATATTGATTTGTGGTTGTGAAGATCAAAGTTGCATCTACTTAGCATCCCCTAGTGGATAATGACAAAAAGGGGAAGAAGTATATAGAAGTTTTGCAACTTGAAGATCCTTGGTGGTACAGCATGTTATGTAAGTTCACATGAGTTGAGCTTAAGGGGAAGATTGTTTCATTCATAGAAGATCTAGGAGAATATTTTGTAATTAATAACTAGGGGAAGATTGTTCGGTTTTATATTGAGTTGATAATACAAAACAATAAAAGAAGAATGAAGCAAATACGAAACTACAAAGACTTAAAAGACAAAGAATGAATTCTACAAGCTATCCAAGATTATAGAAGATTCCTTAGAAGATATTGATAAAAGATTAGGAAAGTATGTGTTTCCTAATACAGTTATTAATCTTTGTAAACCCTAATATCTCTATTAAATAAAGAGACATAGGACGTATGTTTTAGTTTGCACAAATAAAGATGTAGTCGACTAGAATAGTATGTGTTCTAGGTGTGAGAGACGCCTAGAGTTAGCCTCAAGGATCTTTGATCCCTGTTATTGTTGAGTAACCATTCTACAATTGATCAAGTAGAATTGGAGCTAGTCATGTATGTTATAGATGATAATGAAGAAAAACCTTGTTAACAATAACATTGATGTCTTGTTTAATTCTGCTGCGTATATTGTTAACCTTTGTTATTGTTATTCCTAGAGCTCAAAACGATCTAAGGAGTTCTAACAAACTCCACAATTTAATTTTGGAGTTTGTTAGAACTCCTTATATCGTTTTGAGCTCTAGGAATAACAATAACAAAGGTTAAAAATATACGCAGCGGAATTAAACAAGACATCAATGTTATTGTTAACAAGGTTTTTCTTCATTATCTTCTATAACAATTACATACACGACTAGCCCCAATTCTACATGATCAATTGTAGAACGGTTACAAAACAATAACAGGGATCAAATATCCTTTAGGCTAAACTAAAACTAACCTAGGCGTTTACACAAACAACCAAACGCCTAGACACACACACTTTTACTAGTCGACTACATCTTTACATGTGCACACAAAACATACGCCCTATATCTCTTTATATAATAGAGACATATTAGGGTTTACAAAGACTTATAATAATATTAGGAAACAAATCTTCCTAACTTTAATCATTATCTTCAAAAAGGAATCTTCTATAATCTTCCAAAACTTGTAGAATTCCTTCTTTGTCTTTTAAGTCCTTGTAGTTTCGTATTTCTTCATTCTTCTTTTATTGTTTTGTATTATCAACTCAATATAAAACCCAACAATATTCCCCTAGTTAATAATTACAAAACATTCTTCTAGATCTTCTATGATTGAAACAATCTTTCCCTTAAGCTCAACTCGTATGAACTTACATAACATGTTGTACTGTAACACCCCCGTTTTCAATATTCGCAGCGGAAATATAGGTTGGGGTGTTACTTCACAGTTCACAGTCATGATAATAGAAAACGACTCGAAAAGAGACGTTTTAAATGAAATTTGTTATCATTCATTTACATAAATCAGAGTTTACATATAGAGGTCCCAGCGGGAGGTTTCTAAATACGTTTTAAATGTTACATTTTTCATTTGAATGATAACAAAACGAACACTCTTTTAAAAGGAAGTCCACCGCCACTCCGTGCCAAATCTTACTTCTAGTTACCTGAGATAAACATGCCTAAAAGTCAACACAAAGGTTGAGTGAATCCATAGCGTTTAACGTTAAATAAGTTTGAACACAAGATAAATAAAGAGTAAATCAGTTATATCGCAGTTTGTTATATATTGCTCTAAGTCTCATGAATCGCAAGACGTTAACACGATGGATATCATAGTTATAAGCTAATGATGTAAATTACTACATAATTAAATGTAGCAATTATGCCCTCGAGTAGGAGTTTGCCTGAAACTCTTTATTAAACGTTTTCAAATAAAATGCATTGAGTCACTTATCCAGCAACACAAAGGGATTGTCAATCCAATAGATCTATTCATTATATTCGCGCTCACCCGAAAGTGATTAATGGTTCATGATAGAGGGTCTTTAAATAGGCAACAGTTAAACTTATGCAATACAATTCAGGAAAGCATACAGAAAATACTTGTGTTCGGTTTAGTAGCATGTATCTCCCCACAAGTTTGGAAAACGTATATAAAAAGTGGGACTATGAACTCACCTTAGCAATCTGGATGGAAAACAAAAGGAAATAAAGTTGATAAACGTCTCCGGACATGAAACCTTGATTGTTATGCCAATATTCAATAATCAATTTCAGATGATATATGTTCATTTGTTTGTTCCGTTTCGTTGTTTGGTTGTTGATTAAATGTTGTAAAGAGACAACATGATGTCTCTTCAAAAATAAGATTTTATCTTATTATTCGTTCTTATGTTTCCGTTTGTTCGTTTGTTAAATATATCTTGCGTTCGTTTAATATATGTCTCTCGTTCGTTAAATATAGCTTTCATTCGTTCGTTGGATCATTATGGAAATAAAAGTATGACGTTATTATTAGATCGGAGAATAAAAATAAAAATAATAGTTACGAAAAGTTATAATTTTATCCCTAAGGTTTGGTCAAATGACAGTTTATACCCCTGGACTTTTGGAAAATGACAATTTTTACCCTTTAGTTTTAAAAATGACATTTTCTTCCCTTTTTATTTGTTATTGAAAAAAATGGTCCTTAATATAAAATATTTACAAAATTGGCCCAATAAAACTCTTTTTAATTTAAAACTATGCGTATGAAACTAGTGATATGGCTAGAGTTTTATACTTGATTAACTTTGTGAGTAGTTAATCATTTTGCGTGCACTCTTTTCCTATAAAAAGCTAGCCAGGTCGACTTTGAACATACCAATTTTCATAATTTTTGAAAACTGTTTGAGGGTCTAAAAATATTACCAAAGTCGAGTGAGTGAAAACACGTTTTACTAAAATCTGGAAAATGGTTTTTAAAGTTGGCGATGGAGCAAAATTTGAACACCAATAACTTTTAATTCACTCGATCATTTTATAAAACTCTTTCTTCTAATATAAGTTAGCTAGGTGAACTCAAAATATACCAAGTTTCATTATTTATGAAATTCGATTGATACTTAAAATAATTACCCAAAGTCGACCCATCGAACAAGTTTTAAATAAAAATCTAGAAAATGAGTTTTAAAAGCTATCGATGGACTATATTTTGAAGGCTAATAACTTTTAAACCACTTGATCATTTTACATGGTTTTTCTTTCTAAAATAAATTAGATATGTGAGCTTTAATATGTCGAAAAATTGGAATTTTTAAAGATCATATAAGGGTCAAAAACTGGGTCGAAAGTTAGGTCTGTGGTCGAATAAAAACTGAAAAGTAATAACTGATAATCTAAGTTCTTATCTTAGCGATATAGACCAATATTGAGGACTCAATAACTTTTAGCTCAGTTAACCTTTTTACTTGATTCTTTTTTCTTAAATTAAGTTAGTTGGGTTGTCTTTAATTACACCAAAAATCAGATTTTATAAGGATCATTTGAGGGTCGATTTATAGCTCAGTAGTTGGGTGACTGGGATGGTTTTTGCTTGATAAAAACACAGAAAAACAACCCGATAAGGGTTTTTGATTTTTAAACATTGTGTAATTAATTTTTATGCATGGTATGTTAATATTTGACATATTTTAACATGTTTCATATGTTTTTTATTTGTTCAAACAAGAATTCAAATAGCTAGGGTGTGCTTGTTTCTTCTGGTCGATCAGACAAGAAAAGAAACAAGAAAGCTTTTGATTTTTAAAGACATAATAAGTAAATAAAATGAATGAAAAGAGAGTTGAGTAGACTTACTTAGATTATTGGGTTCGACTAGGGTTTTTGGAATGACTTGGTTTCTTGATCACTAATTGCTCAACTCCTCCTCTATTATGCTTACTAGGGTTGTATTTTGATTTGTATGTGGGGCTGTGATCAGGAGAAAATGAAATGGGATTGTTTTAGTGTTTGGTTCAAATGAATGTGGGATGGAGAGGGGAGAGTTGGGCTGCTATTTATAAGAAATGAAGGTAGGGTTTTCTAGGTTTGTGATAAGGGGACAAGGGCTTGAGAGAATCTGAAAATGGTGCCACTTGGAAGAGGAGGGGGAAGGGATGTTGTGGCCGAATATTAGCCATGGGTTTTAACTAATAAGGAGAAGGGTTTTTGCATATGAAAGGGGACATGTGGAGTGCTTATTTGAAGAGAAGAAAGGAGGGGTGGGGCGTGTGTTTCTTGGGCTAGAGGGGATGTATTGGGTGTAGGTAATATGTAGTAGCAAATTTAGTTAGAATTTGGTTAAGTTTGAACCTGGTTTTAGAGGGGGAGTTCGAATGAGCTTTTAGGGCATGTACTTTGTGCTTTAGTGAGTAGTAATTGAGTTTTAGGAATGTAACTTGTTAGTTTAGTTTATGAGTTTGGAAAAATAATTAAGGTTGTTGTTTATATTTATTGAAGTCGATTTGTAATAGAAATGAAAAGAAAAATGTGTCATGCTTTGGGGAGTTGTATCTTGTGCTCAATAGGATTGTACTATGATATAAGATGTGAGAAAAATATAATTTGAATAATTTATTAAGTTATAAAATTATTTGTTAAGTTTTATTATGTTTAAAAATAAATAAATTGGATTTTTAGTTCATGTGCATTAGGCACTTGTACATTGGGTTTAAAGACTTGTAAAAATATTTAGTGAATTTAGGAAAATTAGTTTTTAAATTTTATGCATGAGAGATTTGTAAATTATGTTTTAAAAATGATTATAATTAGGGTTTTAATAGGGTTTTTATGAATATATGGTTTCTGTGCATAGAAGACTTGTACCTTAGCTTAAATAACTTGTACACTTAATATTTTGTAAAAATATTATATAAATAATTTAGGGTTTGTGAAATTTGTACATGAAATCATAGTTTTATGGATTTAGGGTTTTATCGGGAGTTAAAACGGAATTAGGGTTTCTGGTGCTTTGGTAACTTGTACATTAGCTCAGATGAGTTGTACTTTTATGTTCTAGGGTTTTGTTATTCATATTTGGTGTTGTGATGAATTTAGGGTTTCCTAGAAACTCTATATAGATAAGGAATGTTTTGTTTGTACGTTCGTTAAGGTATTATCGTAAAATGGTAAATGGTATATTGTAATGTTTTCATATAGATATGTTGATGGAATAAACATTAGGTTCGTTAGGTTGGGTTGCGTGGGAGCACGTTTATCAGTGATGTGAGTTACGTCACATGAGATAATAATCATAATCAAATAAAAAAAATTATACGTGGAAAAAGGATAATGATTCTGTAAAGTAGTTGGTTTAAATGGGAAATTTTACGAATGGTTACATGTACCACCAAGGATCTTCAAGTTGCAGAGCTTCTATGTACTTCTTCCCTTTTTTGTCATTATCCACTAGGGAACGCTAAGTAGATGTAACTTTGATCTTCACAACCACTAACAAATATCACACTTCCAATGAGACACTGAGCACTACAATGTAACTCCTTTCAGTGATAGCAAATCCCAATTGCTAGATTTGACAAGTCATTGTCACAACATTAAAGCACGAACAAGTTATCTCTAAACGTTGCTAGCCATTTAAGATATGATAAGAACACACATCCATGAAACTCTACTTCAACTTCAAATAAGTGATAATCCATCTTCTTTGTAATCAATTATCCCAATTAGAACAAATACGAGCCTTTTAAACGCTGAAGAACATTTAAACCAAATTTCAAACTTCTGTGTGTGTTGTCCGACATCTCCATATCCAATCGAGAACCAAATCCATAAACCATCATAGTAGTCGTATCATCAGTACCATGCATTTGCTTCAGTCACTTTATTCTCCAAGACATTCACATTAATACCATGCATGTTACAATCAAATACCACATATGAGTTTTAACAACCTTAGACTTAGCCATATTATCCCTTGAATCAGCAACATTCGACTTGACATACAACTCAATCCAAAACCAATTATACTAATTCTTTTCATAAACCATATCGAGACCATCATAAAGTATAGGGTTTATCACTAAACGAAAACCATAGCAGCCTTGAAAAGTCTTCACGTTCAAACATATGATACGAACATACCACACCAAACATACCAGATAATCAGATAACCAAGCAGCAGTAGTAAGTTTTCAACTGGCAGTATTAACTTAAATAAGTAGTATTAACATTTGTATGTCCAGCAGTATCAACATGTAGCAGCATTAACCAAGTGGCAGTAGTAACGTACTCGTAGCAGCAGAAACTGTATTAGCAGCATTAAGTTGTAAATCAGCAGCATTAATTAGTTGGAACAAGCAGAACAAATAACTAGCAGCACTAATATCCATTAGCAGCAGTAACAATCATCGAGCAGCACTAAAATGTGAAAGCAATATTAACAGCTTTCGAACAACATAAACAAGCAGCTTTAACTTCATCATGAGAATTTAGGGTTGCACTGCCATCTGTTGTTATCTCTTGAACCCATAAGACAGCCATCAGTTGCGATCAGAGAATAAACAAAAAACCATACAAAGAATACGATCGCACCAGCAACCTTCGTATATAATCTTCACTGTTTGTTTTCAGGTTTAAATTATCAAACAATGTACGATTAAAACCTGAATTTAAGTATAACAACTCATCAAACCGACTTCCATGACACATTAAATTGAATCCCTAAGAACCCTAATTAAGCGAGAATCAGAAAACCTGAAGATCTAGGGTTTAGGGTAAACAAAGTATTCAAGAACATTGTGTAGGAACATCCTTTAAACACAATAAAGTGATCGACACCAGTAGCAGCAAGTCATGATAACCTAGTCGATCTTTGACCAGTTTAAGAACAAACCCTAAAATTTTGAAACCCTAATAACCAATCGTACTTCAAAGCAGAATTCTTCGATAAATAATGACTTCCATGAGGAATTAAAACCATACGAACAAGGAAATAAATTAAAAACTGAAACCTTTGAAAGAAAACCTAAAATTCGACCAACTTCAATGTTTCTGCAGCAGACTTTTAGAAAATTTATATCTACTGATTGAAAGCTCAGATTGAAGATCCCTCAAGTGAGAATGTACCATGATGTATAAAGAACTTTCAGTAAGAATTTCGTTAAGATCCAATGGTTAATGAATGAAATATCGCCTTTTTACAAAACCACGCAATCCACAGTACTACAGAAAAATACGAACATAAAAAACAAAGTCGATTTTGTTCTTTATTCTTCGACTAAAACCTTGTACAATCCCTAGATCATGCGCTCCCTGAGCTCTGATACCAATTGTGAAGTTTGTTAGAACTCCTTAAGTGTCTGAGCTATTGTGAGTTCTTCAACAGTTTTTGTAGTTATAGCATTATTAATCACTGGCTTAGTAGTACTATAACTTCAACACTAGTAGTAGAAACTTCAGTACTAGCAGCATTAACTTCAGCAGTACTAACAATTAACTTAGCAACCTCAACCATTTTATCAACACCAAGCCCAGCAGCATTATCCATAACCTTAGTAGTTGTAAAATCATCAATCTCAACAACATTCCCTTGTTGATCTTCAACCACAAACTCAACACCAGTATCAATATCCTCATCCTCCTCTGAACCCTTGCTGTCATTCCTCCCCTGTTTGGAGGCATCCTCTCCCAAACTAGCAGCATCAGAAGAAGATTCAACCCTAGCAGCAACACCAATTTTGAATAACCTTTTTAGCTTATGTGTTCTTGACCTCTGTCCCCCTTCAAGATATCTGACTATCCTCTTCAACCTTTTGATTTCATCATTTTGAGAAGATGTAGTCTTCTTTAGGTCAAGAAACTCCTTTGACAATTTGGTACATATTTCCATCAATTCCTTTAGTTTCATGCTACCCTCATCACTTCGGATTGTGTTACCTATCCTAAAAGGTGAATCATTGGGTATGTTAGACTCAGCCTCAAACCTAGTTTGAGCTTCTAAGCCCCCCATGGTTTCTTGGCGCTTGGGGTTTCCATCACCTGAGTCAGTTCCATGGGAACTTGACCCATTAGATTTTGCCTTGGATTGGGTCTTAGCTATGTTACTACTGTCTGGCTCTGCATCTAAGCCAGTAGCAGTAGTAGCATCCCTTTCCAAACTACCTTCCCACTCCTTATTGATAGCCTCATCTGCTTCCATATCAGCACTAGCCTGAGGAAGCTGAGTGCCCTTTTTCTGTGTGAGCCTACGGGCATAGGACTTTTGTGGTTGAGATGTGGATGGTAAAACAGTGGGTGTGTGATGGGTCTCAGTTGGGATTACTGAACCTTCACCCTGATTTTGAGCTTGTTCCAACATTGTTGTAAACAATGGTGTTACAACCCCTGAAAAGTCTTTTCCTCCCCTCTTCAGATTAGCAAAAATCTTTTTAGAATGTGATAGTGGAAGATAAGTTTTTGAATGATTTTCTTTGTAGAAAATTGTTTGTCCATAAGTAATTGTAAAAACCTTGGATATAAGTAAAATTTGCTTGCAGATTTATCCAAGTTCTTAACCATACCACAAAAAATCATTTTTGAAAAATTATACTGTTGGTTTGTAGCCAAGTAGACTATGGCAGAAGCCACATTGCTGCTAAACTCATTCCAGCTAGTTGTCTTTGGATTAAGACATAGTAAGATGGTATGAATCAAGAATTTCCACTGAAGAGGGAAGGATCCTTTTGAAAAATTTAAAGAATCATTTTTCCTTACATACCCCATTAGTGCAAGGTTTTCAAAAAGTATAGAGTTTGAGAAACACTCAATTCCCTCAGTATCTACTAGGTGAAGAACTCTCCTAACAAATGCCTCAGTAATGAGTATTTCCTGCCCATCTACAAGGGCATGGGAAATATATATAATCTGTTCTTCCCCATTAATAGTTTTAACCATTGCAGTAGACCAAAACTGTTTAATGTGGGAAATATATATAATAGGGTTTACTGTTAATGCAAATCTAATATGACTTGTATTTAGAAGTACATAGAAGTTTTGCAACTTGAAGATCTGATGCGTGGTTTTGTAACCTTACAACAGGTTTTACCTCTCGAGGGATCTCAAGAGGCTTACAACCCCACCAGGCAGTGTACCTGACCGATGTAGTATAGTGTAGTGGTAAGTACGGGGGATTGATCGTTCTCCACAGGGAATAGTGTTCGTTAGGTGTGAAAGGCTACTCTAATTAGGTCTAAGGGTTGAGGAAGATTCTTTTTATGTTTTTATAATTTTTATGAAAGCAAGTAAAATCTCGGTTTTGAAGGAGTGGGCGGAATTAGTTGCTAGTCAACTAACCCAAATTTCTACAAATGCAAATAAAATAAAATAACAAAAATGAAAAGTGGTGAGAAACTTATGTGTAGAGAAATGTGTTTACTTAGATTTCCTTACTCCCTAACTATCTTTTACCGGTTAATTGGTGTGTATTAGTTGCGTGGATGATGGGTGTATTCCTTAATACCATTCGTGGGGTGGCGTACTTACTTCCCCAAACTCTACAAGCTCCTACTTCACTCCTATGTCGAGCCGGCTAGGAAGCTCCTAACATGGGATCACTAGAATTCGCTTGTGCATTAAATACAACCATAAAAACCTTTAGTACGCGTTTGGTTCATGTTTCTTAAGACGTTCAAGCAAGTTACCGAATAGGAAGTTAGCCAGTTTTCTTAAGCCTAACATAGATAAACAATCATCCAATACAACTAACAACACACTAACAACCAATAATCAATAGCTAGGTTTCATTAGATCTAAGCAAACACAAGATAAAATTAGCCTAACATGTTAAACAAAAGACAAGCATAAGATAGAATCAAACAACACATAGACATATTGAATGATTAATTGATAACTTATCTTTCAATGAAACATGGAAGATCTCAAGGCTAAAAGCCCTGAAAAAGTAGCTAAAATCGTCTTAGGGTTTTATCCCAAAATTCCACACACTAAGCTCTCTCCTAATGACAAAAAATTAGAAAACTATATATAGACTTTTGCATCTGACGGCGTCACCTTATGGATTGTGACGCCGTCACCTCGCCGCTTTTAGGGTTCTCGGATGACCATCTTGACGCCGTCCCTCTTTAATTCTCCAAAATCCGTTCTGGCCTATCAAGGCTTGACGCCCTCACCTCTTGAACGTGACGCCGTCCCCTTATGAATTAAGCCGTGATGCCCTTGATTTAGTTAAAGCGTGACGCCGTCAGAATTCACATGCTAACTCACTGGCCCGTCATGAGTAAATTTCACATCCCACTTTTCTTGCCAAGGCATGACGCCGTCAAGAGATGATTCTGACGCCGTCAAAGGTAAATTTCAGCCGATTTTGAGACTTTGTCGTATTCTTCACTTTGATGCTCCAAAAACGTCCAAAATGCCTCCTTTTCCAGATTTCTCCTCAAAAGTACCTAAAATGACAAAAGGAACGATTTAGGGCGATATTTGATCAAATAAATACGATTTCGGGCTTAAATGACCCCTTAAAAGCGGTACACTTTTCGCTTCATCAAATACCCTTACACTTGAGATTTGCTTGTCCTCAAGCAAATGCGCTTTTATTCTAATCAAAATACAAGTTAGGGGTCATTTAATGCTAACATAAAAGTAATTACAACAAATAATCGTTCCACTTCAATCATAATAAGCACGGAGATTACATACTAGCACCTCACAAGTAGTGTTTAGATACTCACATCTCTCAAGTGTCATCAAAATAAATCTCATAAATGAAAACGGAAAATATCTCTCACTACCTGTCATAGCAAATAGATTACCATAGGCTTGGGAAAGGATCGAAAACCTCCTCCACTAGGCGTAAGCACCAAAGATAAACTATCAAAGAGGGCTTTTAAATGGGTTGTAATGTTAGGTGTAGGGAAAAGGAAAACACGGTTTGGTTGGATAAAGGATATTTTACTGGTGGCGAGTTAAAAATCTTGGTCAATTACATGTACTATACAATGTTGCTAAGCCAAGACTAGACTCGATCTTAAGCTAGAAACGAAATAACAAAATAACAAAAACATAAAACAAACATAAAATAAAACGGGATGGTAGTCCGTATGTTTTTTCTATTTTTCATTTTCTCATTTTTTTTGTATTTTTCTTGATTTTTCGATTTTTTTTTTTTTTTTTTTTTTTTTTTTTTTTTTTTTTTTTTTTTTTGCATACACTTTTGCCCTACCATCCAAAATAATACATCATAGGGGCATTGCATTCCCCTTACACTTGAATTTTTACATAACTTTACAAATACTAATCTAATGACTCGAATTAAGATAATTGAAAAACTTGGAGTACTTTTAAAATATTTAGCACATATGGGGGTAATAAATGATGTTCTTCCCCATTACTCCATTATACTAGTACTTTACCCATGAGTCCCAATCGTCCCAAAACAATATGTACAAGGATATGACTCGACTTAGCAACCATGTAATCAACTAGATAATTAACTTGGGTTTAAACAAATGTTGTAACAATAATGCACTAAAGATGAGTGCATACAAGGTAGGCTAAGGCGATTTGGGTGTACATTTTAGTGGGGTGTAACAAATTCTTCCTTTAAGTAAAATGCTTAAAGGTCGAAACGAAAAGATAGGCTCTGAGGGGTGTACTAGGGGTATCGTGTACTAAAAATGAGTACAACGCAAAGGGTGTGGGAGAATTACTTGACCAATGTAGCCAATGTAATTGTAACAAAAACACAGGTGTAAAACAATGGGTTAATCCTAATGCCTCTTATCATGTAGTAAATCTAACTACACGAATGTAGTCTCACTTGTGGCCTTGGAATGGTCCTAACGCAAGTTCTAGAATCTAAGTGCTACCGGTACACACATCATAGCATAAATGCTTTTCCTACCAATTCTAGGGGCGAACCTCACATATTTGGGGGTGGAAAATTTTTTAGTGGTACGGTTTTGTGCTATTTATATAACTCCTATCCATGAGACGCTCATTAAGACCAAAGTTTCACTCCTATATGTTGTAAAAAATTTTAAATTTGGCACTAAAATTGCCTTAACAGGTATTTCTCTCAGTTTTATTACACATCTACCATTAAACAAACAAAAATCAAGCGTAATAGCATTCTCTAAAATCGTACTTTTACCCTCCCCTTACACTTAAGATGAACATTGTCCCCAATGTTCAAAATAAAAAGATGTAAAAGAAAAAAGTAAAAGAATGAAATCAAATACTCCCCTGATTCGCTCGTTGGATAATGAAATTACACGGTTAAATCTTCCTCCAAGGTAATGTAGAAGCTCCATGACTAATGCATCGCCATAAGCTTGATTCCATAAACATCTCCTTGTCCAAAATAACCTGTTAAGCCTGAGAAAACAAACACGAAAACCTGCATAACATCGGCGGGATAAAATCTATATATAAGGATATAATGCTTGTGGAATGATAATTTTTGCAGATTCCTGGAGATTATAAGTTGGAGATTTAAATAAAAACTTTTTATGAAAACAAAACTTTCAAAAATTTCTGGAAATTAAATCTGACGCCGTCAGGTTATAACCCCTGACGCCGTCAGAAATGACCTGACAAAAATTTTCATTTTAGTTTCCGGAAAATTTCTGGAAAAACCTTTACCTTACTTCCTGGAAATCCTGCAAAACATCACTATGACTCGATACAAGCATTTGACTCAAACAAACACAAATATGTATGTTAATTTATTATTATTATGATTCATGTTAATTTGTGTTCTACTAAACCGATTTAGATTTCCCTTACACTTAACTTTTGCAAAATACCTTTATATGTAGTTAAGACGAAGTTAAAAACAAAATAAAGCATTTTCACAATTTTCTTTTTAACATGAATCAATAATGATAAAAATTAAACACACATACGGAAGCAAATAAAAACAAACAAACAAGCAAATAGACACACAAAGCAAATAAATAAAATAAAGCTTGGGTTGCCTCCCAAGAAGCGCTTGTTTTTGTTCGAGTCATGAGCCTGACTCTACCCTTATTTAACGAATAAAGGAGAGGTTTTTCCTACACTTAGGATTAAGTGCGGGTGATAGTAGCGATACACACCATCTTGGTGGAAGTATGCCGCGTGAGGAAAGAGTGGTGGATGAATTATATACTCAAAGGGGTGTGCTTCTTTCATCATAACCTTACCTAGTTTACTTTGGTCAATGGGTGAATTAAAGTTTTCTCCTAAAAAGGGATCATCTTCTATCAACTTCGAGAGACTCCTAGTTGGGAATCCATCTTGACCTAATAAACCCGGTTTAAACCCATAATGTTTCTTGTGATCTATCATGAGTGGGTTATGTAAGCTTGTAAGATCATGGTTCACTCCTATGTTAGCTTCCTCTCTACAAGGCTTAAAGTCTACTACCTCCAACATAAAACTACCCGGACTATATGGTTTGATGGGTGGATCGGGACCTAATTCAATTCCTAAGTTCACATCTAAGGATGGAAGATTAGGTAACCGTTTTGGTTTAGGCTCCGGTTCATCAAAACTAGAAACTTCCATAGAACTAAAAGAAAGGTTATGACTACAAGTATTCAAACCTATTTCTTCTAGTTTTGTTTCTTCCAAAGGTTCTACTTCAATTGGGGTTCCTATAGTCCCTTCTACTTCTTTCGGGTAAGTCACGGGCGGTGTGTATGCCTCGAATGATGGTAGGACTTGTGGGGTACTTGGTGGGCTTATGTTACTTACCTCATCATTCCTTATGTCAAGATCACCTATATCCTCATCATGTGTTTTAGTAGGATCTAACCCTAACATTTTATCAAGTATCTCAAGTGCTTCTCTAGGCATCTCAACTTCAATGTCCGAATCATAAGGATCATCCTGAATATTCTGACTGCTATATTCAAATTGCCCAAAAGATTCATCATGTGTTTCTTGAGATTCATCGTCATCGATCATAAAACCTAGGTCTTTTTGATCAATGTGATCATGCTCGGCTAGATCCTCCATCACATCAAGATAACCTAAGTGTTCACCCTGTATTATGGTAGTGCCTAACCATGACATGCAACTAGGTGGCTCAACTCTACCCTCATCCCCAAATAAACTTGTTTCATGATCCTTGAAATTTGTGGTCAATTGACTTGTATTAATGTTTGTTGGGTTGTCTACCATATAATAATATTGGGCACAATTCTCAATAGCTTCCCATGCTTTCTCATCACTTAATTCCCTAATATCCCTGCCGGCAATATGGTAAATGTCCCTTTGGGCATGTCGGTCGACATGATTGTAAAAGATTTGAGTTAGGGACCAAAAATCGAAGTTATGATGAGGGACTTTTTGGAGTAAATATTTAAAACGAGTCCATGCATCATAGAGAGGTTCATCTTTATGTTGTTTAAACATCAAGATGTCATATGGAGTGGGTGAATTACGTGGTTGGTGGTATGGTGGATTCGCGTTCTCCATAATGGTGAACGGAAGAGTCAATGGAAATTACGAACAAACAAACAAAGAAATAAGATAGACTAAAGAAGACCTATAAAAATAAAATAAAAATCTCACTAGAAAGGAATCTAGTGAGTAGACCTAATAAAATAAAAATTCAACCTAAACAATAACTATTCCCCGGCAGCGGCGCCAAAAACTTGATGCGTGGTTTTGTAACCTTACAACAGGTTTTACCTCTCGAGGGATCTCAAGAGGCTTACAACCCCACCAGGCAGTGTACCTGACCGATGTAGTATAGTGTAGTGGTAAGTACGGGGGATTGATCGTTCTCCACAGGGAATAGTGTTCGTTAGGTGTGAAAGGCTACTCTAATTAGGTCTAAGGGTTGAGGAAGATTCTTTTTATGTTTTTATAATTTTTATGAAAGCAAGTAAAATCTCGGTTTTGAAGGAGTGGGCGGAATTAGTTGCTAGTCAACTAACCCAAATTTCTACAAATGCAAATAAAATAAAATAACAAAAATGAAAAGTGGTGAGAAACTTATGTGTAGAGAAATGTGTTTACTTAGATTTCCTTACTCCCTAACTATCTTTTACCGGTTAATTGGTGTGTATTAGTTGCGTGGATGACGGGTGTATTCCTTAATACCATTCGTGGGGTGGCGTACTTACTTCCCCAAACTCTACAAGCTCCTACTTCACTCCTATGTCGAGCCGGCTAGGAAG
This sequence comes from Artemisia tridentata subsp. tridentata, assembly GCA_021014915.2. Lineage (NCBI taxonomy): Eukaryota > Viridiplantae > Streptophyta > Magnoliopsida > Asterales > Asteraceae > Artemisia > Artemisia tridentata. The sequence continues at coordinate 353,003,442 of CP139507.1, forward strand.
CTCCTAACATGGGATCACTAGAATTCGCTTGTGCATTAAATACAACCATAAAAACCTTTAGTACGCGTTTGGTTCATGTTTTTTAAGACGTTCAAGCAAGTTACCGAATAGGAAGTTAGCCAGTTTTCTTAAGCCTAACATAGATAAACAATCATCCAATACAACTAACAACACACTAACAACCAATAATCAATAGCTAGGTTTCATTAGATCTAAGCAAACACAAGATAAAATTAGCCTAACATGTTAAACAAAAGACAAGCATAAGATAGAATCAAACAACACATAGACATATTGAATGATTAATTGATAACTTATCTTTCAATGAAACATGGAAGATCTCAAGGCTAAAAGCCCTGAAAAAGTAGCTAAAATCGTCTTAGGGTTTTATCCCAAAATTCCACACACTAAGCTCTCTCCTAATGACAAAAAATTAGAAAACTATATATAGACTTTTGCATCTGACGGCGTCACCTTATGGATTGTGACGCCGTCACCTCGCCGCTTTTAGGGTTCTCGGATGACCATCTTGACGCCGTCCCTCTTTAATTCTCCAAAATCCGTTCTGGCCTATCAAGGCTTGACGCCCTCACCTCTTGAACGTGACGCCGTCCCCTTATGAATTAAGCCGTGACGCCCTTGATTTAGTTAAAGCGTGACGCCGTCAGAATTCACATGCTAACTCACTGGCCCGTCATGAGTAAATTTCACATCCCACTTTTCTTGCCAAGGCATGACGCCGTCAAGAGATGATTCTGACGCCGTCAAAGGTAAATTTCAGCCGATTTTGAGACTTTGTCGTATTCTTCACTTTGATGCTCCAAAAACGTCCAAAATGCCTCCTTTTCCAGATTTCTCCTCAAAAGTATCTAAAATGACAAAAGGAACGATTTAGGGCGATATTTGATCAAATAAATACGATTTCGGGCTTAAATGACCCCTTAAAAGCGGTACACTTTTCGCTTCATCAAGATCCTTGGTGGTACAGCATGTTATGTAAGTTCACACGAGTTGATCTTAAGGGGAAGATTGTTTCAATCATTGAAGATCCTAGGAGAATGTTTTGTAATTATCAACTAGGGGAAGATTGTTGGGTTTTATATTGAGTTGATAATACAAAACAATAAAAAATGAATGAAGCAAATACAAAACTACAAGGACTTAAAAGACAAAGAAGGAATTCTACAAGCTATGGAAGATTATAGAAGATTCCTTAGAAGATATTGATAAAAGATTAGGAAAGTATTTGTTTCCTAATTGATTCGTACAAATCAAAATATAAATATCTCCAAGGATTTACAAAGGAAATATGTAAACTCGAGTCGTTTTTCCCAACGAAGGTGTGAACGGAATTTTGTGATTTCGATTTGTGAATATGTGTCGTGAATAGTGAAATAAGTGAGATTTTGGATTTTTAAGCTAAATGTGTGAAAAATAAACTAAGAACCATGTAATAAGCAAGGACAATGATTATCTAAAACTTACGTAACTAAAAACGTAAAGGAAAACTAAAAACGTGCTTAAATCGGGAAATCCCGAGCCTAAAACGTGAAATCTAAGAAATATTAACCCTAGGAATGTAAAACTAATTTTCCTAAGTCCTAAATGATGAAAGAAACTTTTAGAAAAAAGAATTATATTTTTTTGACTTTTATTTAATTTAATATGAATTAAAAACTGAATTTAAAAGAAAAATATATTAAAAATACTAAATGGAAATGAAAAATTATGAAAAATTACAAGAAAGTCCTTAATGATATGATAGTCCTAGGAAAAATAAAAGTGGGATGCCAGCTTATTGGAATAAGCTGTAAATAAGCAAATAAGGCTGATAAGCAAAAGAAACTAGAACTAGTTAAAACTATTAAGCAAGAAAGAATGGACAGAAAAGTCCCAAGGGCAGAGATGGTTAGGGTGTGAGTTGTTGAGGCTGTTTTGAGCAAAAGGTCCCAGGTTCGAACCTGGTGCACCTCTTTTTGAAAACTATATTTTTTATTTTTTTTTCTTTTTTAAAAAATTATTAAGCATATGAAAATAAGTAATTTTTACAAAGACAACTTTTTTGAAACTTAACAATAATCTAAGAATAAGCTAAAGTAGGACAGATCAGTAGGCAAATGGGCAAGAAAAGCTAAGTCTAAAAGCAATAAGCCAATAAGCTATTTCCAAACTAAATGAAAACCAATATAAGCTATAGAATACTAACACTAATCTAAATGACCCTGAGGAAATCAGAATAAGCTAACCATAGATGCAAAATAAGCACTGAGAAACAGATGGGCTACTGATACAAGCTATGTGCAGGGCAGAAATGGGGAATTTTAAGCTACTAAAAAGCTAGTGAAAAGCTGATATAAAAAATCAGAAAATAGGGAATAAGTAGACAAGCTACTTAAGATTATTGGTACCTAATTTCATATTAAAAGGGTGTTGGGAATACTTCTCGCACTAAAATGTGACAACATATTTGGGATTATATTAGTTATTATGTATGGCACAAACACAAGGACTAGAAGCGTCATTAATGTAAAGTCTTGTGTTTGTTAACTATAAATACCCTCCTAGACTTCACTAGGAGGGTGAAGCTTGTGTGTGTTATTTCACTTTTCCTTATTATCAATAATATCTAGGTTTCCATCTCTCTCTCTCTACACTTTCTCTCTCTAAACTCTTTCCAAGATGATGATGTTCTTTCATCATCAATTGGTATCAAGAGCCATGGTATTAGTTTTGGTTGATTTTTGTTGTATATTGTTTTTTCTTGTCAAAATACGTATTGTTGAATCTATTGTACCATTTCACTGTTTTTTTTTTTATTATTTCTTTTGGGTCAACAGTTTGATACAGTCAGTTTGATACAAATCCTTCAACTGTTATTATTTTTCTTGGGTTTTACTGTCTACAACATCAATATCATTTGTATGACTCTTTCATTAATCATCCCGTGAAGAGTTTATGGTCCGAATATAGTGGTCTGAAACAAGATCGATTACTGGTCAGAAAAAGTGGTTGTTATGTGGTCAGAAAAAGGGTTCGATAAGTGGTCGAAAACTGGAAAAAATGAGATGGCCGGAAAAGTTACCGGAAAACTCATCTGCAGACGATTATCGAAATTACTTGTATAAGCAATTTCGACAAACCCTAAGTTATCGCAAATGCGTTATCGGAAATGCTTTATCGCAAATGCGTTATCGCAAATGCCTTATCGCAAATGCGTTTTTATCGCAAATGACATAAGACCACTTATCGCAAATCGGGTCAACAGTTATCGGGTCAACGGTCAATGTTTATCGCAAATTTAAACAGAATAAAGATGAAGAAGAGTTGACCAGAAACAAAATACTATCGTTGACTCGTTGACTACAAACAAGACCAGTAGACCACATTGAGTCCAAAAGATAAACAGATTATGTGAAGCTTGTGTGTGTAATTTTCACCTTTCCTTTATCAATAAAACAACCAGGTTTCCATCTCTCTCTCTACACTTTCTCTCTCTAACCTTTGTCAAGGAGATGATGTTCTTTCATCTTCCAAGACCTCCCGATTCACAATAACATCACCAAAACACAGTCCGTCAATTGGTATTAGAGCAATGGTATTAGTTTTGGTTGATTTTTGTTGTATTTTTTTTCTTGTCAAAATACGTATGCTTGAATCTGTTGTACCATTTCACTGTTTTTTTTTATTATTTCTTTTGGGTCAACAGTTTGATACAGTCAGTTTGATACAAATCCTTCAACTGTTATTATTTTTCTTGGGTTTTACTGTCTACAACATCAACATCAATATCATTTGTATGACTGTTTCATTAATCATCCCGTGAAGAGTTTATGGTCCGAATATAGTGGTCTGAAACAAGATCGATTACTGGTCAGAAAAAGTGGTTGTTATGTGGTTAGAAAAAGGGTTCGATAGGTGGTCGGAAACTGGAAAAAATGAGATGGCCGGAAAAGTTACCGGAAAACTCATCGGAAAACTCATCTGCAGACGATTATCGAACTTACTTGTATAAGCAATTTCGACAAACCCTAAGTTATCGCAAATGCATTATCGCAAATGCTTTATCGCAAATGCGTTATCGCAAATGCTTTATCGCAAATGCGTTTTTATCGCAAATGACATAAGACCACTTATCGCAAATCGGGTCAACGGTCAAACCGGTCAACGGTCAACCGGGTCAACGGTCAATCGGTCAATGGTCAATCGGTCAATCGGTCAACGGTCAAACCGGTCACACTGATAGAAAGTCAAACTTAAAAGTTAAAATGAAAAAGATGAAGAAGATATTGTGAACGCAGCCACCACTGTTGAACCTAGACCCAAAATCCAATTCTAACATACACTCCTAATCTATCCTAATCCATCACCTCCAATCCTTCTCAAACAACAACTAGAACTTAAACTGGAATATCTAACAATCGATCTCAGATGGTTCAACATTTCCACAATCTTTCTATAAGTTTTTTTGTTGAACCGTGTCATCATAGATCTTTTGAAGTCTAAAACTTCAGTTCATTATCCGAATCAAAAGATAAGAAAGATAGCAAGTATGTTATTTTCTGTTCTTGATTCGTTCATTAACCAAGTACAAAATGAAAAACTAAACAAGTCAATCCTACCGTGACCCTCCAAAGGGTCTTGAAACCTTTAATTGCTTTCTTGATTCGTATTGTGCTGAAAAATTTCATCAAGGTTACGGTATGGCCTTGCCTGCTTTCGTGTTTAATTCGGATTGACCAGGTTTTAATGATGATAGGTTCGTGATAGAGAAATTAGGGTTAAGCTGTTTGATGAGAGAAGGAGATGAAGAGGGCGGATTTGTCTATGTTGAGATAAAATGAAGTTTTTTTTTTCCAGATCTATTTGTGTTGGGAGAAATAGAATATAAAAGGGGGCGGTTATATTTTGAGTTTAGGGTTAGGAGTACTTATCAACTACTTTTATATCAATTATGTATGGACTGGACTGGGTATTGGTTGTGGACTACTCACGAGCTGAAATGTGATAATGGACTGGACTGTATTCATGCGTGGACTGTGTTGAAATTGTTATTGAATCCGAAAGTTATATCAAAATTATGGGCTGAAATGTGATTATTCAAATGTATTTTTTTAATACATTGAGTTAATTTTTGATATAATATTTGTTGAAAAAGGGTTGGTACTATGGGTATTACATATTTTCACGGGGATACGATTTTGACAAGATCGGGAAAAACCATTATCATAGTTCACTTAAACCGTCAAAAGGCTAGTGTTGGGTATTCAACCGCAAGATGTGACTACGGCGTTAATTCTTTATTATTTATTTGAGGTTGAAGTGGAATATCACGGGTGCGTGTACTTAGTATCTTGAAGATATCGGGGTTGGTTGGATGCATGATTCTTCGAGATCCTTGTTCGAGCTTTTACCATTCAAAATGATTAAGACTTGAGTTATCTAGTTATACCTGATGTAAGGAGTTACGTTGTTGTGCTCACAGAGTATAGCTATCACTTTAAAGGAGTTACGTTGTAGTGCTCAAGTGTCACACAAAGATGTGGATAATTCAAGATGAGTTCATATACAGTAAAGGATGGTTGGATGGGTATATGAAACGACCTATGCTTTAAGGAGTTACGTTGTAGTGCTCAGTATAGGTACTTAGTCAGACAATAGTGCAAGTTTAAGTCACAAGTTCGGTTATCTTACTTCAGTCTCAAGTTCATAATATTGGGTTTTTCTCCATCAGTGGTCACTACAAAAAGCCGCCAGAATGATAATGGGGTCGGTAAAGAATTAGATGAGGAAAGTATAGAAGAGTAGAGATTTTATCAGCAGTTGATTCTCACGGGCTATTTTTGGTACTTCACATATCTTCGACTAATTTGACATACAGGGTCTACGCTGCCTCCGTTTCCATCGTAACCATAGTGTGTATGCTTCCAATTCCGCGAAGACATCGTGGGGGAAGAGAGAGTAGATGTACTTTGACTTTTCTTGCATTTTTTGCGAAAACACTCTTTTTCCAGATGGATCTGCATTAAGGGGGAAGAAATGTGCACATCGGGGACGCATAACAGACTCACGTGATCGAGCTTACAATTTTATTACCACCGGAGAGACGGCCGCAGAGATGATCAGTGGTTCAGTTTTGTGATTTTGGTGTAATCGTTTCAACTTTTGCAGGGTGTGATGTGCGAAGTAGCCTACTTATGTGAGAAGATCTTGCTAATTTCTTGCATGTTACCCCCGAACGGATTTTCCGCATTGAGCATAACCGTTACTGAGTACTAGTCAGATTTGATTAGTGTGGTTTACGATGTCATCTACAAATTCTGTCGCGTACTTACAACCTTCAAAAGATAGAAGACATGTTAACTACATCAAAGTTTCGAATCTGCTGAAGATGGTTGTCAGTTTGGGGGGAAGCTGATTCAGAAACTTCACCAAAAAGAAGTAGTTGAAGAAGCCGTTAAAGACATGCAGCATGAATTGGGGGGAAGTTAATCCAGTTCATGTATATTACATCATCTGACTACAAGTGAAGAAAAGTTCTCAAGCCGAGGTACAAGATGAAGACAAAGAGCGTCAACTGTCATCATCCTCAGCACTTGAAGAGCTGATGAAGACCTTTCTTTTGTTATATTTGTACTTGTAGGAAATGATGTAAGTAATCCCATATGTTGCCACATTGGGGGAAGATTGTTGGGTATGCTTCTCGCACGAAAATGTGACAACATATTTGGGATTACATTATCTATCATGTTAGGCACAAACACAAGGACTAGAAGCGTCAATATTGTAAAGTCTTGTGTTTGGCCCTTTATATACCCTCCTAGACTTCACTAGGAGGGTGAGCTTGTGTGTGTAATTTTCACCTTTCTTTAATCAATAAAACATCCAGGTTTCCATCTCTCACTCTACACTTTCTCTCTCTAAACTCTTTCCAAGAAGATGATGTTCTTTCATCATCCAAGACCTCCCGATTCAAAATATTTTCAACCAAAACACGATCCAACAAAGGGCTTAAATTGAACAAATGAAAAATAAAAGACATGGGCTGAATTGGACAATTTGGGTTCTGATGCAACCGTAGGACAAATTTGATCATAACCACTATTGTACTAAATGAAATTAGACCACATATTTAGCATACACATAGTGAGATATAAAGAGCTCAGAAACACCAAAATTAAGCACTAAAACCACCTTATCCTATAATAAGCAGTTTAGATCAGAACATACCATTAAACCTATACTATCAACTTAAGTCTATGAAATCCTCAAAATCAAGCCACTTTAACCTAATTACTGCTATTCTAAGTTACTCTAAGCAAGATTAAAAGTTACCAAATACACATGAACAGTGATTACCTCAGTTTGACCCATTTTGACACTTGACCCAAAAACTCCTTATTGGGGGCTGTCTTGGTATTTTCAAGGATTTAGACCAGATTGAGCTCAAACTTGGGAAGACAGAAGTTACTCTGAGTTAAATAAGCACTGATGAACAAATATTAACTAGCAATGAGCTCTAGATTGAGCTGACACTACTTTAAGCTATTTTTTTGATTTTTCAAAGCTTTTAATGTGAAATCTGAACAAATGAACATTTGACTATTTTTAAACTACAAGACATTATAAATAGCAATAACAATTATCAATCAGCGGAAAAAAAAGGAGAAATAAGCACTAAATACGTTGACTTTTAAGGAATTTTTGAAATTAAACTGAATTAAAAAGAGAGATGCAAATTTTATTAAACTAAAGTTGTTTACAGAACATAAAGAAGATATTACAATGAAACCTTAACCTAAATTAAGCTATTACTAAAAATTACAATAAGCTACCATGTTAGAAATGAAGCTGGACGATATTTACGTGAATTGGAAATAGACAACTAGATTGCATATAGTGCAAGGACTTATTGTGTAATACTCTAATAGTTGTCAAACTAGGCATATAAATACCCTTCAAGTTATCACTTGAAGGGTGTGGCTGTGAACTTATTTCCAAATCAATAATATCCAAAGTTCAAGTTTCCCCACCTTCTCTCTAACTTCTCACTAAAATAAACATGGATCGATCATACTTTCATCAACCTCGACCACCGGAAGGTGTTAAAAGACGATTCTTGGTCGTTACAATTGGTATCAAGAGCAAACTTGGGAGATTCAAGGTGAATCGTGGTGTGTTTTAACTTATATGTTCGATTTTTGTGTTTGTTTCTAAAGTTTAAAACACCTTTTGTTATTTGTCTTTCACTAGAAAAGTTACAAATTGTGTTTTTTTTACCTTTTCGAATCAATACAAAAATCAAGAGAAAAAGTTGTGTTTGTTTGGTGTTTGTTCATCTTGGTTTGGAAGATTTTTGGGTGTATTCTTGGTTCACAGATCGAGCACTTTCAAGAAAGAATTATTGATTGTGTTTGTGGAATATATTTGTTATAATATTGGTCCAAGTGGTAAAAGTGGTCAGGAATACTTGCTTGTTGGTGAAAAGGTGTAAGGCTTCACGTGGGCATGTACTCAAAAGTCAACAAAAGTGGCAAAAATCTGAAATCTGTCGAAATTGCAAAAGTCTCGCAATTGCTTCTCTTTATCGCAATTGGCTTCGGAATTGCAGTCTCGCAATTGCTTAAGTTTATCGCAATTGGAGTCTCTCGGAATTGCTCTTTCGGAATTGGTCTTTCGCAATTGGAGCATTCTATCGAAATTGAGGTCTCGCAATTCAGAATGTGTCTCGCAATTCAACTGTTATCGCAATTGGGGTGCTGATCTCGCAATTGGTGGTGTTTTATCGCAATTGCTCTCGCAATTCAAGTGTGCTATCGCATTTGGTCTCGCAATTCACATTTTGGACTCGCAATTGATGAAAGTTTTCAGATTTGGCAGTTTTAGCCCTCGTACTTCTGTGAAACTTCAAACGGTTATAACTTTTGAACCGTAACTCCGTTTTCAGTCCACGACCTGTCAAAACGACCGTGAGACCGAGGAGAAGGACACGTTGAATAAATTTATTCATTCAACCCAAGTTTCGAGGCCTGAAAACGCTCCAAAATGAAGTTATTGAGGTTTTAAGTTTCCAGACCAAAATTCCACCGTAACAACTCGCAACAACAACCAAACTTAACCTTCAACATCACCACGTTTTGCCGAAAAGATCCTGATCAAGAATCGCAATCAAATGACAATGGCTAAATTATCAACCGTGACTACAAGGATGATTCATTATTACTTATTTGAAGTTGAAGTGGAATATCACGGGTGCGTGTACTTAGTATCTTGAAGATATCGGGGTTGGTTGGATGCATGATTCTTCGAGATCCTTGTTTGAGCATTTATAGAATAGTGATTAAGTCTTGGGTTATCTAGTTTTCATAGGTCAAGGGGAGGATGGACGAAGACCTAGTTAACTATCACTTAAAGGAGATACGTTGTAGTACTCAGTGTCACACAAAGATGTGGATAATTCAAGAGAGGTTCATATACTGTTAAGGAAGGATGGATGGGTATATGAAACGACCTATGCTTTAAGGATTTACATATAGGTTCTTAGTCACACGATCGTGCAAGTTTAAGTCACAAGTCTGGGTTATTTTACTTCAGTCTCAAGTTCGTCATAGTGGGTTTCTCCATCAGCAGTCACTACAAAAAGCCGTTGTTTTGATACAAGAGGTTTGAGAAGAGATTGATCCTAAGAGAATCGTAGAGAGAATAGTTATCGACATCAACTCATGGGGTATTGATTTGTTTGTTGCTTCTAGTTGATATGTCTATGTACACATATGTAGGATGAGTCCGAAAGATCGTCATCATCCTGGAGGGAGAAATGTATGAAATGTGTACATCGGGGCTGTTTATTGAAGAACTGGAAGCATTCTAAGTGAGCTGAAGATGTCGATATGATGCTCCCCAAAGAAACCTGTGAAGAAGTTACAAGTCATCAGTCTATAATCCATTTTCCGCTGTGCAAGAGACTGAAGACAATTTGGCAAGATTTCAGAGAAACTTCTTCTACAAGCATCAAGGCTATATCAAACGGGTTGTCATTTTGGGAGGGAGCATGTAAAGAATATGCCTCACTAATTGGGAGGGAGTAATACCCAATTAGGTAATTACAGTGATTCTACAAGTAAGTCAAGCAAGCTGAGAAAGATACGAGAAGATCAAGAGCTGTGAAGACATCCTCAAAAGGAGACTGCTCTACTTCAGCATTGCTTTTATCATTGTTATGTAATTGTTAGGAATCATTGTAACCAATTCACGTATATCTCCAGCTGGAGGGAGATTGTTAGAAATGAAGCTGGACGATATTTACGTGAATTGGAAATAGACAACTAGATTGCATATAGTGCAAGGACTTATTGTGTAATACTCTAATAGTTGTCAAACTAGGCATATAAATACCCTTCAAGTTATCACTTGAAGGGTGTGGCTGTGAACTTATTTCCAAATCAATAATATCCAAAGTTCAAGTTTCCCCACCTTCTCTCTAACTTCTCACTAAAATAAACATGGATCGATCATACTTTCATCAACCTCGACCACCGGAAGGTGTTAAAAGACGATTCTTGGTCGTTACATACCATAATCTATTCTACGACCTACTATCTAACTAACTAACTAATTACTCTTCTGTGTGTGTAAGGAGGTGTTTTATATCCTTCAAAAAGCTTCTCTCAGCTTCCTTGATCATTCTCATCCCTTGGATTACTTCGAATCAATCTAAGCCGTCAAATTGGATTTTAGCGCCAAAATGGCTGGGTGGATTTCCAGCGTGGAAATGAGTTGAATTTGTGAAGATGTAGCGCATGGGGGGGGGGAAGGAGGTTGTGGCAGTGAAAAGAAGGAGACAAGGAGGGGACAAAGTAGTCTGGTTATCTTGGTCTAGGGAAGGGAGAAAGCGGAAAGGGGATAAAGGTAAAAAGAGGGGTTGACTTTGATTTTATTATTAAAATGGGACAGGTTGGGTATTTTTGGTGGATCCGGGTTTATTTTTGATGTTGGGCTTGGTGAGTTGGGCTGGGTTTTAGTTTTAGGATAAAAAATGGTTTGGTTTGGATTTGGTTTTATTTAGTTTAGGATTTGGTTTAGAATTTGGTTTTAGGTTTAGGGATTAAACTTGCCAACTTTGCAAACTTGATTCCAAGGGTAATTTTTGACAAGTGATGGAACATCAAGGGTTGATTTGACATCTTGGGCATAAACTGATTTATCTTTGAGAAATTCCTCCCCGGCCTCGGCTTTTCACGCTCTTTCCATTCTCGTGCTCGTTTTGTCATCATTTTTGTCCGTTTTCATCATATCCGTAACTGCACATGCATAAACACAAAAATACAATATATTTGGCATATTTGGTTAGTTTTTGGTCTATTTGGTCCGTTTTATTAGGTAAAAGGTATGTGTAATTTAACACATACCAAAATCCCCCAGACTAAGGTATTGCTGTGTCCTCACGCAATGTTATCAACTCACGCTTTTGAAACCAAAAATTTCAAACATCTTTTTACTTACTTTGAAAAGTAGCAAAATATTCAAAAGAGATTTAAGAAATCAATAGTTCTAAAAATGCCCCGTTTTTCCATTTTATTCACACTTACACTATTTTTGTATTTTTCTCTTTTTCTTGTGACGGGATGTTGACTTTCATTATTTCATAATAACTTTTAGGATCACGGAGAAGGAAACGCAACTCATAAAGAAGTGACCGTATGCATAAAATTCATCGTCCCTGATTTTTCACAAGTCCCCAAACCAAGCTTAAAACGAAATCATTGTTAAACACAAGTTAAGATGCTAACGCTACTCATGAATGTAACTTGTATACTTTTCACTCCCCAATTATTCTATAAGTTTGGTAAGTGTGCTCATTTTCAAAAGTTTGATTACAGAAATCGACATTATTATGGTTGTTACTTGTTTAAGTCAAATACTAATTTACCGGGAACCTCGAAAATCTAAGGATCGAAAAGGGCCTTTTCCATGTAGCGGCTTTCTTCTCGGCACATGCCAAACCAGTTGGTTTTAGGTGACCAGGCTTTTGATACCCCACAGAGAATAGTACCAGAATCAGCGGGATTTCGATTTCAAAGATTTTAGATATTCCCACTAAGTTAGTATTAAATACTTAAATAAATAACAACAAACGATCATTTAGAGATTAGAGACTTAAAGGTGAGATCACTCCATGTAACGGCTTTCTTCTCGGCACATCCTAAACCAGTTGGCTTTAGGTGACCAGGCTTTTGACACCTCACAGAGAATAGTACCGGAGCTTTCGGGACCTTTGAAATCAATAATCTACCAAATTACCGTTTAACCTTTATGACAAAATTGACGAATACTAGTTCAACTCCCAATTTAATTTTAAGAAAAAGCAAATTTCGTACATTTATTCATATGAACAACATATACATCTTTACTTTTGCAACATTATAACTTATTGCATTTTGCAATATCATTCCATTTTTTTCATTTTTTTTTTTTCACTTCATACTTGCAATATTCTTAACTTATTTCATTTTTAAGAAAGTATGCTTTCTCCAAAATTTAAAATCTTTAATAAAAAGATCCGCGAATGCTTAGTCAAAAAGGTTAAGGGGACAAGCTAGAGCTCAACACGCCCGGTCAAGTCAAAATTTTATTCCTACTCTCACCAGCGGAAAATCAACAATGTGTCAAAACACTTATGATATTTTTGCAAAAATTTTTAAATTTTCTCATTTTTTTCAATTTTTTCATTTTCTGGAGGAAAAACAGGGTTGCGAGAGTACAAGGCAAAATCAAATCGAAAGATTACCCCCTCAGACTAAAACGAAACATTGTCCCCAATGTTTTAATGGTAAGGGTCATCCTACGTAAATCTAAGGCCATTTATGAATTATGCCAAATAGATAACGTTAGTCGATATGATTAAGGATACCGGATTTCTCATTCAGCACTGTATGATGAGACTCGAGTGGAGATAGACAAAACCATGAGCACGAGAGTCTTCACATGTCGGGAAAATCCTGCACAAGACATTAGACACAAAACACAAGTAATGGAAGAGGTAGACCTCCTCACGTTACACTTATTAGCACACAAAATACACGGGTTGCCTCCCGCGAAGCGCTTGTTTATGATCGAGTCGTTAGCTTGACTCGCCCCGAATTCATTTGTTCTTCGGGAAGCATGTGGAAGAGAAAATCTCCATCGGACTTTCATTCAATATGTTTGGATAAACATTGAAGTTCTTGAAAGTTCCACTCCGATGAGATACACCCTGGCTCAAAAGAATGATAAATGGAGATGCCGGGGTCAAAAATGGTGTCTTCATTCCCGAACGAGTGAAGGAAAGGACAAGCTACCTTATAGGTGAAGAAAGGTAGAAAAACTCGAACGACATATGTGAAGTCAATATAATGGCGATCCTCAAAGGGAAATGTCACATATGTCGGAGAAAGAATGTCCTTTTGAATGTCGAGATTAAAAATTGAGGTCATATCATCAAGTTTAAAAATAATAGAGTCTTTGACCTCATCGTTCTCTAAAACTTCATCAAAAAGAGGATTTACGTTGCTAGAAAGGTACTTGTCATCAAATTCAAATTCGAAAAGAGAAAATCCCGGAAAAATCTTACGCAGTGTCAAGAGGATAATCACTACGAAAAGTCTCATCATATTTGTAACACCCCGACCCGACAAGGGTAAAGATGTCACAAATATGGCTACATATCAGAACAATCAATAACAAAACAGCGGAAATCTTAACATCAATAACCAAAGGATAATAAGTCAACAAGACTTATATCAAGTACATCAAGAAAATGAAATGGAAGTAAATGAAGTACATAATAATCCAAGTGCCCCAACAATGGCATAAACAAAGTCTAAATCCAAATGGTAAACTAAGATGACTAAGGTCAATGCTTCACTTAAGTGCTCTCATCCCAATAGCAAAACCCCAGCTCCTAGCTTAGATACCTGCCGCAGGAAAAAGAAATGCGGCTGAGCTACGAAAGCTCAGTGAACAGATATAACGGTAACAAAGCAGTGATACAGAATAATGAGCAGTAAATGAAGTACGAATCAGTCAGAGTTAAGGCTTAAGTAAATGGTAACAGTAATGAAAGGTAAAGGTTATAAGGTGCAGGAAAACAGAAATCCACTACGAGCCCAGTAACAGAAACAGTATCAATATAATCATGTAACCGTATAATCATATAGAGGGGAGACCTCTCAGTAACTAGTAATCATGATGGGAGTCCTCAATCAGTAAATGGAGTAGCTAGCTCCCAGTATGTGAAAGACGTGTATCGCACACACCATCAGTCACCAGTAATAACAGTATATAACAGAAACAGTAACAGTATACAGTAACAAATCTAGGATGCATCCATACGCCCCAGGTGGCCAAGGTCTGCCTCAACGAAATAAATCAGTAACAAGTCAGGGACGGGACAGGTCATCACTCTCCTGCCATAGAGTCATGCCATCGGTGCATCAATGACATGGACATGAAACCCTCATGCCTAGTTATGGCTCGTAGTCTCAAACTGTGGGTCAATGGTCAAGTATCAAATGTCCAGTATCCAGTTCAGTTTCATATTAGGTAGTTCACGTCCAATTTCCATTTTAGTTATATCAGAAAGTCCATATCAGAAGTTCATATTAGAGGGTTCAATATCAGAAGGTCCAATATCAGAAAGGTCAATAACAGAAGGTCAAATATCAGAAGGTTCAATATCAGAGTTCACAATTCAGGAGGGAAACATAGCAAGTTCACAAATCAAGGGGAACATAGCAATGGCTTAGGGAAATCCTATAATGAATCAGAAATCCAGAATGTCATGAGAAATGAGACACCCTTACTAAAAAAGGGTAGAATATCTATACCTTATTAGCAAGCAAAAACAAAAGTAGCAAACACTGACAGGAAACCAAGACACTCCCTCTTCGGACCTAAAGGAGTAGAAGACAGAATTACAAATGGTTTCTAATTATCTTTCCATTTTAAGTAACTTCTATTTTAGCAGGTTTCCAAAATTAGTAAGTTTCCGTTTTTAGAAAGTTTCCTTATTTATTAAGTTTCTATAATTAGCAGGTTTCCCAAAATTAGAAAGATAAAATTTGGTTAAGTCATTAATTTAATATTATTATGGAATTAGGGTTCATTTTATCTAGTTATAAAAGATTAGGGTTAATTATGATAACTTTCCATATTTTAGGGTTTTAAATGTAAATATGTCAAAGATAAGGGTTTAAAGTGAAACATTACAAGTTATTCATTTTAATCCAATAGTTTCCCATAATTATAATTCCAATCCTTTAATTTTAACCATTTTACAAGTTAAATCCTTTAAATAAACTAAATTACAATTTAAACCCTATAATTAAATCAATTACAATTAAATCCTTACAATATTCATATTTACACATTAAGCCATTGATTATTCAAAATTACACATTACACCCTTAAAATTAACATTTATATGAATTACCCTTTACTTTTCATAATTTACAAAACAAGTCCCTCCTTTTAATTATTTTACAATTCGAACTAAATATAATAACAATTTACCAATTAAACCTTTTAATTACAAATTTTACACATAGGACCCCCATGTTATATTTTATACGATTTACCCTAAGTCCAAAACATATTACAAAAATAACCCTCAAGTTTGTTTAATTACAAAACACACCCCTTTTGTTTTGTTTTTAAATCGGTAATACCTAAAACATACCTAAACCCTAACCCTAATTTCCCAATCACTTCAATCATTAATGAAACCTTAAAAAAAATCAATTACATCAATCCATATCATCCCAAAACCATACCCTAATTCATAAGCCACACTTTTATTTTTAAAAAAAAAAAAAAACCCCTTTTCTTTTTGGATCCGGTTCGAACAAAACTAAACAAGCATGATCTAGGCTTCAATAAATTCATCTAGCATTTTTCTGATGTTATATGACCTGTTTAGGATCGAAATAAAATATATACAAAGCCTCAAAAATTCGCAAGGTCGTTTTAGGGTTTTACGTACGTTTTTAACATATAATTTTCATTCGATTTATCTAACATGCATGGATCTTGTTTAGCATTTATTTAGACTATATGTGATGTAAAGAGTACTAGAAAAAATACCAGATGGGTTTCAAAATGATCGGATCTAGTGCAGAACAATTATACCTCTCGCTAGCACAATACGAAGCAAACAAAACTCTCACGTGAAAACCAACGATCCCACGAACCTATGACTATTTTTCACACCTTCTCTAAGCTTGAATGAACCCACAAAAAATATGCAACAGCTTTCAAAAATTCGTATGGAGTGTAGAGGAGTTTTTTATGTGCTCGGTTGTGTTTTTAGGGTTTAAAAAAAAAGTGTATATTATGAGAAATTTATAAAACCGTGTGAAAGGGTGAGGAGGGGGAATGGGATCCGGTTTCTGTGAGGTGATAAGATCAAATTTCAAATTTCCAATATTTTCCTTTTTAATTTTGAAGTTTATATCATTTTAATTTGATTTTAAATAATTAACAAATAAATATAATGTATATGTATATAAATGATAATTATTTTCGGCCCATGCAACCCTTTTATATGTAATGACATATATTTTTGTGACATGAAAAATTATAAAAATGTTCAAGAAAAATCATCTCACTTCATATGGTGTTAATTTCAATGAGTTTAAGATTTATTTGGTGTTTATATAATTATTGAATGAAATTTTTAGGTTCAAGGGTAATTTGGTAATTTTGCTTGATTTGAAATTTTGGGTTTTACAACTTCTTCCCCTCTAAAAGAAAATTTTCGTCCTCGAAATTTGCAAGGAAACAGAAAGAGAACAGAACGGAAACGAAACAGGACATACCAGATTATAACAAGAAATGCGGATAACTGGTTCGCATCGATTCTTCGGTTTCCCAGGTAGCCTCACGCTCCAGGTGATTCTTCCAAAGAATCTTTACAAACGGAATAACCTTGTTTCTCATGACTCTTTCCTGTCGATCTAAAACAGCTTCCGGCTCTTCAGACAAAGACATATCAGGCCGGATCTGGTCAAATGGATACGATGCCACATGCAAAGGATGATAGTTGTATCCCCTCAAAAGAGATACATGGAAGACGGTATGCACATGTGACAACTGAGGAGGCAAAGCTAAACGATAAGAGACTTCTCCGATACGCTCCAGAATCTCAAACGGACCAATAAATCGAGGACTGAGCTTGCCCTTGATTCCAAAACGCTTAACCCCACGGAACGGAGACACTTTCAGAAATACCCGGTCACCAACATTAAACTCCAGATCACGACGATGCTTATCAGCATAACTCTTCTGACGAGCACGTGCCTCTTTCAATTTCTCCTTAGCAACTGCCACCTTTTCATTAGTGATCTCAATCATCTCGGGACCCTCAAGAAGACGTTCACCCACTTCATTCCAACAAACCGGTGCTCTATACTTACGCCCATATAACATCTCAAATGGAGCCATGTTGATACTCGCATGCCAACTGTTATTATAAGCAAACTCCACCAGACACAAATACTCATCCCAACTTTCGGTCCATTCCAAAGCACAAGCCTTTAACATATCTTCCAAGGTCTGAATGGTCCTCTCCGATTGACCATCAGTTTGGGGATGAAATGCAGTACTGAACTTAAGACGAACGCCCCAAACTTTATGTAGCACTTTCCAAAAACGCGAAGTGAAACGAGGATCTCTATCAGAAATAATAGTCGAAGGAGTACCATGCAATCTAACAATCTCCTGCTGAAAAATCTCCGCCAACTTACTAACACTGTAGCTCATACGAATAGGTAAGAAATGAGCAGATTTGGTTAGCCGATCAATAACCACCCAAATCGCATCATGTCTTTTACGAGTCAAAGGAAAACCCGAAACAAAATCCACGGAGATCCCATCCCATTTCCAAACCGGAATCTCCAAAGGCTGTAACAAACCACTAGCCCGCTGGTGTTCAATCTTGACCTGCTGACAGGTCATACATCTAGACACGAACGAAGCCACATCCTGCTTCATGCCATTCCACCAAAAGTGCTGCTTAAGATCCCGATACATCTTGGTAGAACCAGGATGGATAGTGAAAGGGGAACTATGAGCCTCAGTCAGAATAGCTTCACGCAAATCAGGATCATTAGGCACACATAAGCGATCCTCGTACCATACAACTCCGTTATCGTCAACTCTGAACTCAGTCTGTTTACCTTCTTCAACAATTTGCACGATAGCCCAAAGTTCACCATCATCCTTCTGGGCTTCCTTAATTCGTAACATAAGGTTCGATTCCACATTCAAACTGGCCCAATATCCACCAACGCCTCGCATACACAATTCAACATCCAACCGCTCTAAGTCCCTGAGAACACGAGGTTCAATCTCCAAACTAGCAATCATACCCGATTTCCGGCTAAGGGCATCGGCAACAACATTTGCCTTGCCTGGGTGGTATTGGATATTCGTGTCATAATCTTTAAGAAGCTCTAACCATCTCCTCTGTCTCATGTTAAGCTCCTTTTGGGTAAAGATGTATTTGAGACTCTTCTAATCTGTGAAGATGTCACACGATTCGCCGTACAAGTAATGTCTCCAGATTTTCAAAGCAAACACAACAGCCGCCAATTCGAGATCATGGGTGGGATAGTTCTCTTCGTAGGGTTTCAATTGTCTAGAAGCATAGGAAATTACTTTACCGTGTTGCATAAGCACACAACCTAAACCCTTCTTTGAGGCATCACTGTAAATTTGAAAACCTCCAGAACCCGATGGTAAAGTCAAAATGGGAGCGGACACCAACCTCCGTTTCAGCTCCTCGAAACTCTTCTCACGCTCATCTGTCCATACAAATTTTTCGCCTTTCCGCATCAACTGAGTTAAAGGTAAAGCCAACTTTGAAAACCCCTCAACAAAACGCCTGTAGTAACCAGCCAACCCCAGAAAACTCCTAACCTCAGTCACAATGGTAGGTCTTGGCCATTTGGTGATAGCCTCAACCTTAGCTGGGTCCATCGTGATACCATCCGCGGACACAATATGACCAAGGAAAGCAACTTGGTTCAACCAAAACTCACACTTCGAAAATTTGGCGTACAATTTCTGCTGTCTCAAAATCCCCAAAACAATACGTAGATGCTGCTCATGCTCATCTGCCGATTTAGAATACACCAAGATGTCTTCGATGAAAACGATAACAAATTTATCAAGATATTCATGGAAAACCCGGTTCATCAAGTCCATAAACACCGCAGGAGCATTAGTTAGTCCAAAGGGCATAACTAGAAACTCATAATGGCCATATCTGGTACGGAAAGCAGTCTTTGAAACATCTTGCTCCTTTACCCGCAGTTGGTGATAACCAGATCTCAAGTCAATTTTGGAAAAGACTTTAGCCCCTTGCAGTTGATCGAACAAGTCATCAATACGCGGAAGAGGGTAACGGTTTCGAATGGTAATACGATTCAGTTCACGATAATCAATGCACAAACGCATACTCCCGTCCTTCTTCTTCACAAACAGAACAGGAGCGCCCCAAGGAGAAACACTAGGCCGGATAAAACCACTCTCCAACAACTCTTCCAATTGCTCCTTTAACTCCTTCAGTTCAACGGGTGCCATCCGGTACGGAGCCTTAGAGATAGGCTCGGCACCGGGAATCAGATCAATACCAAATTCAATTTCTCTAGATGGAGGAAGACCAGGAAGTTCCTCGGGAAAGACATCAGCAAAATCCCGAACAATGGGAACGTTAGCAATATCAGGACCCTCAGAAGATGTATCTTTAACAGAAGCCAGATAACCTTGGCAACCATGAGATATCAAAGTTCGTGCTTTCGTAGCAGAAATAATTTTAACAGATTTCAGAGGACGTGATTCATGATAAACAAATTCGGGTAGATTTAAATTACCAAAGATTACTTTTCTGGCATGGCAGTCAATGGTAGCTCTATGGGAAGCCAACCAATCCATACCCAGGATTACATCAAAATCAATCATGTCAAGAGGAAGTAAGTTAGCCGAACGAATCCGATCATCAAAGCGCAGAGGACAATTTACATATTCATGATCGATGAGAATACTATGCTTCATTGGGGTGGAGATAGATATTTGATTTGTTAATGGTGTTGGAGACATATTAAGTTTCTTAACAAGTTTCAAGGATATAATAGAGTGTGTGGCGCCAGTATCAAATAATGCGAAGACAGTACAATCACCAATATAAAGAATGCCAGTAATCGTACCTGACGCCCTAGCTGCTTGATCACGAGTAGTCGAATAAACACGACTAGTATTAGGAGGAGGAGGTTTCATGTAGTTCCCAGTTTCTGCCAGATTCTGCTTAGGACAATCCTTCACCCTATGCTCAGTAGAACCATACCTAAAACAAGCCCCAGAAACCATACGACAAACTCCATTATGACGCCTCCCACAAGTAGTACAAATAGGGAAGGAAGGTAAGTTCTCAGATGATCCCCTCTGAGTGTTTGATCCAGTAGCCCGATTCTGCTGATGACCTCTAGAAGACTGATCCTTCCACTGCCTTTGGTTGTCGTTGCGCCCCGAACGATCATTACCCTGTCTAGCAGCAAACCTAGAATCCTGACCCCTCGAATCCTGTCTCCTTTGATCAAAGTTCCTGTCTGACTGTCCCCGATGATCATATCTCCGATCCACCTGTCCCCGTGACTCAAAACTCCTATCATTCAGGCCCTTATTGTCCCCATTCTGACCCCGTGATTGAATCCTGTCCCCGTCACGATTCCGCTTATACCCAACACTCTGATGAAAGATCTCAATGTTGCGGGCTGCATCGCAAACTGCCGACACATCCTCAAACTCAGCATTTAGCAAACGATCAAGTACCCACATTTTAAGCGCCCACTTGAAATGCTTAGCCTGCTGTCTAGCATCTCCAGCAATTGGTCCTACAAAACTAGCCAATCTCTGAAACCTCTGCATGAATTCTCCTGCATCCTCATTATCCCGCTGGGCAATCGAAGTGTACTCCCGTTCAAACCTCAACTGCTCAGAATCAGGAAAAAACCTCTTATAAAAAGTGGTGCGAAACTCGGTCCAAGTACACGTAAGAACATATGGATCACCCCCTTTCGCCTGGTTATGCGCTTTCCACCAGTTCAGCGCATCCCCCTATAACTTAAAAGTAGCCAAACGAGTCTTAAACTCGTCCTCACATCCCAACACTTCAAAGTATTTCTCCAAATGCGTAATCCAGTCCTCAGCCGCTTGAGGAGTGGTAGCTGAACTAAAAGACAAGGGCTTGAGCTTATTGAAGCTCTCAATCCAACCATGAATAGTGGTGGGTCGACCCCCACTACCAAAACCACCAGAAGAGCCACCAGCACCTCCAGAAGAACTTGCTCCATTATTGATGATCCGATTGATCACCTCATTGGTGTTAAGACCCGGTAGCATGTTGGCTATAGCATTAGCAACCATAGCCTCCAAATTGGGGATATCATCTTCCCCTTCAGGGTGACCTCCAGAATACTCGTTATTGCGGGTGACCACCATCTGAACGATTATCAGAACGATTAGAAAGAATAAACAAATATGATAGAGCAGGACAAGGAAGGAAAATACGCGAAAGGAAACCTAATGTCTACCCAATCCTCACAGCTCAATGGCCTAAGCCTAAGGGTTTCGGGAACCTGTCTCTGATACCATAAATTGTAACACCCCGACCCGACAAGGGTAAAGATGTCACAAATATGGCTTCATATCAGAACAATCAATAACAAAACAGCGTAAATCTTAACATCAATAACCAAAGGATAATAAGTCAACAAGACTTATATCAAGTACATCAAGACAATGAAATGGAAGTAAATGAGGTACATAACAATCCAAGTGCCCCAACAATGGCATAAACAAAGTCTAAATCCAAATGGTAAACTAAGATGACTAAGGTCAATGCTTCACTCAAGTGCTCTCATCCCAATAGCAAAACCCCAGCTCCTAGCTTAGATACCTGCCGCAGGAAAAAGAAATGCGGCTGAGCTACGAAAGCTCAGTGAACAAATATAACGGTAACAAAGCAGTGATATAGAATAATGAGCAGTAAATGAAGTACGAATCAGTCAAAGTTAAGGCTTAAATAAATGGTAACAATAATGAAAGGTAAAGGTTATAAGGTGCAGGAAAACAGAAATCCACTACGAGCCCAGTAACAGAAACAGTATCAATATAATCATGTAACCATATAATCATATAGAGGGGAGACCTCTCAGTAACCAGTAATCATGAGGGGAGTCCTCAATCAGTAAATGGAGTAGCCAGCTCCCAGTATGTGAAAGGCGTGTATCGCACACACCATCAGTCACCAGTAATAACAGTATATAACAGAAACAGTAACAGTATACAGTAACAAATCTAGGATGCATCCATACGCCCCAGGTGGCCAAGGTCTGCCTCTACGAAATAAATCAGTAACAAGTCAGGGACGGGACAGGTCATCACTCTCCTGCCTTAGAGTCATGCCATCGGTGCATCAATGACATGGACATGAAACCCTCATGCCTAGTTATGGCTCGTAGTCTCAAACTGTGGGTCAATGGTCAAGTATCAAATGTCCAGTATCCAGTTCAGTTTCATATTAGGTAGTTCACGTCCAATTTCCATTTTAGTTATATCAGAAAGTCCATATCAGAAGTTCATATCAGAGGGTTCAATATCAGAAGGTCCAATATCAGAAAGGTCAATATCAGAAGGTCAATATCAGAAGGTCAAATATCAGAAGGTTCAATATCAGAGTTCACAATTCAGGAGGGAAACATAGCAAGTTCACAAATCAAGGGGAACATAGCAATGGCTTAGGGAAATCCTATAATGAATCAGAAATCCAGAATGTCATGAGAAAGGAGACACCCTTACTGAAAAATGGTAGAATATTTGTACCTTATTAGCAAGCAAAAACAAAAGTAGCAAACATTGACAGGAAACCAAGTCACTCCATCTTCGGACCTAAAGGAGTAGAAGACAGAATTACAAATGGTTTCTAATTATCTTTCCATTTTAAGTAACTTCTATTTTTAGCAGGTTTCCAAAATTAGTAAGTTTCCATTTTTTGAAAGTTTCCTTATTTAGTAAGTTTCTATAATTAGCAGGTTTCCCAAAATTAGAAAGATAAAATTTGGTTAAGTCATTAATTTAATATTATTATGGAATTAGGGTTTATTTTATCTAGTTATAAAAGTTTAGGGTTAATTATGATAACTTTCCATATTTTAGGGTTTGAAATGTAAATATGTCAAAGATAAGGGTTTAAAGTGAAACATTACAAGTTATTCATTTTATTCCAATAGTTATAAATAATTATAATTCCAATCCTTTAATTTTAACCATTTTACAAGTTAAATCCTTTAAATAAACTAAATTACAATTTAAACCCTATAATTAAATCAATTACAATTAAATCCTTACAATATTCATATTTACACATTAAGCCATTGATTATTCAAAATTACACATTACACCCTTAACATTAACATTTATACGAATTACCCTTTACTTTTCATAATTTACAAAACAAGTTCCTCCTTTTAATTATTTTACAATTCGAACTAAATATAATAACAATTTACCATTTAAACCTTTTAATTACAAATTTTACACATAGGACCCCCATGTTATATTTTATACGATTTACCCTAAGTCCAAAACATATTACAAAAATAACCCTCAAGTTTGTTTAATTACAAAACACACCCCTTTAGTTTTGTTTTTAAATCGGTAATACCTAAAACATACCTAAACCCTAACCCTAATTTCCTAATCAATTCAATCATTAATGAAACCTTAAAAAAAAACATTAATTACATCAATCCATGGCATCCCAAAACCATACCCTAATTCATACGCCACACTTTTATTTTATTTTTTAAAAACCCTTTTCTTTTTGGATCCGGTTCAAACAAAACTAAACAAGCATGATCTAGGCTTCTATAAATTCATCTAGCATTTTTCTGATGTTATATGACTTGTTTAGGATCGAAATAAAATATATACAAAGCCTCAAAAATTCGCATGGTCGTTTTAGGGTTTTACGTACGTTTTTAACATATAATTTTCATTCGATTTATCTAGCATGCATGGATCTTGTTTATCATTTTATTTAGACTATATGTGATGTAAAGAGTACTAGAAAAAAATACCAGATGGGTTTCAAAATGATCGGATCTAGTGCAGAACAATTATACCTCTCGCTAGCACAATACGAAGCAAACAAAACTCTCACGTGAAAACCAGCGATCCCACGACCCTATGACTATTTTTCCCACCTTCTCTAAGCTTGAATGAACCCACAAAAAATATGCAACAGCTTCCAGAAATTCGTATGGAGTGTAGAGGAGTTTTTTATGTGCTCGGGTTGGTTTTAGGGTTTTAAAAAAAAAGTGTATATTATGAGAAATTTATAAAACCGTGTGTAAGGGTGAGGAGGGGGAATGGGATCCGGTTTTTGTGAGGTGATAAGATCAAATTTCATATTTCCAATATTTTCCTTTTTAATTTTGAGGTTTATCTCATTTTAATTTGATTTTAAATAATTAACAAATAAATATAATGTATATGTATATAAGTGATAATTATTTTCGGCCCATGCAACCCTTTTATATGTATGACATATATTTTTGTGACATGCAAAATTATAAAAATGTTCAAGAAAAAGCATCTCACTTCATATGGTGTTAATTTCAATGAGTTTGGGATTTATTTGGTGTTTATATAATTATTAAATGAAATTTTTAGGTTCAAGGGTAATTTGGTTATTTTGCTTGATTTGAAATTTTGGGTTTTACAATAGTCATTGTCGGATATGTCCTCAGACTCACTTGGGATTGGGATATGGTTCTCAACACTAAACTTTATGAATTCGTCCGATTCCTTTTCAGGAATAGTGCTAAGATGCTCATCCCCCATAATGAGAGAGTCCTCGGAGTCCATAGTTGGTAAGCTGGATGTGATTGCAATAGACTGAGGGAGTTGAGAAATGATATCACTCAAAGGAATAGCACTCTCCTCATCGTCTTCCTCATCATCTTCATCGAGAATGGCAGCCTTGAGTAATATGGAACGCCTTTGTGCTGCTCGTTCTTCGGCTAGTAATTCTCTCATAGATTTTTCATGATGATATTCTTGGGGAAGTTTATTAACCAAATCCTTAACTTCTTTTAGTAAACCTAGAACATGGAGAAGTTCTTGAGGAAGTGGCTGAGGTTGTGTTTGAATCATTTGGTACTGTGGAGGTTGGTCATGATAAGAATAATCATAATTGTTACAAGGGCCATGCTCATAGACAAGCGGGTTCCTCGTTTGACAATCGGAGTTATAATGCGGACCTTCATAGAATTCACAACAGTAAAACTGTTGTGACTGACTCGGTGAATCATATGGATATTAGTCATAACCAAAATTTTGAATGTTACACGAAACCTGCTCATAGACAAGCGTGTTCCTTGTTTGACAGTCAAAACCTTGGTGCGGACCTCCACAATATTCACAATAATATGTTTACATCTCATGGTGTGGGGGTTGGTTAAGGAAATTGGTTGTTTCATTGTAGGGATTTTGGTCATAGACAAACCCATTTCTCGAATTTACAATGCTACAACCGAGGCAATTTCACCATTTGGAGGTCCCCCACACCATTCACAACCATAATGGTAAGATGAAGACATAAAAAGAATTAAACGGATAAGAGGAATGAGAAGATTATTTTTTGATTTTTATAATTTAGAAACATTTTGAAAAACCAAAAGGGAAAAAGGAAAATAAATTTGAAAAGAAAATCTTTTTGGGTTTTTATAAGAAAATATTTACGAGAGAAAACGATAACTTCACGGGGAAGGGTCTTCAAAACACGAATCGACAAAACGGGAATCAAAAATTCACTTCAAGCCATCCCCAGCAGCGGCGCCAAAAATTGATTCATACAAATCAACATATAAATATCTCCAAGGATTTACAAAGGAAATATGTAAACCCGAGTCGTTTTTCCCAACGAAGGTGTGAATGGAATTTTGTGATTTTGATTTTTGAATACGTGTCGTGAATAGTGAAATAAGTGAGATTTTGGATTTTTAAGCTAAATACGTGAACATAAACTAAAAACCATGTAATAAGCAAAAACAATGATTATCTAAAGCTTACGTAACTAAAAACGTAAAGGAAAACTAAAAAAGCGCTGAAACCGGGAAATCCCGAGCCTAAAATATGAAATCTAAGAAATATTAACCCTAGGAATGTAAAACTAATTTTCCTAAGTCCTAAATGATTAAAGAAAATTTTAGAAAAAAGAATTATATTTTTTTTACTTTTATTTAATTTAATATGAATTAAAAACTGAATTTAAAAGAAAAATATATTAAAAATACTAAATGGAAATGGAAAATTATGAAAAATTACAAGAAAGTCCTAAATGATATGATAGTCCTAGGAAAAATAAAAGTAGGATGCCAGCTTATTGGAATAAGCTGTAAATAAGCAAATAAGACTGATAAGCAAAAGAAACTAGAACTGGTTAAAACTATTAAGCAAGAAAGAATGGACAAAAAAGTCCCAAGGGCAGAGATGGTTAGGGTGTGTGTTGTTGAGGCTGTGTTGAGCAAGAGGTCCCAGGTTCGAACCTGGTGCACCTCTTTTTGAAAACTATTTTTTTTTTCTTTTTTAAAAACTTATTAAGCATATGAAAATAAGTAATTTACAAAGACAACTTTTTTGAAACTTAACAATAAGCTCAGAATAAGCTAAAGTAGGATAGATCAGTAGGCAAATGGGCAAGAAAAGCTAAGTCTAAAAGCAATAAGCCAATAAGCTATTTCCAAACTAAATGAAAACCAATATAAGCTAAAGAATACAAACACTAATCTAAATGACCCTGAGGAAATCAGAATAAGCTAACCATAGATGCAAAATAAGCACTGAGAAACAGATGGGCTACTGATACATGCTGTGTGCAGGGCAGAAATGGGGCATTTTAAGCTACTAAAAAGCTAGTGAAAAGCTGATATAAAAAATCACAAAAATAGGGAATAAGTAGACAAGCTACCCAAGATTATTGGTACCAAATTTCAGATTAAAAGGGCTTAAATTGAACAAATGAAACATAAAAGACATGGGCTGAATTGGACAATTTGGGTTCTGATGCAACCGTAGGACAAATTTGATCATAACCACTATTGTACTAAATGAAATTAGACCACCTATTTAGCATACACATAGTGAGATATAAAGAGCTCAGAAACACCAAAATTAAGCACTAAAACCACCTTATCCTATAATAAGCAGTTTAGATCAGAACATACCATCAAACCTATACTACCAACTTAAGTCTATGAAATCCTCAAAATCAAGCCACTTTAACCTAATTACTGCTATTCTAAGTTACTCTAAGCAAGATTAAAAGTTACCAAATACACACGAACAGTGATTACCTCAGTTTGACCCGTTTTGACCCTTGACCCAAACACTCCTTATTGGGGGTTGTCTTGGTATTTTCAAGGATTTAGACCAGGTTGAGCTCAAACTTGGGAAGACAGAAGTTACTCTGAGTTAAATAAGCACTAATGAACAAATATTAACTAGCAATGAGCTCTAGATTGAGCTGACACTACTTTAAGCTATTTTTTTATTTTTTAAAGCTTTTAATGTGAAATCTGAACAAATAAACATCTGACTATTTTTAAACTACAAGACATTATAAATAGCAATAACAATTATCAATCAGCAGAAAAAAAAAAAGAAATAAGCACTAAATAAGCACTTTGACTTTTGTTAACTTTTAAGGAATTTTTGAAATTAAACTGAATTAAAAAGAGAGATGCAAATTTTATTAAACTAAAGTTGTTTACAGAACATAAAGAAGATATTACAATGAAACCTTAACCTAAATTAAGCTATTAATAAAAATTACAATAAGCTACCATAATCTATTCTACGACCTACTATCTAACTAACTAACTAATTACTCTTCTGTGTGTGTAAGGAGGTGTTTTATATCCTTCAAAAAGCTTCTCTCAGCTTCCTTGATCATTCTCATCCCTTGGATTACTTCGAATCAATCTAAGCCGTCAAATTGGATTTTAGCGCCAAAATGGCTGGGTGGATTTCCAGCGTGGAAATGAGTTGAATTTGTGAAGATGTAGCGCAGGGGGGGGGAAGGTGGCTGTGGCAGTGAAAAGAAGGAGACAAGGAGGGGACAAGGTTGTCTGGTTATCTTGGTCTGGGGAAGGGAGAAAGCGGGAAAGGGGATAAAGGTAAAAGGGGGGGTTTACTTTGATTTTATTATTAAATTGGGACGGGTTGGGTATATTTGGTGGATCCTAGTTTATTTTTGATGTTGGGCTGGGTTTTAGTTTTAGGATAAAAAGGGTTTGGTTTGGATTTGGTTTTATTTAGTTTAGGATTTGGTTTAGAATTTGGTTTTAGGTTTAGGGATTAAACTTGCCAACTTTGCAAACTTGATTCCAAGGGTAATTTTTGACAAGTGATGGAACATCAAGGGTTGATTTGACATCTTGGGCATAAACTGATTTATCTTTGAGAAATTCCTCCCCGGCCTTGGCTTTTCACGCTCTTTCCATTCTCGTGCTCGTTTTGTCATCATTTTTGTCCGTTTTCATCATATCCGTACCTGCACATGCATAAACATAAAAACACAAAATATTTGGCATATTTGGTTAGTTTTTGGTCTATTTGGTCCGTTTTATTAGGTAAAAGGTATGTGTAATTTAACACATACCACTAATACAGTTATGAGTCTTTGTAAACCCTAATATCTCTATTGTATAAAGAGACATAAGGCGTATGTTTAATGTGCACAGAGAAAAGGTGTAGACGTCTAGTAAAAGTGTGTGTGTCTAGGCGTTTGGTTGTTTGTGTAAACGCCTAGGTTAGTTTTAGTTTATCCTCAAGGATCTTTGATCCCTGTTATTATTGAGTAACCGTACGACAATTGATCAAGTAGTATTGTGGCTAATTGTGTATGTAATTGTTATAGTGAAGATAATGACAAAGAAACCTTGCTACAATAGCATTGATGTTTTGTTTAATCCGCTGCGTATATTGTTAACCTTTGTTATTGTTATTCGTAGAGCTCAAAACGATATAAGGAGTTTTATCAAACTCCACACTTTTGAAATACATGTTATCTTCTTGAAGATTGATGATGTATTATGTGTGACATTTTTACTTGACATGTGATTTTTAGTCTTGATTTGTTCATGAGCAAAGTCTACACATGTTGTTAGTTTGCTCGTGTTTGGTTTTTCGAAAATGACACATTTACAAATTGCATTGCAATGTAAATTGCTTGAATATTTCGAATGAAACATCTAAGTCGTCAATCCTACTTCGTTGTGTATTTTAAGCATTTTTTTTAAACATATTAGTTTAATGTTTGGAACATAGCCATTGGACAAAAAGACTCAATATGAGATCATCAACACAAGTGTGAGTTATGATCTGATGCATATTCTTTTCATCTTGAGAAGGACGTCATCATTTACATAACAATCAAGTGTGATTGAGTATGTAGGTTCAAGATGATATGTTTTGTTATATCTTCAAGCTAGACAAATAATGACTCCAATTTCATGTCCACACTCGAAAACTCGTCAATTAGATTCAATGATGATATCAATTATAATTTGAATAATGAATTGATATATACTCGAAATCTTTCTTGACCCTCACGACCGCTCTTTTTATTATAGAAAATAAATGAGGATTTTTGGAATGTGCTCCATTAAATTTAATACTAGTTGTATGTGTGAGGTTAATAATGATGACATGTTAACTTACTTCTTCAAGATTGTCATTTATTTTTGTGTGCGAAAAAGTATTTATTACTACGTATAATATGCATAGTTTTTGACATTTCATAAGTATAAAAACAATTATCCTAATCATTTTTATACAATACACAACTTATTTAAAAATAGTTTATGACTACATGTTTGAAACAATTAGTGTGTGTTCAAATACATGCAAGGTTCAAAAATACATTTTCTTTTACTTAAATAGTAATGTATTATTATAAACCTTTCTCTTGATTAGACAATCTATGGCTAACCAAGACACGTGCATGTAATGTTTTAGAAATCATGTTAAAAATTTGATTAAGTCTTAAGTATTTTGAGGTAACAGATTTTAACACTTGAACCTTTGGAGATATAGTTGTGTAAGACAATTATTTTCGACATACATGATTAATCAACTTAGTCTATATATCTAAGTGAGTTACTAAAACATTATAAGATAAGCAAGCATTCAAAAACACATAGGCAAGTAAAGTAATCTATGCCTACAGCAAGAACAATTTAGCATAACACACATAAAGATATTCATTATCGTTTTATGTGTTAGATACAACAATTTATACTTGCTTGATTTTGTTTTGAAAATAATTTTCCTCCCCAATTCAAAAGATTAATTAAGATCGATATTTTGAAAATACAAAGACACCATTTTTCAAAAATGCATTTACTAGAGATTTCCGACTCGAGTGAAAGAGCAAAAAGCTAGTTTTACGTTAAAACATGACACACGGTTTTGACTACTATGTAGCAATTTGCATTGATGACTTAATTAAGTTTGGAATCAATACTTGGAAGTATTTTTAAATGAAAGTAGACTCAATTACCTTTAAAATGGCGGGTGGCACGACTCCTACAGACTTACGATTGATTTTATATGAATTTTCAAAATTGACATCATTCTGGTGAAGGTCCCTTAAATACTGACGATCCCATAAATATTTAAGGGACCTTCCACAAATTTGGGATCGCCACCAGTAAACAAAAACACGTTTTTCATGTATAATTTCATTTAGTCACTTTCAAAATCTTTTGAGAAGTTTTACCTTCAAGAAAGTATACGAAGTGCATTTAACCAACAAAACTAGTACGAATAAAACAACAAAGCATTTTAGCACAAATTTAGCAATTAAACACTTTTCATATTTAATCCCTCTTAATGAGAAATTTGATACGTGGACCGTACTATTTTAAAAACCATTTGTTTTGAAAACTAGAGCGACGTAGCTCTGATACCAATTGTAGAAACGTAGAGGGGGTGAATACGTTCCTGTTTAAAATCTTAAATGTTTCGTATCAAATTTCCGATCAAGTGTGACTAAATATGAATAGTAGTTATATCACTCATAACGAATATATATGTCACGTAATTACAAATATGTTTACCAAATCAAGACTCATGTATCATCAATACAAGTAATCACATAAACATAAGCACAACACAAGGTTAACAGAATTAAGAAATTTCTGATTAAACTGTGAACGGTCCCTAAAATGTATGGACGGTCCCATATATATGTGGGACCGCTTGTCGATTTACAGGACCATCACCAGTGTCATTTCCGAGACATGTGATTTAATATGTATTTGCATTTTTTAAGTTGTTTTAGTTTATATCTCAGGCACAATCACAATCTAAGCAACAAGCCACACAAACACAACCTAAATGCAAAGAGATAAGTGCAAGAATAAAACGCAAATAGATAAGGTAAAAGAAAGCGCAAACCAGACACAAGGATTTATAGTGGTTCGGCACGAAGCACCTCTTCGCCCTACTCCACTCCCCGATACCCAACTCGAGAGTTACTTCACTATTCAATACGCTCCCTTTAGGCGGAACAAACCGTACACCAAAGCTTACACCAATTTAACGACACTAAGCGGAATGTCGAGTCCTAATCTTACCTAGAACCGATCTACACAAAAGCCTACGTGGCTACACGGACGTACACCTAGTCCACTTGAGTCATCACCCAATCCAAGTCTTCACGGACCTTCACCCGGTCCTAGTCTTCACAAGGACGATCACCCCGTCCCAATCTTCACATAGATGATCACCCCGTCCTAATCTACACACAGATGGTCATCCCGTCCTAAGCAACAAACTATTACAAGGACTACACACTTTATCCTAATCTAAACTAACACAACTAGTCACGACTCACACAAAAGTTGGATACACTAATATTGTTAGCATTACTTTTAGTAGAAAGTAATAGAAGTGATGGTCATTCTATATTTGGGAACTGGGTAACGTTTATATGTAATATGTAAGAGTCTAGTAACGGGCTATATGAAGTAATCTAACAGGCTACTAGTTTAGTCCAAATAGGTTAAGTCTTATCTAGTCAAGCCCAAGAGAACTAAGGCCCATCCCAAGCCCATAAGGTGTTGGAGGGTATATGTAAGCAAACAAGTCTCACTTGTTTGTGTGCTTGTGTTTATTTTTAGTGTATGATAATACAAAGACTCTCTCCATCTCTCCCTCTCTCTCTAACCATCACTGCTACATCCATCACCACCACCACCACCATCAAGTCACCATATTTATGTTTAGTTTGTTGATTAGAATGGGAGCCTACAATTGGCATCAGAGCCACATGATAGTTATTGGTTAGATTTATAGGTTTGTTAGATTCGTATTGGCAATTTTCGAAAAAGGTAGCACAACGCAAGTTTTCGAAAAAACTATTTAAGCCTTAAATCTTAGAACTAGTGGTTAGATTAGTTAAAGGTTTGATCTTTCGAGTAGTTTTAGTAGTTAACTAGACATTTATCTAAGAAAACCCCAAAAAGATTCACAAAAGAAGCTATTTTTAGGAATTATTTGAAAGTTACTATAGCAGTAATGTTTTCGAAAAATTGCAATCTTAAAAAGTTTTTGAAAAATTCGAGTTTTCCCAAAATCTAGGTGGCATTACTTTTTAGTTGGAGTTCAACTACCTGGCTAACGTGGCATTTCGAATACTTTTGGTTTCCAGTAATTTAGGATTCGAATACTTTTGGATTTTCGAATAAATTTTATTTCGAGTACTTTAGTTAGTTGAGATTCCACTACATTGGTGACGTAGCATTTCGTGTAAAGTTCAGAGTTTCGAGAAATTAAGGTTTCGAGTAAAATTTAGAGAAGTTTCGGGAAAAAACCTGTATTTTTAGGCAAGACCTTTTCAACCTGAAAATTAGAGTTTCGAGAACTTTTCACCATCATTAGATACCTTTCTAGTAACTTAGAACGTTTCGAGAAATTCACTCTTCGAGAACTTTACACTTCGAGAACTATTAGGATTTCGAGTAATTATTGCACTTTTGTGGAAAAGGAAACTAACAACCTAAAAACAAAAATTTCGAATAAACTTAAACACATTCAAAGAAACTTTAACCAACTTAAAATTGAGTAAAAGTTTTCGAGAAACGTTATCCTTCGAGAAATTTTTGTAAAACCAATAACACATCATCAATCCAAAATCAACCTACACAATGTCAACTCAACAAGATATTTACGCAGCGGGTAATGAAAACCGTTTTCCTATGCTTGAGAAAGGTGGGTATCTTTAATGGCAAAGTCAAATGCTTCGCTATCTAAAATCCAAGCCTAATGGAAAACTCATGATAAAATCCATTATGGAAGGACCTTTTAAGCCTCGACAAATTCAAGATACAGGAGATCCTAACCTTACACCACTAGTTTTACCTCACCTTCGTGATCAAACAGAAGCAAAATACAGTGAGGATGACAAACTTCAAATTAAAGCTGATGATCTTGCTTCAATTTAAAGCTGATGATCTTGCTATGCACTTAATCCAACTAGGATTGTCACGAGAGATATTTGCTATGGTAGATAGTTGTGAAAGTGCTAATGCATTGTGGGAAAGAGTTCGAAGATTATGTCATGGAACTGAAATCGGTAAGCAGGACATGGAGAATAAGCTGTTAACAGAGTTTGAGAAATTCACATCTACACCTGGAGAGACCATTGAATCTTACTATCATCGCTACTATACTCTTATGAACGAGCTTACAAGAAACAAGTTGACTCCTTCAGTGATAGTTAGCAACATCAAGTTCCTTAAAAACCTTCAAGAAGAATGGGGACGATATGTCACTATAGTTAATCAAACCAAGGACATGCATGTTGTGAACTTTGATCAACTCTATGATTTCTTAATGCAAAACCAAGCTGAAGCAGATGAACTAAAGAAAGAGAAGATGTTGAAGAATCATGATCCACAAGCATTGATTGCTATTACACCAACACCCATACCTACTTATAACACACTTCAACCGTCATCATCCAATCACAACTTCATGCAACAAACAATTCCTCAAAACCACATTCCACAACAATCGATACAACATTACCAAGTTGCAGACAACATAACACTTGATTGTGATGAAGGCACAAAGGCATTGACAGAAGCTTTTGCCATGCTATCCAAAGCATTCAATGTTCGCTACAATAAACCAACTAACAACAACCAAAGGATATCATCAAATACTCGTAACCGGCAAATTACACAACCGGGTATGAATATGGGTCAAGAAGGACACTTGGTTGAAGTTAATGGTAATCAAAAAGGATATGCTCAGGGTATGCAGAAGGAAAATCCGAGGCAAAATGCGGGTCAGTTTGTTGGGAATCAAAGGAATCAGAATATGGGAAATCAGAATGGGAATGTTGCAGCTCACGTAGTTGGGAATATGGGAAATTCTAATCAGGGAAATCAGATTCAGTGTTATAACTGTAAGGGTATCGGACATTATGCTAGGAATTGCAATGTTGGAACAATCAGAAAGGATGCTAGATACTTCCAGGAAGCATTGTTATTGGCTCAGAAAGAAGAAGCGGGGATACAACTCCCTGCTGAAGAACATGATTATTTGGTGCTAGCTGACTGTGAAGAGGATACAGAAGAAGTTAATGCAAACTGCATCTTCATGGCAAACCTTCAAGTTTCATCATATGACAATGAGGCAGTCACACCTCCCATCACTCAGATGGACTTTCAGAGGTACGTAACTATACCACATGTTATGATAATGATATATATGATATGTATACTCATGAGACACCGCATTTTATGACTACAGAATCCGTTATGAACACATATGTGGAGGAGGAGATTGATAGCAATATTAATTCTAGCACTTCAGATATGGATTCGAATGGAATCTCAGAAACCCAAAATGTAGTGAATGATGAGCAAACTCGTACTTACTTTGAATCATTAATTCATACATGTATACTAGAGATTGAGAAAGTTAAATTGAACAATCTTAAAATAACAGACGCGAATGTCAAATTAACTAATGAGATTGAGAGACATAAGGCCAAAGAAATTCTTTACAAAGATAGCATGAAAGAATTTGAAATATTTTATGTAGGACCTTAGATATCAACTCTATCACGTATATATGAAGCTTATATGGCACGATATGGTGGTACAAGAGAGATGCGTATGATGTTATTAGAGAGAGAAGGAGAGGAAGAAACTAGAGAGATATTATTAAGAAAAACACACACTTACACACTCAAGCACACACCTCAAATGACACATTTGAGGTGTATTTAGAGTTAGATACATGATGCCCTAAAGGCTTGCTTATGCGCTTGGATGGGCTTGGATTGGATTGGACTTTATATAAAAGACTAACATATAAATACTAACCTATTATATTAGTCCAACCTATAAGCCCATTGACTATTCTATTATATATTCTACGACGCATTACAAAGTTCCTAATCTAGAATGACCAACACTTTATATTAAGGCTAACAATATCCCCCTAAGGGGTGGTCATTCAAAGGATGCTCCACGTGATTAGGTCTTCTTGTCTTCTTGGTCTTGAACTTTTTGTGTCGTCATAGAATAGTCTTGTTTCTTTGTTCCTTCATGCTTTGTGATATTTGAAGTAACGTCTTTTGATCTTTCTTGCCTTTGATCAACATCTTCACAGGTTTGCCGTGTCGTCTTTCCAACATACTCATACTTCTTGATAAGACTTTGAACTTCATACTTGTGTCTTCCTCAATTGATTCATGAACTTGTTCTTTACTTCTTGATTAGCTCTTTAACTTTGACGTAACTCATTGTCTTTCACTTGATCTCTTTGTCTAGAATGTTTTTCACTTGAGCTTGTTGAGGATGAACTTCATAAGTGTGAGTATGTGGAGGTGAAGATGTTTGATATATGAAATGATGTTGGTAAACGGCATTTTCTCCAACGGACTATCATCAGTACCTGCATAAAATGTTAGATGAAATCACCAATCGATCATCGTGGACTTTTCTTAGAGAATAGACCGCTACGATTGTTTTACTGATGAATGTCTTGATTCCATTCACCTTGGTCGGGCACATCAGCCGTCCTAATCCTGTTAGGGACAGTTATCAATACTATGGATAAAAACCAAGTAAAGACCCACGTCTTAAGGATTCGATTCGTGAAAGGAATCTCTTTGGCGGGATTTCCAGCACTTACAGGCTCAGAATTCGAGAGAATTAACAACATAGTGTGAAAACCTCTCTAATCCTTAAAAAGGCTGTTCCTGAATTGGATACCCTCAAGAAGGCTTACACAGATATACCGAAGTATACCCACAATTCAGGTGAGCCGCTGAAGTATACCGAAGTAGGGGTGAGCATCGGGCCGAAACCGACCCATCCCGACCCGATCCCGACCCATCCCGAATCCCGACCCGAGTATAGGTCGGTTTGTGTCGGTCGGTTTGGTCGGTTTCGGTTTTGTGGATTTCGGTCGGTTTTGCTTGTCTTTTCTTGATTTTTGGCCCGTCCCGACCCGAAACCCGAAAATGCTGAAAACCCAAACCGAGTACCGACCTGACTATGCTCGGTTTGGTTTCGGGACGATCAGTATTTGTCGTGATTCGATCAGTTTTTGGGATTCGGTCGGTTTTGCTCAGCCCTATTGTAACACCCGGTAATTTTCCAAACCTTTTTACTAGCCACATAATTTTATTTTTGCATCACCTGAGCATTCAAATGTTTCCTGAACTTATTTGAACTTGAGAAAAGAGAGATATCTTGAGAAACGAGAACATTGTCCCTTTATTGAACCAGCACAACCTAGAAAGCACGAAACGAATCGAATTTTCCAAATAAATTAACTTTGAGAAAGTTATGCGTATT
Source organism: Artemisia tridentata subsp. tridentata (assembly GCA_021014915.2). NCBI lineage: Eukaryota > Viridiplantae > Streptophyta > Magnoliopsida > Asterales > Asteraceae > Artemisia > Artemisia tridentata. The sequence goes on from CP139507.1 coordinate 353,040,422, forward strand.
TATACTCGTTTTTATAGGAAAAATTATTTCGAGAACAATGGCGCAAGTTTCGTAACTTTTCGAGTCCGTTTGAAACATCAAATGGGTCCTGCGATAAATATTACCAAAGTTTACCCCACTTGACACTTTACCCCCCTCCGCCCAACAGTTATCCCGCGCCCCCTATTTTTGTTTGTCCATGTTTAGCCCCTCCCAAATTAATAAAACCTTTCATTCTATCTCTCTCCTCTCACAACTCACACACACACGTCACTCTTTCTCTCTCAACACCGTCACCGGCCGACCACCACCGTCGCCGAAAAATTTTACGACAAACCTCTAAATTTCAAAAAAACGTAGATCTAGCCACCCGCTATGTTTCTGGAGCTTTTGAGCTCACGTGGAGCTCATTTGGTACCACCACCGTACGACGACCGCCGCCACAGTCCACCACTACCATTGCACCGCACCTTCCCCGCCACTTCCTCTCTCCGTTTTGGTAACACACGCGCCCTATTTCTTTCTTTTTCACCACTTTTTATCAAACCCTAATTTCTATATTTTAAAAAAAAATGAATATTATTTAATAAACCTTTATAAAACCTTTTGTTTTTAATCAAAACCGTGTGGATCTAAAGTGTTTTGCCGTGAAACCCTCGAACTCAGTCCGAGCTGGGTGACTCACCTAGTCAACTCAAGTTGACTCGGGGTGAGTTGATTATTTTCATTTTATTTCTTCATTTTCTAACTTGTTGTTGATATTTTGTAGCTTGGATTTGGAGTTGATTTGGTTTTGGTCTCGGTTTTGTGTTCGACATGGGCTACGGCTCATATGAGTGGAGCCGTGACTCGGGGTGAGTCACGACATTATGCTAGGTTTGGGTTTGGTTATTTTTTTTGTGGAGATTTGGATTTGTTTGGGATTTGTTTGGTTCGGATTTGTTTGGATTCGGTGTAGGTTAGGTGTAGCCGTGAGCCACCTAGGCTCGACGAGGGAGTGAGCCGTGACTCGTGGTGAGTCACGGCATAGGTTTAGAAATAAATTTGTTGTTTATGTTTGTTTGGATTTGGTTTTGGATTTGGTTGAGTTGAATTTAGCTGAGAACCACTTAGGTTCGGATAGAGTCAAACCGTGACTCGAGGTGAGTCACGGCAAGTGTTGAGTTATGTAGTTTAGTCGCGAGTCATTTTATATTAGTTTTGTCACTTATTTTTTTTTTCCGCTACGTGTTATTTATTTGTTTATCGATATGGTGTTTCGAATAATATTTGACGATTTGGGATATGATTTGGACTTGGACTTGGATATATATTGAATAACCTTTGCTTGGATTGAGAAATGGACGATATTGGATTTACCATATTAGTCGATGGACCTTGTGGACAATTTTGGTACTTGAGATGGAAGAGTATGTCAGACTCATAAGAGTTTGACATATTTGGACCCGAACATACACAAAATGGTCGATAAACTTGACAACTAATATATACGCGAATGATAGTATCCAATTATATATATATAAAACTTGTAAATGTGATGATAAAACTGATATTATTCAAGAGTTGTAACAACTCAAAAATGTTTTATAAACAGACGCATCATGACCAAATTTCGATAAAATCTTTTATAACTTAATCATTTATGATTACTTAATGTCCAAAAACCTTTCAAAACTTGTACATTTTCTTCCTAAATCATGACGATATAACAACTATTTGGGAATTGGGTAAAATACCGAAACTACCTATTGATGTTTTTCTTTCTTGTTTAATTGTTTCATTTTCTCTTTCTTATTATTATTTCTTCTTTCTTTTCTTATTCCTTCTCTCTTTCCTTTTATCTTTTCTTAAGTGTTCGTTTGTGTTCGCCAATTTTTATTATTTTCTTTTCTTAACTATCCACACAAGTCTTAAACGTTTCTTTTTTTTCAAACGCCATTGAAACTAAACTATTTTTATTTCAAATACGAGTATTGCTTTATAAATCGTTTCGAGGATTATTTCTGAGACATGTCGTTTAATTGTTAGGTTGTGCTGAGGTTCATTTGTTGTGCTATACCATCTGATTAATTGTGATATCTCGTTTCTCTATTACTAAGGTGTGATTCGTAGCCCCACTTTTACTTTTAAATTGTTTATAAACCCATGGGGGAGATACATGCTATTTACTTATTTTTATGAGCACAATTGTTTATTGGTATGCCATTCTTGACTGAAATGATAATGCTAAGTACCGACCTTGCCAAAAGCAAGTCCCTCAATCATGAACCATTAATCACTTGCGAGTGAGTGCGATTATAGTTTATAGGCCTATAGGAATTGACCCTCCCGCCATGTTGACTAAGGTCGGTCCGCATGTGATGTACTATATTCGATTTTCACTAGGTATCTGGCAAAGTACCTAGCTTTGGGGGCAACTATTATATTATGAAATTCCGCGGTTACTATCGACTTACGCCAAGGTTATTGGTATCGGTTAATGCTTTGTGTGTCATGAGCTTAGAAAAATTATTTGACGCTTACCTGATATCTGTATTTGTTACTTATATCTTCCAGACTTAAAATCTTGTGCTTAACTGCTTTATTTATTAAACCTATGGATTACACTCAACCTTTGTGTTGACTTTTTTAGCATATTTTATCTCAGGTATTTGATGCATATTAGCTGGCACTTGGAGTGGCTGAATGCTTTTGATGGCTATCTGTTGGCTTTTACTATCTTATCATTCGAAAAACCTTTTGAACTATGCCTTTTATTCCGCTGCAAACTATGTTTTATTTCTGCTGCAACTTATGTTTGAGAGTCTTTTAAACTCTAAATGTTTAATTTTGTATTCGAATGATATGTTTTTGCTAAAACGTCTCGTTATGAGATCGTTTTATATGGATGTGACTGTCTTACCCCTCACGTAGCACCCCAAGCTCCGTTCTGCGGCCAAATTCCGAGTTGGGGGTGTTACACCTATACCGAAGTATCACTTCACGAGTGTAGACCGTTTGAAGCATATAACCATCATGATGTATGTGGCAAGATCTGAAGATCTCATAAAACACTCTTACAGCTTGTGTTCTTTTTGGCGAACACAAGTGTATATTATGGAATTGTATCCTAAGAGATCTTTTAATTAATCTCATGGCTCTAGACTCGATTACGTGCATTTTATTTTTAGTAGTCGGATTCATGGAGCAGAGTGCCACCTTTTCAATACCAACACATCTCGGAGAGAGAGGCCGATAGATTATGCAATGTTCTCCGTGAGAAATGAAACAAATATCTTTTAAAAGATACTTGAGTGGCTAAGAGGGGTTGTGTAGCGCGTCAGTGGGTCCATGACGTCTTGTCTTCAATACCGATATCATCTTTGTGATAACCGTTAACAGATGTATTAACCCGGTTTCTGCCCTAAGTTTTCATAGAGGGCTATTTCTTTTCACCCTTTCATAAACTTTTCTTTTTAATTCTTCAACCCCTTATTTCTCCTTTCATCACTTTACTCCTTTTTTCTATCATACCAAAGGACTTCTTATTCTAATATATTGGAATTTTCCTTGGGTTGATCCCTCCGGCTCTGACGGATCATCGGACACAAACCTAACCATAATCAACTTATTACTCCATGATTATCCTAGGTTCATTAATCACATGCCATAAAACCTTTTGTGAAAATCTCTCAAAGTGTTTATGATTATAAAACACATTTTGTTAACACTTCGAGAGTTTTTCCGTTTCTGAAATACTCCCCCTTCACATGTGCTCATAAGTTTTAAGATAGATTTACACATGTCGGGTAGAGTTTGTACTTTTGAATTGATCAATTTTCAGTGAACATGACCGATTCAAGACACGCTTACATCACTAGTTAGACTAGCTTGAAATTATTACCCGTCCTGGTCAAGTTCAAAGAAAGTCTCTCGAGACGGTACACTCTACTTAGACAAGTCCTATTCGACACACGCTTACATCACTAGTTAGACTAGCTTGAAATTATTACCCGTCCAGGACAAGTCTTTTCGATTACTGGCAATTAAGCTTTGTCAATTCATTGGTTATATCTGAGTCGAGCTCTTTTGAGATTCAACTACGATCTTTAAACATTTTGATCACATTTTAATCACGTCTTCTCCCCCTCAAAAATAGTATATCGTGATATTTTTTATATCGACTGATTAAGAGAAAAGCTTTTGGAGAGATAAACGGATTTATTTTTGCATGAAATCTGAACATTTTTCATTTTTATACTCCCCCCTAATGAAAGCATATTTCAAACAGAAATGTTAAAATCAATTAAGGGTTTGGAGGGAGTTATCTTCTTGAAATGCGAGTTATGTACTGAAATGTACATAAGTCTTTTTGGGAAAATGAGTTTTTGATTGAAATATTTTCGTTTATTTATACTCGAACTTTCTGAAAATGATTTCGTCTTTTAAAATACGAGTCCTGATCTGAAATAATCAGAATTCATCATTTAAGTACGGGTTTCGTATTGAAGTATACGAAAGCTATCGTGAAGAAAATTTTAAAAAACGACATATTTTAGAAAACATTTTAGTAAACTCTCGCTCAAGCATCTGTACATGTCCGTATCATTGTTGAATGACATTTCTAGAAACATACAGAATATCGATTATACGAGAGACATGTCGTGAGAAGAATATTTTTGGATTTTTCGTTTTATATTGTTTTTGTATGTTTGAAACTTTTTTATTTTTGTATTTTGATTTTGTTGGTTTTTCAAATTTTGTATTTTTTTTTCAAAACTATTTACAGCGAAGCTTTTTGAAAGATATTTTTCAAGAAGATTCGAGAAGACGTTCTAGCTCCGCAGGAGTTAGGCTTCGCATGCCAATTCGTCGAACTAAATCATCAAACCTATCTTTTGGAAGGTGTCACACCCCCAGAAATCGGGTCCAGCGGAAGCATACACGTCGCTGGGGTGCAACTCAATTGGTATCACAACACAAGTACAAAGAACGGTTTTTATCTCAATTGTTTAGAATGAAACTCATTAGCTAAAGTGTTATATTTACATTATGAAAAGTAGTGCGGAAATAGGCCTTTAAATAAGTTAAACAGTCCCAAATGTTTATTAGAGTCTTCTATGACCATGCCATGCCCTGCCAAAAACCTCCAGTAGCGTGCTATTGCTTAATACTTGAAAATACATGCTAAAAGTGTCAACACGAGGTTGGTGAGTTCATAGAGTTTAGTGAAAAATGTAATGCATTTGAATGAAGATTTCCCAGAAAAGGCATTGTAAATCCACCCAGTTCCAAGCCCCGCCCATAAAAGACTTGCAACCTGTGTGTTTACAACCCACTGCTAAATAAGATCTGGTTTATGTGAACGTCAATTGATTTATGGACCACATATGTTAAATGAACAATATATTCCCAATATATATATGGAGTTATTGACAACTAAATTTCATGACACCGAAGCCTTAAGATTCTAGTTTGGGCATACCTTGACCTAACAGTCAAGTGGGGAAACTATGATCCGTTTCAAATATCAGTCAACTGGGGAAACCACAATACGTTTGACATCACAGTTAAGTGGGGAAACCACAATACGTTTGACATGCCATTCAAGTGGGGAAACCACAATACGTTTGACATACAGTCAAGTGGGGAAACCACAATACGTTTGACATTCAATCAAGTGGGGAAACCACAATACGTTTGACATCATAGTCAAGTGGGGAAACCACAATACGTTTGACATGCCATTCAAGTGTGGAAACCACAATACATTTGACATACAGTCAAGTGGGGAAACCACAATACGTTTGACATTCAGTCAAGTGGGGAAACCACAATACGTTTGACATCACAGTCAAGTGGGGAAACCACAATACGTTTGACATACAGTCAAGTGGGGAAACCACCCGGACGGGGAGATCAATCCTAATAGATCTATCCACAACAATCGTACTTAATGCGTCATATTATAGGCAAAATGAAATAGGTTAATGTACTGGTGTCCATAAGAAAAATGATCAAGGGTGAACAATGTAAACACAAAATACTTCCGAGCAACGACTCAAGTATTTTAACCAATCAATAATGTTTGAAAGACAACTCACGTCTCAAACAAAACAAGCATGAAGTTTAAAAGTAAAACGAGCATAGAGTTTAATGAAAAACGAGCATGTATTCTCCCCCAAAACAGTTACAAAACAAGTAAAATGAGGGGCTATGAAACTCACCTGATGCAATAGCTACGATAACAAAAATGGATACACTGAAATGAGGCACGATCTCTAACCGCAACCTAATATGAATGATAGGATCTAATGTAAGCAATGAAATGATGCTACACATGCAAATACGTATGTTAACGATACCACTCGTTAGTTTTGAAAATAACGTTTATCGACGAAAAATACATTTTTGACGTCTCGTTAAGTTATAAACTGCTTTTCGTGTAAATATGTTGAAACGGTACTCCACGATCCTTGTTTGGTGTTCTATCGGTAAATATAATGTTTTCGTCGCAAATTAATATTTTTCTTAACTTGTGAAAATATGCCCAAATGGCCTCGCAAAACTAGTCGTGAAATATTGTACGTTAAGTGTTAGTGATGAAACTCGACGTTTTTGAAAACCTTGCAACAATATCTAAATGTCGTGTTATTTAACTTTTGATCATACGCGTCCCGATCAATGAGAAAATCGGCTATCAATGTTATGTCTTGTAAAAACACTAGTTTTTATACTTAGAAATATTTTCTAATAGAGGGCTGTCAAAAATAAATATGTTTTGTTGGGCTTTAAACGTGTATATCTCGGTCGTTATAAGCTCGTTTTCTACGTTCTTTATATCCACGGATTCGTATAAACATGAACTAACATAATCTCAGTAGGTCGGCTCCTCTAGATCACGTCTAACGCCTCGTTTTGTCCTTTGAAATTCGGCAAACAGCAAGCTTATTTTCAGAAAATTAGTTTTCGTCGTCTAACTTGTAAAAATCATATCTCCTTCGTTATAAGTCGGTTTTTAGTGATTCAAGCGGCCACGGTTTCGTTTTTAAAAGTATTTTCTGAATATGAAGGCCAAAATAGTTCAAGGTTTACTGAAATTTCCAGATCTCACGTTTTTGGACAGACCCTTTTTCTATACTTGTTAAAACTCATTTTTATGGTTCAAGGCTTGTTTATACCACTTCCAATCAACACCACAAGTACTCTAATCCTACCATACACCTTCTTAAGGTGTCATGGGATCCTAAACATCACCAAAAATGGTGGGTTTCATGAGGATGTTAATAAAATGTATAGATCTAATGTTTTTAGTGAAAAATAAGTAAAGTGTTATGTATAACATAACTTTGCATGACTAGCTACCAAAATAACTTGAAGATACAACAATATATGAATAAAATGAAGTATGAAACGATCAATAAAAATGTTCTTGAGCTTACTTGAATTATTGAAAAGTTTTGGATGAAAATGATTAAAACCTTGGGATTTTTATTTCAAAATCCTAACAAGGGATGTAAAAGGAACTTGTTTATTACTTGAACTTCAAAAAAATGTTGGATTTTCTTCTTGTTCTTGCTTGGGCCATGGGATATGATGGAGAAGGAAGAGAGGTTTTGATCTTTTATGCTTCTTGAATTAGTATAAGTGAAGTGTTAGTGTATTGGAATGGAAATTAAATGGGTAGAAATTCATTAATGTGATTTGTCTTCTTAGGGAAAGGGAGGGGGCGGCACATGGGTGCAATTAAGAAGAAATGAGATGATTTAATTAAAGGTCTTGACACATATAGATAACTATTAGTGCTTTAGTGTATACATTAGGTGTTATCGGGTACCGAGTTAACTAGAAATAAATCGTGACGAGTTGAAATAAAATACGACGAAGTTGTAAAAATTGTAAATTCACATTCCTTTCAAGAATCGGGTGTTAAAATAATTATCGTGATGAAACATCACAAACCGACGGAGTTATAAGCTCCTAACGGAAAATATAGCAATTGGTTTAAAAACACTGGGTAAAGTAATAATATAATCTTTATATCATTATAATTAGCATGAAAATATATTAGGATCATAGTCGGGAGTGTTGGGTATTATGTTAGTAGTAATGACTGAGTGGTAACGTTTATAAAATAAATGAACATACGTTAATGAAAATCACACAAACCCGTGCATGACCTAATATGATAATGATGTTACCGATGATATGTAGACTACTCTAGTCTATATGATGTGCCTTTACTGATGATGCATGAATACGCAGCTAAAACTTACTGGGTACGTGAATTTGAATGCCCGTAAACCTAGTTTACGAGATAATGAATGATGACAATGAATAGTGATTTCCCTCCGGGAATGAATAGTGTTTTGTGAATAGTAAAATTTTTGACGACATCTCAAAGTCTCAAACTGACCTAAAAAATGATAAATAGTGAAATGATGAGTAGTGATCGGTGAATAGTAAATTCCCAAGATGAATAGTGAAATTTTTTAAGCTTGAAAAGGACCTGAAATTACGAGTTGTGACAGAAGGGCTTTAAGATCGGCGAGTTGGTAATCTATCTTCACGAAAAATAATTCAATAGTACCCTCTTCTACGTGTTTTTTGATGAAGTGAAAGCGAAATATAATATGTTTGGTCTTCGAGTGTTGTACTGAATTGCACGAGATGGCTATGGCACTTTTCGAGTCACAATACAAAGGCATTTTGTCGAAACTAAAGCCATAATCTGTGAGTTGTGTCCTCATCCATAGAACTTGGGCACAACACGCAGATAGAGACACATACTCGACTTCTGCGGTTGATAATGTAGTACAATCTTGTTTTCTTGACGACCAGCCTACTAGCTTTTCACCCAAAAATGGTGCTCCTCCTAATGTGTTTTTTGCTGTAACTTGACACCCTGCGTGACCGGCATCTGAAAATGCTATTATTTTAAACTCAGAATCCTTCAGATACCAAAGTCTCATGTTAATGGTTCTTCGTAGGTGCCGAAAGATCTGTTTTACCTCTTGGAGGTGAAGTTCGGTAGGCCTTGCCAGAAACCGTGCTAATAAGCAAACAGAAAAATAAATATCGGGTCGACTAGCAGTAAGGTACATGAGAGAACCAATCATGCCCCGATTTTTCTTCGGATCGATGGGTTTCTCAAATAAATCAGCACCGATTTTTGGTGAAGTGAGCATTGGTGTACCAACAGAATCACAATTTTTCATACCGTGTTTTTTCAAAATCTCAATTGTATATTTAGCTTGATTAATAAAAATACCACGAGGGGATTGATGTATTTGTAAACCAAGAAAAAATTTAAGTTCCCCCATCATGGACATTTCAAATTTGATTTTCATGAGATTTTCAAAATGTTTTGAATGATTTAGATTAGTGGACCAAAAGATAATGTCGTCCACGTAAATTTGAACAATCAAAATATCATCTTTGTATTTTCTTGTGAACAAGGTAGAATCAACAGTTCCTTTGGTTAAATTGTTTTTTATCAGAAAAGATGATAGTTCATCATACCACTCTCTTGGAGCTTGTTTTAAACCATAAATGTATTTCTTTAGCTTGTAGACGCAGTCTAAATGTTCCTTGTCAATGAATCCTTTTGGCTGACTCACGTACACTTCTTCTTTCAGAGTTCCATTCAAGAATGCAATCTTGATGTCCATCTGATATACTGTGATGTTCTTGTGAGCTGCATAGGCTAAGAAAATCCGAACTGCTTCAAGTCTTTCTACTGGCACAAATGATTCTTAGAAATCTATCCCTTCTTCCTGTCTGAATCCTTTAGCCACAAGACGAGCTTTGTTGCTAATTAAAGTAATTTCTTCATTCTTTTTGTTCTTCCATAACCATTTTAGATCAATGACAAGTTTGTCAAGTGGTCTTGGAACTAATTCCAAACTATCATGTAAACGGTATTGAATAATTTCTTCCTGCATCGCTTCTATCCATGCGTTTTCTTCCTTTGCTTCCCGAATGTTCTTTGGTTCTTTGAGGCTTATTGAGCAAATGTAAATGCACATTTCGGGGTATGTGGCAAGTTGTCTTCTCGTCTGAATTGGCGTTGAAGGTTCACCAATAACTTGTTCATTTGGATGGTCTTTTGTCCATTGGAGTATAGAAGGGTACCTTAGGTTTAACATATGCGTGTTAGATGGTTCTTGAAACCATGAAGATGATTCACTAGATTCCGTAGCAAACGGTTTTTCAAATACTTCTTCTTCTAACGCAGCATTGTTTTGGTTCTGTGTTGGTTCTTCTTGAAATGGTGTGTTTTGATTTTGCTTATCAACTCTTCTTAGAACAATTTCAAGAATTGGAGTTTCTGGAGTGTATGTAGATGAGGTTGAGGGAGTTGGTGCGCCAGATTTGATTGTAGTAGATGCATCTTGTGGTGGTGGTGGTGGTGGTGGTTGATGGTTTTGAGCGGGTGCAGCGGAATGATGTTGTGATGCATTTGTCGAAGTTCCACCATAGTATTCATCAAACATTAACTCGAAGAAATTTTCCAGTTCTTGTTCTGAAGGTTTGTCAGTGGTTGTTGATTGATCTCCTTGAGGTACGAGTCCTGAACTAATGTGTCCAAAAGTCTGCGGGTTTGGTGTGGGTCCTAATCTGTTTTGATTAGAAGCCATCGGGTTAAGCACGGGTTCTAGAGCGAGTCTCTCAGAAGCCATCTGTGAAATCTCATCAAACTTTACATTCATCGTCTCCATTATCCTTTTTGTTCTTCTATTATACACCCTGAATGCCCTCGAGTTTTCTGAGTATCCAATGAAGATTCCAATAACACCTTTCGCTTTCAGCTTTCCTAGGTCTTCTCTGTCATTCGTTGGATAGCACAAGGCGCCAAACACGTGAAGGTAAGAGATATCAGGTTTTTTGTTGTTTACTAGTTCATATGGTGTTTTATTGAATCTTGGGTGGATTAGGGAACGGTTCTGAGTGAAACAAGCAGTGGCAACAACATCAGCCCATAAGAATAACGGTGCACTAGAATAAATTAGCATTGTGCGAGCAGCTTCCATAAGAGTTTGATTTCTTCTTTCAACTACCCCATTCTGTTGTGGAGTTCTAACAACAGATGTCTGATGTGTGATTCTAGCATCTTCAAAATAAGTTTCCAACTCCTGATTTGTGAATTTTGTGCCGTTGTCTGTTCTTACAATCCTTACTGGAGTTTGAAGTAGGACTTGAATACGCTTCAGAAAGGTAATGATGATGCATGGTGCTTCATCTTTTGACCTCAGAAACTTAACCCATGTATATCTTGAATAGTCATCGACGATAACAAGAATATACTACTTCCCATTTATGCTTTCAACTCTCATTGGGCCACATAAGTCCATGTGCAACATATGTAACTTTGCTTCCGAACTGGGTACGGTTTTAGGTTTATATGATGCCCTTTTGCTTTTACCTTGTTCGAATTTTGTGACATAAGTGATCCTTGGTGTATTTGAACTTAGGAAGTCCGGTGACGATGTTGTCTTTGGCAAGTTTGCTGATGTTATCGAAATTGAGATGGGATAATCTTCTATGCCACAGCCAGGACTTTGTTCTGCATGCTCTTGTCATAAGACATATTGGTGATGAAGAGGCCAATTGGTTGATGTCGATAGCATACTAGTTGGTGCCTCGATTCCCAGTTAAGAGATTATGGAAAACTAAAAGGGGGGTTTGAATAGTTTTACTGGTTTTTAATTAGTTTTCAAACTTTACTTGTGAAAAACTTTGATTCGATTCTTTTGTGAAATCAATCAACACCAATATGAACACTAAACAATACTATCTAATATAAAAAATAAATATAAAGAAATGAGATGGAAAGATCAAACCGGGACAAAGAGATTTATAGTGGTTCGGTCACGAAGCTCTTCTTCGCCCTACTCCACTCCCCAAGTAACAAACTCGAGAGTTCTAAGCATTATGTCAACAAAGCTCCCTTCAGGCGGAGAAAACCGTACAACATCGCTTATCCTTATTTCCGACACTAAGCTAAATGTCGAGTACTAATCTTAGCTAGTACCAATCGACCACGATCCTTACTAAATCACACAATCAACAAACTTGACTCGATCTACCCAATCTACCCTTGATCCACTTGATCAACACACAAGCCCACAAGCTACAAGAGATCTCCAAGATCTCGACAAGATCACAACGATCTACTCTTACAAACAACACAAAAGAAAATCAACTTGGTGTATGCTAGGATACAACAAGTATGTAACAAGTGTTACAAGTGCACTAACTATAACTACAACAGTATGTATCTTCTTTGATACTTTGTGTTCTTCTCTTGCACTAGTAGAGGAATGAAGGTGATCACTTGGTTGGATGATTGGATCACTCTTTAAACAAAAGAAAACTAAACTAAGTGATCAAAGGAGAGAAGATGTGAAAAGAGTCTTAAACTCAGAAAGTTGTGTGAAAAAGGATGCCCAAAAACTGTGAAGAGGACTGGTATTTATAGGCAGAAGAAATTTGCCCATTATAGGGTCACAGTACCACTAAATACCACACGGTACCACTAAATTTAGTGGTACCGTGGTACCGTGCCAGACAAGGACGCTCCAATTTTTTTTTTAGTGGTGAAAGTTTATTTAGGGAAGTTTGGAGCTGATTTTGGGGGAAAAAATAGCTGTTATGATTTTTAAACTTATTTTTCCAATAAAACATTTCTTTATAATTCAAAAATAACTTGTAAGGTATATTTTTGAAAAAATGTTTTGTCACATTAAAAATATGAAGTTTGAAACACAAGTTCACTTCTTTGATCATTTGTCAATGTAGGATATTCATGAATTAATAAACACAAGATTGGGTGCTATATGGATCGAACTAGGAAGAAACTAGAGAGAGAAAGTGGAGTGGAACCTTTAGAGAGATAAACCAAAAATAAAAATAAACTGAATGCTTGCAAAGGTCCAACCCTCTCCACATGTGGAGAGGGGTATTTATACTTACATGCTTAGCCTACTTACTTTGTCCCTAGTGGACTGTGGAGCGAGCTGACAGTGGGAAAAGACCCGAATCACTCCACAATATTAATTAACTACTTTACTACTAATATTACTTGTATTACTACGAGCTATTTAATACACAAGAGTGCTCGGGGTGACCGAGTCTTCAACTGAATATTTATATTCCTAACAATCTCCCCCTAAGGGAGGTCACCCCGATAACAATGTTCTTAAATCAAGCACTCTATTCATGAATCTTAACTTTGTAGCTCGTAGACATTGATTCTTCAGTCTTTAGTAATCATTGTGCCTTCAGCAGTGGACTTATGATGACTTCTCCTTGTCTTGGATGATTTTGATCATTCTTCGAAAATATCATCCAACATGTATTTTCAAGTCATCTTTTATCAGTATGTCTCCATGTGATGAAGTATTCTTTGAGCCGACATGCTCACACTCTTTGGAGTCATGATCTTTAGCATCAGAGTTTGCAGAAGCCGTGTTGAAGGTCTTTTAGGTTGATCATGACTTTGTTGGGTTACAATGATAATGTAGTGTGAACATGTGGTAGATGTTTGGCATCTTTTCTGAAACTAGCTACAACAGCAACCAGCTACAGCATTCCACAGCTACAATCGCCAGATGTTCCTGCATACGTCAGTTAGCAAAAAATCGTCCGGTACTTAAAGGTTTGAACTTTGAAATCGTCAACAGCATAGTGTGAAGACTTTTTCTAACTCTTACCAAGACCATTCCTAATCGAAAATCCACAGAGGGCTTTTTAAGATCGTACCTTAGTACATCAACGATTAGGTGAGTCGCTGGAGTTTAACCCACGACTGTAGATTGTTTGAAACTGCCGTGACCACTAGGCGTAATCCACAAGGAATTACCGAAGTGACCTGCTTTCAGGGCTGTTTGATGTTGACCCTGGAAGGAATTTCCATTCAATCATTGAGAATTACATTTGTAAATTCTCTCATAAATGTTCTGGCAGATTCCTAAGATCTGCGTAGGACTCATAAGTTTATAACTGGTGTCCTTAATGATGAACAACCACTGTAGAAATAATTCGTGTCCCTATGAGATCTTATTATGAATCTCGTGGCTCTAGACTCGATAGTGCGTTTTGATTTTGTCACACCCTGAATTTACCTGTTAATGGCAGCGGAATTGAATACCTTGGTGTGACTTTCATGGCGTCTCATACAATGGATATATTGAACGACCTAAAGTGTCGTTTTGAAAATACACGTTTGATCATAAATAAAATCAGAGTTTACAAAACATAGGTCCCAAATGATGTTGCAAGTTTAAAAACAAAACCATAGTAGATCAAACGGTTACATAAGTGCATGAAAATAAGTGATGCAAGTCGACCCCGCGACTCCAAGATGGTCCAATGCATGCCCACATGATAGCTAATAACCTGAAAATACATTGCTAAAAACGGTCAACATAAAGTTGGTGAGAGTTCATAGGTTTAATAAAATGAAGTTATACGATAGCCACAAGTATAAAGTGTATGACATAAGTCACATAAAAATGATTGTACAATAGCCTTAAGCTCATGACCCCGACGCTGTGACTGAATTCTTTGGAGCCCCTGGGAGTGTTTTGCCAGACACTCAAATGAAAAGACATGAAATGCATCCGCTATCGGTTGTTGGTCAAAGCCAACACGGATGGAGGCGTCACCCTCGATAGATCTATCCACTCACTCTCGCTTAAACATAATTAACGGTTCATGATTATATGGGGACTTTCAATTGGCAACAAGGTAACTTAATCTATGTACAGGAAGTCTGATACTTTGGCTCGTATGGAAAACAGTTGCAATGTATTCTCCCCCGTGGGATTTGAAAACAATAATAAAATGTATACGGGGCTATGAAAACTCACCTGAAGTGATGATACAACAATGCTATGAAATCGGAATACTTGGAATAATTGAAATACTGGAACACTTGGAATACTTGGCAATAACAAGGCGCGAACACTAGCCGCTACCTAAAATGAATATGCATAATCTACTTAGATTATGAGGCAATGTAGTGCATGTACATGTATATGTAACCTATACCACTCGTCATTTGAAAATACTAGTTATCGTTGATATGTAAAGTTTTTCCAAAACTTGGTATAAATATGTTAACTTGTTAACGTAAAACTAGTCGTGTCATAATGTATATAAAACGTTAATGTTGGTCTTGATGTTTTGAAAACCTTTGAAGTTATCTCATTGACGTGATAGTGAACTAGTGGCGATACGTGTCTCAACGGTTAAGGAAAACGGCTCTTCTATCGTTGTTACTTGAAAAATATACATTTAGTACGTAGTATATTTATTTGAATAAAAGCTGTCAACAAAATAAAAGTATTTCTAGTTTAAAACGCGAATATCTCGATCGTTATAAGCTCGTTTTCTTCGTTCTTTATATCCATGGTTTCGTAAAAATAAATGCTAACACATTTTTAGTAGCTCGGTTCATCTAGGTTTCGTCAAACGCCGCAAATAAGCCGTCGAATGCTACCAAACAGCATGCAGTTTTTCCGGAAAATAGTTTTCGTCGTTAAACTTATAAAAATCATATCTCCTTCGTTATTAACTCGTTTTTATCCCCGTTTTCGGCCACGGCTTCGTCTCGGAATGTATTTTCTAAATATTTGGCCAAAAATAACCCAAAACTTACTGAGTTGGCCACGTTTTAAAAATGGAGACAGTAGGTTTATATATACTTTAAAAATCAATTTCCTAGTTAGTAACTTGTCCAAAAATGTCACAAACAACTACCAATCATTCTAAAACTTACCATATACTTTCTTAAGGTGTCAAGGGTTCTTAAACTTCATCATCCATGTAGATCTAACAAGGATCTAAGTATATAATACCTCTAGGGCTCATAAGTTGCAAAAAGATTTAAAAGGAGTGGTATAACTAACATATACATATAGATCTTGCATAAAAATGATATGAACATTATATTAACTTGGTAAAATTATGAAAATGAGTTTTGACAACTTACTTGAAAGATTAGTGAGCATAATGTGGATGAAAACCTAATAAATCCTTGAGTTTGTATTTCAAAACCCTTGAAGGATTACTAGTAGAACTTGTTTATGTAGAGATCTTCAAAAATTTATGATGGTTGCTTGTGTTACTTGTTTAGGCCGAGCATACACAAGGAAAAAGAGAAGAGAGAGTTTGCTTGGTTTCTTGGAAATTATATGTGTAAAATGAAGTGAAATAATGTGGTTAAGTATGTATAATAGACAAGATTTGATAGGCATTTAATGAAAGATGGGAAGTTTGCAACTTTTGAGGTCTTGGGGGGGCTATGGCCGGCGCATCAAGGGAGCAAAAGGGGGGGGGGGGCCTCTTTGGTGTAGTTCTTGAAATGATTATGTTTGTTTATGTATTGATTTAATTAGTTTTAGGTGTAATCGGGTACCGTGTTTGCTAGAAATAAAATTTAACGGAGTTAACCGGGACTTAATGAAGTCATAAAAATTACAAAAATATGTTGAGTACAAGTTTTGGGTGTTTGGACAATTATTGTTTAGTTTATACTAAAACCGTCGTAATTATATTAAACGTACGATATAAATTAAATAAATTTGCAAAATACTGGGTAAATGAATTTTAAAATTTTCTTGATATTAAAATGAGTATAAAAATATGTCGGGCCATCGTGGGGTTTGTCGGACGTGTTAGTCATATTTATTGATCGCGCGTTGACGTTTTAATTAAAAGTAATTATACGTAATACGTCGAATGTAACAAAAATATTAATTTGATAAACCTACGAGTGGTATAGTATGAAAATGGAAATCTGATGATATGCAGACTATTCCTAGTCCGTATGCAGTGTTCCTACTGATGATGCATGAATTTCGCAGTCAGACCAAACCGGTTACGCGAATATGAATACCCGTAAACTACGTTTACGCTGAAATGAATAATGAGCATGAATAGTGATTCCATCCCGGGGATGAATAGTGTCACATGAATAGTAAAATTTCTGAACGCTTCTCGAAGTCTCAAACTGACTCCGAAAACGATGAATAGTGAAATGATGAATAGTGATCGGTGAATAGTAAATGATGAATAGTAACTAATGAATAGTGAATTCTCGGGGTTAGGAAAGTGACCTGAAATTACGGGTTGTGACAGTCGCCCCTCCAAAAGGGAATTCAGTCCCTGAATTCAGTTGTTGTTGGTTTCAGAATTAGACTCGGGAAAAAGATGCGGGTACTTGCGTCGCATTTGGTCTTCTCGTTCCCAAGTAAATTCGCGTCCTCTACGAGAATTCCAGCGAACCGTCACGATAGGAATTCGACTCTGCTTCAATAGCTCGACCTCGCGGTCCATGGTTTCTGACGTTGGATGACGTCCATTGGTTGACAATAGGCAAAACTAACGGCATAGGTATTCAACCTTACTTAAGTCCTGAAATGGTTCATCATTGAAGTTGTTACCATGATGGCAAAAATGTAGGTATCGGCTGATAATACATCGAGGAATGCATGTCTCGTTTTCATATGCGGATGGGGAATCCGTTCGGGCATGTTGCTGCTCTTGACATGGAAGTGAGGTTATCCGAAATTTCTACAGGTAGTAGGGCCTTAGGAAGGATCTACATCGATATCCTTGCTTTATCTTGAATATCCATTGAGGAAGCTTGTTGTTATAAGGAAACTCGATCAATGGCAAATGGTTCGCCCAACCATTTCCAAAGCTGATCACACATGCCCTAAGCATATCTTCCAGTGTTTGAATTATTCTCTCACTATGACCATCGATCTGAGTATGGTACGCAGTACTCATGCCTAACTTAGACCCAAAAGAATCCTGCAATGACTGTTAGAAGTTTGAAGTACGCGATTATCTCTGTCGGAAATGATGGAAATTGGTGCACTGTGCCTTAAGACTATTTCCTTGTCACAAAGTCTGGTAAGCTGCTTCATGGAATGAGTCTCTTTGATTGGAATGAAATGGGTTGATTTGGTGAGACGATCTACTATAACTCAAATAGCATCGTAACCACCTGAAGTCTTGGGGAGTTTAGTAACAGAGTCCATTGTAACGTGTTCCTACTTCCCTTGTGAAATTTCTGGTTGCTGAAGTAATCCTGTTGGTTTCTGGTACTCGGCTTTTACTTTAGCGCAAGTATGGCATTTGCTGACATAAGTAGCTACTTCTACTTTCATGTTTGGCTACCAATAAAACCTCTTGAGGTCCTGATATATCTTATTAGAACTTGGATGAATAAAGTACTTCGACTTGTGTGTTTCATTAGGAAAGTACTTATTGAGGTCTGAAAGGTGAGATGAGTAGTATATATGTTGCTGAACTCTGGCGGAAACTTAGGTTTGTATGCCAACTGATCGGTTCTAACTAGAATCTGAAATGGTCCAATACTGAGAGCTCAATCTATCGGGTTACCAAAAATTGTATCGTGCCTTTCCAAGGCAAGGCTTTCAATCGTAGTTCGTGCTTCCACTTGAATCTAGGAGGTTCATTGTTCAAGGATATCAAATCCGAATGATGTGCATCATGCACCAACCTAACTTCCATTGTTTTCTCATTTCTTGTAACTGATTCTTGACTTGTGAAATTCCCTTTGTTGTTTCCCGGTTTAGTTCTAGGCCCGTGAATTTAACTTTCCAAATTCGATATGTAAATGTGTATAAGGTCACTTCGGCCATAGGGTGTCTTAAATGGTGCCTTTATATATTTCCGTGATGGCTATTTTTGCTGATGATGAAATTCGTCAATAATCGAAAGGTTATCCTAATCCATTCAAAGTTGGTTATGTGGTGTTGAATACATCCTATAGTGCTCAGGTAGTTTTCTTAAGGATTCGTCGGGCTAACGATGGTAGAGCGTGTATATCTGATTAGAAAGGAATATCTTAAAGGAATTGCTAGAGATCTGAGGGGTATCGTCTATCCTGTCGTCGTTTCTATGTCATGAAATATCCTTCATAATGTAGAGTCTCTCCTAGAGAAGTCAATGGTAAAATTCAACTTAATGGCTGAGTGAGTGATGAGTGGTGTAAGTATCCAGTGGAAGTTTGTTCAAAGGGGTGTTCATGAAAGATTCCATTTGTTTACAAAGCTTTTGAATGAAGATTGTTATTAATAATTCCTGAAAATGTGACTATTTTCTTCACGGCATAATTCCTCCTGAATTATACATAGGTGATCAGGCTATGTATAATTGAGGACCAACGATGCGATGCTTGGTTAAATTGAAACGGTATTACTTTTTCCCAAAAGTTTTAGATGGTGTTCAACGTGTTGTTTTGATAAATGGTTTTCTAGATATTTCCTTTGAAAGTAACATGAAAATTGTCTCGCGTAGCGGTAATAAATACTTGATAAAATGACAGAAAATCCATTTATAGGATGGTACAAAATGGCTTATTTTGAAAGTTCTGAAAAATAATTCTCCGGTAGGGTAGTAAAATAACTTGCATTAAATTTGTTGAATGGTTCATTGGATACATGGATGAATCTTTTGAAGTGGTAATAGTCTACTAATCTGCCAAGAGTGAAATCAGCTTAATCCCTAATAGGATAGTGGTATGTTGTTGTGGAACGATTGGAAAATGGAGTCATTGAAATAGAAATGGAATAACCCAAGGTTGTGAGTATCAGGGAAATAGCAAAAGATAGTTATTACATTGGATAGAAGAGTGCTTATACAACTAGGTCAGGTCAACGTACCAACGGAAAATTACAATGGATAGATACGACCCTAAGGGCTCGAAATACGGTTTATGATATAAGGCAGGAATTCCTTTCCTTAGAACCTGTGCCATCAGTTTCTGAGCCATCCTGTTTGCCTCATCACATGTTTGCGGGTCAGAAGAGATCACATCTCCACAGATGTTTTTAGGTAAACCACCAATGAAGTTTTCCAACTACTTCTCATTATTAGGAACCATAGACGGGCATAAAGCAGCCAAATCTTAAAATCTTCTGAGGTATGTCTCAATGTCATTACCCAATGTCACTAGTTCATAAAACTCGACCTCCAACTTCTTCACTTCCGTGCGTGGACAAAACTTCTTTGTCAACAAATTCTTGAATTCATCCCATGTATGCTTGTATGCATTATCCTTTCCAATGAGCTCGGTGTAGGAATTCCACCATGATATAGCTTTATCAGGGAGTGTACTAGCAACAAACTTTACCTTAGCTTCCTCGGGACAGTAGCATAGGTGAAATACAGATTTGGTATGCTCAAACCAACGAATCATAGCAATGGCTTCGTCAGTACCTTTGAATTTGATGGGATTACCACTTTTGATGTCCTTACACGTACACTTTCTTCCATTAGTTCCATTACTATCTTTCCCAAATGTCTCTATCTGGGGAGCAGCCTCAACGGCTCTTTCAACCACTAGTGCTTCAGCGATACTATTCTTAACAAGCTTTTGGATAGCTGCTTGTGTCATGTTCAGTGTAGCCGATGTAGTCTTAACTTTCCTTGGTGCCATGTTTCTTCAAAACCATACAAGAATACAACCATGAGTACTCGTAGTAGCAACGATCATTGTTCACTATGTATACCACCACAATCATGCGTATATCCTCATAACACATGATTACAACACTTGAAAATTTCGGTCTACATTGACCGGTGTCATAGATAGCACAACCATACCCATATAGTAAAGTCAATACTTGGGGATCTCGTTGTACAACAATCAAAATACCACAAGCTTCTTTGAACTACGCCACACTTCCCGTGGCTAAGATGATAGTAAAAGCGAGTAAAGGTAAAAGCTAGGATGATGTCCTTTTCAATGAATCCAGGGTTGTGGCGTCATAAGGTTAAGATGAGTCCTGAAGTGAGGTCCGGGGTTGTGCATCGATTCATGTCCGAGATAATGTAGGTTCCAATCCATTCTTGAGGAATCTATTGATGTTCCTGTTGAGTTCGTGATCTTGGTGTTATCCACAAGAAGTTATCTAATTCATGTCAAGTGAGAATGGGAAAAGGGAAATGACAATGGTTGTACTGAAAGGCAAGGTTAGATTCCTGAATCTCGAAGGTCTCGGTGTCATATCTGATCGGCGGGGTGTTGTTACGATGACCAATGATGAAATCCAACTCATTGGCTTAGAATGTGATGTAATCAAACTTGATAATGAAGAGGGTGTTGTGAAGAGTTCTCTGGTGGGGGTGTAATATTGCTCAAAGCATCTTGTTGGTTCATTATGTCATGGAAGTATGAGTCGGTTATACCTGAGATAGTATAGAGTCATTGTGAGGAATGCCACTCTTTGGCGATTTGTTGTTGCTCTTGTTTGGTCTGTGGGGCGTCCAAACCTTCATGTGTAGTCTCAATTAGTTAGAGATCATCATCTAACGATGAAGAGTAGTAGGTTGTCTAACAGTAAGGGCTCTCGAACTCTCATCAACCTTAGTCTATAAGGTGGTGTAGTGTCCTTAGTGGTAGATGGTAATGGTGTATCAAATCACGTACGCTTCTCAAGCGGTAAGTTAAGTATGTGAGTAGAGTCCCTGAAATGTGATGGTATAAATGGGGTTCCATATGATGATGATGAAGTCGATGGTGATAATACTGAAGGAATCACTACCTTCATTTACGCTATCTTGCGATGTCTAAGCGGTAAAACTGGAGTATGCACTATGGGACGACCAATAGTGGTATGAGTAGCTGATACTGGTGGTAATACATGAGTAGTGAGTGTTCTAATAATGAGGGAATGAAGATATACTATCTTTCTTGCAATAAAAATTCTAATAGGTCCATAAGGACTAAGCATGTACGTCTTATCAAATGGTATACTCTGTATGGGCTGAAGTAATAGGGACATCCCGATCGTCTTGCGACGTCGGAACATAAGAGTTGGATTCTGCGGAAACCGGAATAGTATGGGATGATGAATCTGTAGGTGCACGAGTAACCAAAGGTGGTGCAATAAGTGAAATCTGAGGAGTAGGTGCAACAATGGGAGTAGTAGAAGACATAGCGTCCTCGATGTAAACATCAGAGAATATAACAATAGTGCGGGAATTGGAAAACATATCTCTGTGGCAACAATACAAAATGAAATGAATAACCCATGTAATGAATCCTCGCAAATAATAATGTGCACTTATGATGTAATGATGAGACGCTATCGTTGGGGTAGTTATAGTCTAGGGTATGAGGACAACCTAGTTCGCTATAACCATTGCTCTGGTACCAATCTGTCACACCCTGAATTTACCTGTTAATGGCAGCGGAATTGAATACCTTGGTGTGACTTTCATGGCGTCTCATACAATGGATATATTGAACGACCTAAAGTGTCGTTTTGAAAATACACGTTTGATCATAAATAAAATCAGAGTTTACAAAACATAGGTCCCAAATGATGTTGCAAGTTTAAAAACAAAACCATAGTAGATCAAACGGTTACATAAGTGCATGAAAATAAGTGATGCAAGTCGACCCCGCGACTCCAAGATGGTCCAATGCATGCCCACATGATAGCTAATAACCTGAAAATACATTGCTAAAAACGGTCAACATAAAGTTGGTGAGAGTTCATAGGTTTAATAAAATGAAGTTATACGATAGCCACAAGTATAAAGTGTATGACATAAGTCACATAAAAATGATTGTACAATAGCCTTAAGCTCATGACCCCGACGCTGTGACTGAATTCTTTGGAGCCCCTGGGAGTGTTTTGCCAGACACTCAAATGAAAAGACATGAAATGCATCCGCTATCGGTTGTTGGTCAAAGCCAACACGGATGGAGGCGTCACCCTCGATAGATCTATCCACTCACTCTCGCTTAAACATAATTAACGGTTCATGATTATATGGGGACTTTCAATTGGCAACAAGGTAACTTAATCTATGTACAGGAAGTCTGATACTTTGGCTCGTATGGAAAACAGTTGCAATGTATTCTCCCCCGTGGGATTTGAAAACAATAATAAAATGTATACGGGGCTATGAAAACTCACCTGAAGTGATGATACAACAATGCTATGAAATCGGAATACTTGGAATAATTGAAATACTGGAACACTTGGAATACTTGGCAATAACAAGGCGCGAACACTAGCCGCTACCTAAAATGAATATGCATAATCTACTTAGATTATGAGGCAATGTAGTGCATGTACATGTATATGTAACCTATACCACTCGTCATTTGAAAATACTAGTTATCGTTGATATGTAAAGTTTTTCCAAAACTTGGTATAAATATGTTAACTTGTTAACGTAAAACTAGTCGTGTCATAATGTATATAAAACGTTAATGTTGGTCTTGATGTTTTGAAAACCTTTGAAGTTATCTCATTGACGTGATAGTGAACTAGTGGCGATACGTGTCTCAACGGTTAAGGAAAACGGCTCTTCTATCGTTGTTACTTGAAAAATATACATTTAGTACGTAGTATATTTATTTGAATAAAAGCTGTCAACAAAATAAAAGTATTTCTAGTTTAAAACGCGAATATCTCGATCGTTATAAGCTCGTTTTCTTCGTTCTTTATATCCATGGTTTCGTAAAAATAAATGCTAACACATTTTTAGTAGCTCGGTTCATCTAGGTTTCGTCAAACGCCGCAAATAAGCCGTCGAATGCTACCAAACAGCATGCAGTTTTTCCGGAAAATAGTTTTCGTCGTTAAACTTGTAAAAATCATATCTCCTTCGTTATTAACTCGTTTTTATCCCCGTTTTCGGCCACGGCTTCGTCTCGGAATGTATTTTCTAAATATTTGGCCAAAAATAACCCAAAACTTACTGAGTTGGCCACGTTTTAAAAATGGAGACAGTAGGTTTATATATACTTTAAAAATCAATTTCCTAGTTAGTAACTTGTCCAAAAATGTCACAAACAACTACCAATCATTCTAAAACTTACCATATACTTTCTTAAGGTGTCAAGGGTTCTTAAACTTCATCATCCATGTAGATCTAACAAGGATCTAAGTATATAACACCTCTAGGGCTCATAAGTTGCAAAAAGATTTAAAAGGAGTGGTATAACTAACATATACATATAGATCTTGCATAAAAATGATATGAACATTATATTAACTTGGTAAAATTATGAAAATGAGTTTTGACAACTTACTTGAAAGATTAGTGAGCATAATGTGGATGAAAACCTAATAAATCCTTGAGTTTGTATTTCAAAACCCTTGAAGGATTACTAGTAGAACTTGTTTATGTAGAGATCTTCAAAAATTTATGATGGTTGCTTGTGTTACTTGTTTAGGCCGAGCATACACAAGGAAAAAGAGAAGAGAGAGTTTGCTTGGTTTCTTGGAAATTATATGTGTAAAATGAAGTGAAATAATGTGGTTAAGTATGTATAATAGACAAGATTTGATAGGCATTTAATGAAAGATGGGAAGTTTGCAACTTTTGAGGTCTTGGGGGGGCTATGGCCGGCGCATCAAGGGAGCAAAAGGGGGGGGGGGGGCCTCTTTGGTGTAGTTCTTGAAATGATTATGTTTGTTTATGTATTGATTTAATTAGTTTTAGGTGTAATCGGGTACCGTGTTTGCTAGAAATAAAATTTAACGGAGTTAACCGGGACTTAATGAAGTCATAAAAATTACAAAAATATGTTGAGTACAAGTTTTGGGTGTTTGGACAATTATTGTTTAGTTTATACTAAAACCGTCGTAATTATATTAAACGTACGATATAAATTAAATAAATTTGCAAAATACTGGGTAAATGAATTTTAAAATTTTCTTGATATTAAAATGAGTATAAAAATATGTCGGGACCATCGTGGGGTTTGTCGGACGTGTTAGTCATATTTATTGATCGCGCGTTGACGTTTTAATTAAAAGTAATTATACGTAATACGTCGAATGTAACAAAAATATTAATTTGATAAACCTACGAGTGGTATAGTATGAAAATGGAAATCTGATGATATGCAGACTATTCCTAGTCCGTATGCAGTGTTCCTACTGATGATGCATGAATTTCGCAGTCAGACCAAACCGGTTACGCGAATATGAATACCCGTAAACTACGTTTACGCTGAAATGAATAATGAGCATGAATAGTGATTCCCTCCCGGGGATGAATAGTGTCACATGAATAGTAAAATTTCTGAACGCTTCTCGAAGTCTCAAACTGACTCCGAAAACGATGAATAGTGAAATGATGAATAGTGATTGGTGAATAGTAAATGATGAATAGTAACTAATGAATAGTGAATTCTCGGGGTTAGGAAAGTGACCTGAAATTACGGGTTGTGACAGATTTAGTGAGCGGAGGCTGGAGAGGACTGCCACCTTTTCAATATCATCTAACCCGGAGTGAGAGAGACATTAGGAATGTATTGAACTCCATGACAATTGAAACAAGAATCCTTTGAGGGACCTTGAGTGGCTAGGGAGGGTTGTGCAGCGTATCACTGGGTCCATGATACTTTGTCTTCAATGTCAGCAATCAATTAAGTGATTCTGACAGCATATGAATTGACCCGGTTTCTGCCTAAGTTGTAAGGAGGGCTTCTTTCTTTTCACCCTTTATCTTTACATTTCTTTTTCATTCTTCAACCCCTTCAGTGCTTACCGAGACTTCATGACTAGCACCTTGTTGGGTTTGTTCCAGTACTAGCTCCATCTCAGTCGACACTTTTCCCTTATCCACTTTTCTCCTTTTTTCATCATACCTAAGGACTTCTACACTAACTAGTGGATTGTCCCTGGGTAGATCCCTTCGGCTCTCGCGGGATCGTGGGAACTTGAGCCTAACCTAACCATCCTTATAACTTCATACATTAATTAAAATGGTCGGTCTTTGGTATTCTTCCACGATTGCCATAAACCAAATCTTTGAAAAATCTCTCAAAGTTTTCATGATTCTGAAACACATTTTGTAAACACTTGAGAGTTTTATAATTTTCAAATGCTCCCCCTCAACATGTGCTCGGTTGATTGTTTTATAAATTTGCACATGTTAGGAAGAGCTCGCACTTTTTGAATTGATTGATTTTCCAAGAACATGATCATCGCGAGACACGCTTACATCACTAGAAAACTAGCTTGAAATTATTACCCGTCCAGATCACATTCTCAGAAAATCGCTCGAAATCGGTACATTCTACTCACACACGTCCTTTGCGAGACACGCTTACATCACCAGATGAACTGGCTTGAAATTATTACCCGTCCAGGACATGTCTTTTCGACTACTAACTTTAGCTGTCGTCAATTCATTGGTTAAGTCTGAGTCACGCTCACGTGAGATGCATGCCAAATCCTTTTCGTTAGTCCATTCGCTCCCCCTCAATATGTGCATTGATATACAAAATGGTTTAGCACATACTGGAGAGCTTACTTATACGTTCAAATCATTATATTTTATCAGATTTCATATTTATATCACATTCACTCCCCCGATCAAAAATTTCAAACCATTTAAGATTTATGATCCCAAATGATTTAAATAAGTTAGAAAAATGTGGGAGAAAATGTGTCCAATTTTAATGTATTCTGATACTGGAGCATACGATGCTCCCCCTTAAACCATGAGAGAGTGTCACTGCTGACGTTGCACAATGTCGGTAAGGTGTTAGAAATTTGAACAAGTACTCTCCCCCTTAATTAATGACCCGTTTTCTATTTAAAGAGTTGTAGTCATTCAATTAAGTGAAGAGTATTTGTGAAAATTAAGTTCAATTTACCACCTAGTGAGACATCAAAACTCTCTTGAAGAATCAGAGAAGATAAAGAGATTTTTTTTTTTTTTTTTTTTTTTTTGAAGACTTCTCTTCTTATGCACGAAATGACGCACTGAGACGTACATCAGATCGGGTAACATGGATATAAAGTAATCCATGCCGAGGTGAACATCACCCAGTCGGTGGAACAGCCGTCCTTTTGGCGACGTGCTTTCCACAATGTATAGAGCGGGTTGCAGTATGAAGTAACTGCAAACCATTAAGACATGTTTTAACCGATTAGTCGTAACTTCTGCTCGAGCTTCATTTAAAGACCCGTGTCATTATTGAATGACATTTCTAGGCCCGTAAATGTTATCGATAAACAGAAGACATGCCTTGGTGAGACTATTTTTGGTATTTTCTGATTTTTCGATTTTTTTTGGTTTTTTTTTTTTTTTTTTTCTTTTTTCTTTTTTTTTTTTTTTTAAGATATATACAAGAATATACAAGGATATGAGAGGATAACCCTTTACTCCTCCTTTTCCTCTTGAAGACACTTGAGAGTTTCTGGAGATAAGCTCTTCATTCCAAGACGCGGGAGAATAAACTGAAACCTTTCTCTCGGGAGAGCCTTAGTGAAGATGTCTGCTAGCTGAAACTCTGTCCTTACAAAATACAGCTCCACGATTCCCCTTTCAAACTGTTCCCTGATGAAGTGATGCCTGATGTCGATGTGCTTTGACCTGGAGTGCTGAACATTGTTGCAACAAAGTGCAATGGCGCTTTTGTTGTCACAATATAGAGGAATTTTGTTGTATGAGAATCCATAGTCTGATAGTTGTGATCGCATCCATAGAATTTGTGCACAACAAGCTGACATAGCAATGTATTCCGCTTCAGTAGAAGATATGGATGTGCTCATTTGCTTCTTCGAAGACCAACAAACCAACTTTTCCCCTAAAAACTGAGCTCCTCCTGAAGTACTTCGACGAGTGTCCTGACACCCCGCATGATCTGCATCAGCATAAGCCGTTAACTCCATGGCTGTGTCCTTAGGATACTAGAGACCCATATGAACTCTTCCTTGAAGATATCTGAAAACCCTTTTTACTGCTTCTAGATGCTTTTTGGTGGGTTTGGATTGATATCGCGCACACATGCATACAGCAAATAGAAGGTCTGGCCTGCTTGCAGTAATGTACATTAAGGATCCAATCATGCTTCTGTACTTCGTTTGATCGACTGGAATCCCTGACGGGTCTTCATCTAGCTTAGATCTATCAATCATGGGAGTATCAACTGGCTTACTTGAATCGAATCCAAACTTTTTCAAGATCTCATATGCATATTTGGACTGATTGATGAAAATGCCTCCGGGACTTTGAGATACTTGTAATCCTAGGAAGAATGACATTTTTCCCATCATCGACATTTGAAACTTGGAGCTCATCCCTTTTGAAAATCCATCACATTCACTAGGGTCAGATGAAGCAAATATGATGTCATCTACATAAATCTGAACAAGTAGTAGATGTTTGCTTGTCTTCCTGGTGAACAATGTTGGATCAACTACACCCTTTGAGAATCCATGAGCTAGAAGAAACTTGGACAATGTATCATACCATGCTCTAGGTGCCTGCTTCAACCTGTAAAGAGCCTTCTTCAAGCGATAAACATGCGTAGGATGTTCAGCATCCACAAATCCTTCAGGTTGGCTCACGTAGACTTCTTCCTTTAAGTCCCCATTCAGGAAAGCTGTTTTGACATCCATCTGGTAGACTATCATATTTAGACTTGCAGCATTGGCCAGGAAGATTCTAATAGCTTTAATTCTAGCAACTGGAGCAAATGATTCTTCAAAATCAATGCCCTCTTCTTGTCTGTATCCTTTAGCAACTAGTCGTGCCTTGTTCTTTAAAACATCACCATGCTCATCAAGTTTTACCTTGAAGATCCACTTGAGAGCAATAATCATAGCACACTCTGGAGGAGGCACTAATTCCCATACTTCAAGTTGATCAAATTCATGGATTTCGTCTTGCATGGCCTCGAACCAACAGCCTTTGGTCATTGCATCTTTGACATCTTTTGGTTCGACTTTAGACAGTACAGAATTGAAGAAACACCACAATGCATCTGTTGCCAGTTGTTTACGAGTGGATACAGGACGAGAAGGATTGCCGATGATGTTGTCAATTGGATGATCGTTGGTCCATTTTCTGAGATGGTCATGAGGTTGAGGGTTTTAGATTGATGTTGCCGTGCTGTTTTCTTCGTGAGAGGACATGTCTGATGAGGGTTCAGGAGCAAATATGTTCTCAAAAGGAACATCATCGATAGGAGCAAAAGGATTAACTTCCAAAGAATGATCATCTGCAGATTCTTGTTGCACCGGAGAGGATTGAGTATTTGACGTTGTGGGTGATTGACTTGCAGCAGGAGCATTGAAACTGATTGAGACTGAAGCTGGATGGTTTTCTGAGCCTTGTGGAACTTGAACATCCGCAGCGTCAGGTGCAGCTACTACATTTGTGATTGTTTCATTTGTTGGCTCAAAGTATTCGTCAAACATAGGATCAAATAGCTTCTTCAACTCCTCACTCGTTGGTGGAACGAAAGACTCTGCAGGCGTGTGATTCTGTACAAGCCCTGAACTAATTGGTCCAGGTGTCAAAAGTTTAAGATCGGGTCCAGAACTGGTTTGTACTAAAACAGTTTGCTCACTTAGCTCGTCGAACGTGACATGGATGGTTTCCATGACTTGTCGGGTTCTCTGGTTGTAGATTCTGTACCCTCTACGGTCTGGTGCGTATCCAACAAAAATACCTACATTTGCTTTAGCTTTTAACTTTCCTAAGTCTTGACTATCATTAGTTGGATAGCAAAGAGCACCAAACACACGAAGAAATGATAAATCTGGCTGCTTGTTGTAAATTAACTCATAGGGAGACTTCTCATTAATGGGATGAATCAGAGATCGGTTTTGGGTGTAGCATGTAGTTGCAATGGCCTCTGCCTAGAGAAACATCGGTGCCTTTGAAAATATAAGCATGGTTCTTGCAGCTTCTACTAGAGTACGGTTTTGCCGTTCAACGACTCCGTTCTGCTGAGGAGTGCGAGGTATACTTTTCTGATGTGTGATGCCAATATTTTCATAAAAGTTTCTGAGTTGTTGATTGACAAACTCAGTTCCATTATCAGTGCGGATGATTCTGACAGTCTTGTTAAGCCTTACTTGCAGCTGTTTAATCAGCTTAATGATCATCTCTGGAGTCTCATCCTTGGTTCTCAAAAACTTTACCCATGTGAACCGAGAGAAATCATCTACTATCACCATAATATATTTCTTTCCATTTATGCTTTGTACTCTCATTGGACCGCATAGATCCATGTGGAGGGTATGAAGAACTTCCAAGTTGGTGTTGACGGTTTTGGGTTTGTGGGTTTGTTTCTTGCTTTTGCCCAGTTGACATGCAGAGCAGAGATGATCTTTTACATATTTTAATCTGGGCATTCCTCTAACAAGATCTTTGCGGGAAAGATCATTGATGGTACCGAAGTTCAGGTGGTTCAAACGACGATGCCACAGCCATGATTTTGTTTTAGAGGCTTTTGAAAGCAAGCATATGGGAGAGGACTTCAACATTTCTTCAATTGATATGGTGTATAGATTCGTACCCCACCTACCCTTGAGAAGATCTATACCATCCAATTCTCTGACGAAACATGTGTGTTTTCTTAAAGCCACTTCCATATCAGAGTCACAAAATTGGCCTACAGAAAACAAATTGTGCCCTAATCCTTCCACATAGTAAACCCGTAAGATCACACTGTTACCAAACACATAATCTCCATAACCCATAATCGCACCAAAGTGGTCATTCCCGAATCTAACTGTCCCGATAAACTTTTTCACAAAGTTCTTGAGCCGTGAGCGATCCCCAGTCATATGTTTTGAGCAGCCTGAGTCCAAATACCAAAGGACGATTTGTACGACCTGCATTTGAAACCAGACAACAATGGATAACTGAAAATGTGGATCCCCACTGGAATTTGGGGTCCGTTTGGTTAGCACACACAAGTTCTGGAGCATTAGTCTTTTATAATATTTATGCCTCTACAGTGGGAACTACTCTTGAGTTATCAAGGGACCTATTAGAAGGGCTATGTGTTCCTAATGGAAGGATTCGACCCGTTGGTCTCCATTCTTTAATCTTCACAATTTTATGTTCATTCAACTTAGGCAATGGATTCTTGTTTCCTAAACTGAACTTCCTTCCAGTGGGTCTCCATTGATACCCAACCTTAGTGAAGATATTTCCTGTGGCTTTCCAGCTTTTCACATTACTTTCAAGTTTTCCTAACATGCATAATATGGGGTGGTACATGAGATATCAGAGACGACACAATACATTTATCATGATTAACAGAAATTAAGCATTCGTCACATGTTTTACAGACCATTTTAGAATTCGAATTAATTACAGTACTTTTGATACTAGAATCAACATGATTCCATCTAGTCGTTACAAACTTATTGTTCCTAGGTTGGACTTCTACTCTTTTCTTGTGATCACTCTTAGCCGGCGCAGTCCTATCATTCCTTGCATTGCCTTTAGGCTTTGACCCGCTAGCTTGGGTGTCACTTCTTACTCCTGTAGAAGTAGTGATGGGAACATTAGTTTGCTTCACTAACACATGCTTTCCTGATAATGATGTGCTGGGTTCTGATGTTCTTGGTGGTAAATCAAAGGACACATGCTTGTTCTTAATAGTGGACGATGAGGCACCTAAGCTATCCTTTTGGTAACTGGACCTAGGACCCGAGCTAATAGCATATTCTAGCTGTTCCTGGATCCTTTTTGTGAGGACACATGCATAACCTATTGCCTTATCATGTAGTTTTCCTATTCTGTCCTCTTCCACAACCTCTCGAAGAGTGTCAAGTCCATCCCTAAGGTGACTAAGATACATCTGATGGACAGGTCTGTTATTTCTTATGGGAAATGGAATAGGCCCCACATCAACATCATATATTTTTCAAGCAGAAACCTTTGATGAAACACAATTACAAGATGTACATGGCATTTTACCTTTCACCTGAGTCTTCAGATTCTCAATTTCATTTAACAAAGAAGTTATCCTTTCATTATGACTATTTCTTGTAACTTTAATTGAGTCATATAACTCTTTGTAATGTTGTTTAATCTTAGAATTTTCTTCTCGAAAACACTCATTTTCATGATGTAATTTGTTTATGGTGTCTTGATATTGAAAATTCTGAGAATCTGATGACGACGGTTTATTGGTGCCATAAACATCACACTTGTTGGATTTCAATTGGGCAATTTGAGCCCTCAACAGACGAATCGTGTTAGTGTAAGCTTGAATTTTCTCATCCCGTTTGCTTAATTCAAAATACGTATCAAACTCAGGAGCATCCGAAGATGTCTTGGTATTTGATAGTTTACATCTTTCTTCTAAGTGTTGATATTTTAATTGTAAGTTAAGATGTTCAACCTCTAGTTTAGAAAAACGTTTGACCATGTCATCATGGTCATCATTTTGAATTTTTTCAAGCAGTTTCAAATTCTCCCCCTCAAGCTCCACAACATGATTCTGGGTGACATTTAACGCAATAGCATACTCATGAAATTGACAAGCAGACAATGCAAAATCAGTAGCAGTGTAAAATACATCTTGTGCAATACATTTAGCAATCAAGTTGTCATTAGTGATGAGTATGTTTTTTCTTTCAATCTCACGACTCTTAAGTTCTATTGCATATTCATTCATCTCATTTTCCATGTCTTTAAATACTACTTCCATTTCTTTTATTTCTGTGTTGAGGGCAGTTTGCAGCCCTTCAAAATGTTCTTTGAGTAGTTTAAAGAATCGCATGACCTCAGTTAAGTAACACCTTTTTGCATGTTCAAAACACCTTTCCTCCTCAGTAATGCCGATTGGTGTGATTCTCTTCTTACATGTTTTATCGAAATCAGCAAACAGTTGCCAAAGCACATATAAGCTAATAAAGGTTTTGCATTCAGTGGGAAGAGACAAAGGCACCAAATTCCTAGGTGTATTGGGAGGATACACCGTTATGGACGCAACTTTTCTAATGAGAGGGGTGTTGGCCTTAAGTTTTTCTTCCTTAAGTTTTTCATTATCTTGTTTCCAGAATATCTGTTCAGGTGTTAACTTCTTTTGAGGAGAAAACACAGTCAAACGATTTTCCTCACTATAGTCATGGGGTTTGATTATTATTCGTCTGGCTATGCACTCGGGATCCCTCATTTTCTCATTCATTCTTTCCCTTGTTCTCTCACTTATCTCATCCTCCTCTTTAGTGTAGATATGCTCAGGCGGGTCATGATTAGGCATAAACATCACATTAGAATCATTTAATGCAGTTGGGCTATCTTAGCAATCTCATGAATAGCTAATTTAGATTTACCTACATTACTTTCACTATGCTTGTCACTTAACTTTCTGTGATTATACATCATTTAGGCAGTCTGTCTGGTTTGGTCTTGTGTGTACAACTTATCCTCAAGCTTATTCTTTAAGGTTTTGAGTCTAGAAAAATCATTTAAGAGTTCCTTTTCTTTTTCTTTGAATTCTAGCTTAAGTGTAGTCATACACTTTTGTACTTCCTGTTTCTGTTTGACAGACTGTTCTAGCTGATTTTTCAAAGAATTCAACTCTTGTTTTAATGTTTCTTCTCTTACTCTAGACTCTTTAATAAGTGTACTCATTTGACCTTCTAATTTCTGCTCACGTTCATTAAGCTCAAACTTAGCGCGCTATTCATACATAGCTACTTGTTCCTCATATAAGTTTAGCCTAGATATCAAGTCATCATGTGGTGCAAGTACTGTACTTTCACGTGTGCATGCATTATCTATTTCACGTGTAATTTCTACGGCACACAAGTCATCAACAACACAAGCATCATTTACAACAGAAGATTTAGCATCTTGTACATCATGCACATTTTTTGACTCAAATATTGTTCATATGGAATCATATTGCTATTATCCATGTCAACATTATTTGAGTCAGAGACAATTGCCTGTTGTACTTCGATGGGAAACTTTTGTTTATCAACTATTTCATATGTGTCATATAATCTTAGTACCTCAGATATCACAGAAGCATTTGAAGAACCAGCTTGTTGGGATGGAGAGGCCAAGGACGACAAATTGGCCATGAAGATAGTTTGAGCAGTTGGTTCTTCATCCACATCAGAGTCAAATGCATCACAATCATCAGCTTGGAAGATATTAGGATCATTGAGTGCCATATCTTGGACCGGTTGCTCATCCACATCAGCATCAAAAGTATTACCCCCATCACCAGCCAGAAACAACAATTCTTCCTCATCCAATACTGCTCCATTCTCTTGAGCCTGCATCAACAGCATCTTGTCCTTGAAGTAGTCTGAGTTCTGAGGTTGTTTTGGTTGATTGCAGTTTCTTGCAATATGTCCCAGACCTCCACAATTATAGCACTTGATCTGTTTCCCTTACCCCTGGTTGGCATTCCCAGCCCTGTTCTGCATAATACCTCAACCCATGTTTCTGCCAGCTCTCCCTTGCACATTTTGAACCACAATTTTTTCATCCTCCACCATTGCAAGATTTCACGGGTTGGATGAATTTCTTAACTAATTGTTGGTCTGAGGAAGAGAAGCTTTGAACTGTTGAACAAGTAAAGATACTTGATTGGTGAGGTTATCAAGCATTTTATCAGTCTGAGTATAGCCTGAGTAAAGTTGAGGACTCATAGCAGATGATGGTGATAGAAGTTGAGGATGTCCTTGGTTGGATGATGGTTGAAAGTTTGGTACAGCAGTTGCCATAAATGCTAGTGGATCATTGGAAGTGGATGGATTCAACTTCTCTCTTAACACCCGATCAAAGACAGCATGCTTCTCATGTTGTTAAAGATAGGCATACAGTTGTTCATAGTTGGTATCCCTCAGACCTTTGTTGAGTTTGACAGCAGTAACAAATCTGTCCCATTCTGGAGTCATATTGTTCACAAACTTGGAGTTAAGTTGGATGTTGGGCATAGTCACTCTAATTATCCTCATGTCATTTACCAACTTATGGAATCTCACATAGTAGTCTGTAATATTCTCTCCTGGGTTCATTTTGAAATGTTCAAACTCATCATACAATTGAGATTCCCTGTCTTCCTTTGTCAGTTCTGACCCAGCCAACAACATCTTCACATTGTCCCATACTGCCTTGGCTTCTGTATTGAAGTTGATGAGTTTGTAGACATCCTTTGGAAGACCTTGAATGATGATATTTGAGGCTCTAATATCAGCATCATACCTCTTCTTTTCCTCCTCAGTAAGATCATTGTAAGTGCGAGGTCTGTCAATACCAAGTGTGACTGTGCCATCTTCACCAGTTGTTACAGCATCTCTGGTAGTACCCATCTGAAATGGTCCTTCATCAATGGACTTAAGGATGTTTGCCCCATTTTCTTTTCCCAAGCAATAAAGTCGTATTCTTTGTGCCCACGACTCATAGTCTGTCCTATCAAGCATAGGTGGACGGGTATCGGACCCAGCTGCTTGAATATCATCTGAAGCTGTGCTCGTCATTAAGTCAGAAGTTTTTTTTTTTTTTTTTCTAAACCGCTAAAGTGCAACTCAACACAAACCGCTAATAACAAGCCGCTAAAGCTGAGAACCAAACCTCTATCATAAGTCTAACCGCTAAAGTAAACCGCTGAAATAGCTAAATAAACCGCTAAACTCAAACCTCTGAAACACAGACTAAGCCGCTAGTATCAACCCGCTGAACCAGAAGTATCAAGCCGCTGAAGGTAGAACTGCTAACAGTTAAACCGCTGAGGATTAAACCGCTGAACGCTAACCCGCTGGAAAATTAAACCGCTGAGACTAGACCCGCTACAATCTAACCAGCTGATAATTAACCCGCTGAACCTAAACCGCTGGATGATTAACCCGCTGAGACAAAAGCCACTGAACTTTAACCCGCTGATACTTAACCCGCTGAGACCTAAACCGCTGGATGATTAACCCACTGAGACTAAAGCCGCTGAACCTTAACCCGCTAATACTTAACCCGCTGAAACCAGTAAACCACTGCCACAAATCGACAAACCGTAAACCTCTGCCATAAAACGACAAACCGCTAGTTGACAATTTCTGACAAACCGCTGCCACTAGTTGACAAACTGTCCTTTTCAGTACAGTTTGTCCTTTTCCAGAAACGGATAAACTACAAACCGCTATTAGTCAAGCCGCTGGAGCAGAACAGCTAAATATGGTAAGCCGCTAACAAGAAACTAAAGCAGACTGTCAAACCGCTGCGAAGAAACTTTGTACGAACAGTAACCCGCTGGCAAGAAACTCGACAGATCTTCCACAAATAACTCACCAACACTGTTGTGACTTATCAAGAACGATCTAAGACACCTTTATGAACCTAAAAGTACAAGTATTACACTACTTTAACCACAAACCAAAAAACACCCAAAAACCAAACACGAATCTGAATATGCACTACACGAATCTAACCATGGCTCTTGATACCAATTGTAGGATATTCATGAACTAATAAACACAAGATTGGGTGCTATATGGATCGAACTAGGAAGAAACTAGAGAGAGAAAGTGGAGTGGAACCTTTAGAGAGATAAACCAAAAAGAAAAATAAATTGAATGCTTGCAAAGGTCCAACCCTCTCCACATGTGGAGAGGGGTATTTATACTTACATGCTTAGCCTACTTACTTTGTCCCTAGTGGACTGTGGAGCGAGCTGACAGTGGGTAAAGACCCGACTCACTCCACAATATTAATTAACTACTTTACTACTAATATTACTTGTATTACTACGAGCTATTTAATACACGAGAGTGCTCGGGGTGACCGAGTCTTCAACTGAATATTTATATTCCTAACAGTCAAGTTGTAAATTTGTTTGTTCATACCTAGAGTGATTTACGTAGAAATAGGATATTTCAACTAAAAACTTGTTTACGTTAATTTTGACGTAAAGTGTTTTCATATTTTGTTATCATCAAAACGTGGATTTATCGAAAGATATAAATAACATTTTTAAAACATTATTTGCATCAACAATCTCCCCCTTTTTGATGATGACAAAACATAAACTCATTTTAAGTTAAAGATTAATTTTGACAAGTTTTTAGCATGAGTTTATATCCGATTTCTCCCCCTTTTTGTCGAAGCAAAAAGGTTGC
Source organism: Artemisia tridentata subsp. tridentata (assembly GCA_021014915.2). NCBI lineage: Eukaryota > Viridiplantae > Streptophyta > Magnoliopsida > Asterales > Asteraceae > Artemisia > Artemisia tridentata. Next base: position 353,077,282 of record CP139507.1, read on the forward strand.
AAAGGCTCCCCCTTGATGTATACTCCCCCTCGTTTGGAGGACACCAAGGAATCGAGTAATGGTTCTTGCTACAAAACAAAGTTAGATGACACACATACAATATCTAACATGTAGCAACCAAGACAAATATCCAACCATGACAAGATAAAATAAAGAAACTAAGATAATCCAACCAAAAACTAAGAAAATGGCTAAGAAGCATAAAGGATAAAACAACCATACGATAAGCCCATCAATTCATAAAGAAAAATGTCATACATAAAATATGACTACAACATAAACATAAAAACAAACTGCAAGAAGCACATATAAATCTTTAGTGACAAGAGGCCCTAAGATTTTCTTCAATGCCAAAAGGGATCCGAGACGTTTATTTTTGGAAGCTAAACATGAAAATGTTTAGTTGTTTGGTCTATTGGTTGGTGGAGGAGGTGGTATGATGGGCCCTTGTGGTGGTGTTAGGAGGTGTTCAAGGTAGGAGAACATGAAGTTCAATTCTTCCCTAAGGTTAAAGATGAGGTTTCGGTTGTGATGACAACATGCACAACTTAGGCTATATGGTTCAAGAGGATAGAGAATAGGGTGACCCATTAATGGTTGTGTTGGACCCAAGCTCAAGAGGAGTTGTTGGTGATAAAGTGAATGTTAGTGCCAATGGTTGAGGAGGACTAGGTGGGAATAGGGGTGTGGTTGTCCTAATTGTAGAAGAGGATGATGAGGTTGGCCTAGTAGAAGTAACTTTAGAAGGAGCCAATGGTGTAGAAATTGATGAGGTTGAGTTGGTGGAGGGTAATGGTGTATGAATGTCTTCATCATCGTCTAGTGTAAGATCAATGAGAAGTATTTCCTTGGGTGGTTTTATGTTGAGTCTTGGTTTCTTTGCTTTATGTGAGGTGGTAGCAATGGTAGAAGACATGGTGAGTTCATGATGAATGTGGGATGGTGAGGAAGTTGAATACATGATAAGAGCTTAAATAGCCAAATCAAAGGCATGCATGGATTGGTAGGATGGTGAGTTTAGGGAATAGGAATGTTGGAATCAGCTCATGTTTGCAGAATCTAAGGGAAAGGAAGTCAAAAAGTGAAATCAAAGAGTTAAAAACGTATTCCCAGCGGACGGTACCACTAAATCACCAACGGTACCACTAAACTTAGTGGTGTCGTGCCCTATTTAGTGGTGTCGTGACCTACAGTTGACGTTTTTACCAGTTCTGCAGGATTTAGGCTACCTAAATGGGTAATTCTAGGGGTACTATTTGCATCAAATCATATTGCCTCAATTCACTAAAGAATAATCACATAGTTTTCATAACAATAGCCACAACTAGCAACAAACAAAAACATGTAATTATCTAAATTTAGGCTACTATTAAGCATGCAATCTATCAAGTAATATGACCATCTAGAGCATGCAAGAAAAAAAAAAGATAAAATATAAGATAAAAACTAAATAAAACTCATGAGCTAAATATAACCAAGACTTAAGCTTCATTAAGTACCCAAAGCAACCAATGCCAAGTTAATAATCTTAAGTTATGGTTAAGCCAAGCTTGTTAATGTCAAATGGCCGTAGCCAAGACCCCATGAGTAATAGCTTAATAATACTTAAGTTAATAATACTAATTTTGTTAGTAGTTTAAAGCATTGTTTAATCTCTCGTTTTCCCCAACTTCTTGATCTTGTTGCCGATGCCCTTGAGTGCCTTCCCAATTGACTTGAAACCCCCGATGGTTTGCTCGTGCATGGACACTTTCCGATTGTACATCGTCTTTTGCCTTCTCATTACCGCACTTAAGTTGGTGTTGTTGTAAAGAAGGTCGGTTGTTGGTGTGAAGGTTGATGTGTCAAGATTGCGAATGAATGTGTCGGGTGAAGGAGTACGAGCATGAGAGGTTCCTTCTTCATTCACTTCAACATCATCCTCATCCATAGGTTGAGATGATGATCCATGATGAAAGGAGGAGGAAGAGAAACTAGCATCGGAAGTGGACTTACGAGCACGTTTAGACCTTTTGTCACTACGTTGCTTTGTGCGACGTTGTGGTCCACCAAGGGGTTTCATGATGGGATCAACAAGGAAGTAGTTGACGTTATTGAGATGTGGGTAATTAGCCATAACCCAACGGAAGAGAAGAGTAAGCAACATACCGTATGGCATGAGCTTATCGGACCGACTATGAATGTTAGCCATTCTTTTTGCCATAGTATGCGAGGTTGTATGGCTCCTCGTTACTAAGGCAATAGAGCATGCGGGCTAGACCTGTTGGAACATGATCCCGGTTACCCGCAAGAGACAAGAAGTTCTCACGAAGAAGGAGTTCCCAATTTTTGAGATCGGGAAGAATTTCTTTGAGATAGATACGGTTTGGGTCGAGGTGGACTATTGAACCATCACGTTTTTGGTACGTGTTGGTGACACGAAGGATTTGAACATGGTGATTTATGGTTTGAGGATCGGGAATTTCGGTTAGATATGGACCTTCACTTTCATGATGATAGTAAAGGGACTCTAAGGAATGGTCTTCTATGTAGGCACATTGACCATAGGAAGGAACACCCAGAATGTCACCCAACTCGGTGATGGACAAAATGATATTTTGATTTTGAATCCAGAAATCTAGGAAGACATTACCCTCAAGATCATTGAAGGTACGAACACGACTATAGAACTCAAGGATGAAACAAGGACAAATTTGATCATTTATTTTATATAAACAATCAAAATCGATTGTTGGAAAGCATGCATTTATGCCATCCAAAAGAACAAAATAAGCATCGACTACACGACCTTCGTGTATATATCGATGTTGGACTTTTTGAAGATAAGATTTTTGCTCATCAGGAATGCTTGGATCATCGATTAGTGAAGGGATATAGGATTTGGTATCTTGGTAATCGTTACGAGGCATTGTTACCTACAAAAATATATAAGTATATATGTGTTAACTTATGTATTATTAATGATTACATCTCTAGTGTGTGTGCCTATATGCAAACAATGTGGAGGTGGGGTAATCTCGACTCTAAAACAAAAATAATGAGATTACCCAAACGCTCCTAACTTCACTTTTACTCAAACAAATATGCCGAAGAATACATATTAGTTATGTAATTCGATCAATATTTGTGAGATCATGTATGCATGCGAAAACGTTTTTGGTGTGCATCAACATTACACGAAAAATGTTTCATGATCCTAATTGTGTGAAATTTTTCGAAAACAATCGAATTGGGGTGTTTGGAAAATGCGACAATTTGGCGCCAAAAATCTTAAAGTTGAAAAGCTTGAATGTTAATGACTCCTCATCCAATTTTAAGTATCCTAGACATGATTCCACTAAGAATACTTAATCTAATTCCAATATAAATAGTGAAATTCGGACTTAGGTATATAATGTAAGTGGGTTTATGCAAATCCTATGATTAGGGAATCATGTAAGTTATACATTGTCTAATCCTAATCCTAATTGCATAAAATTTTAATTAAAATTGAAAATCCCCAATTCGATTTTATGTATAAGAACAAACCCTAGACTCAAATTAGAAAGAAATTAGAGTTAATTTACTTACAATTGATGTTGGGTAAGGTGTAGTAATTGATAATCTTTAATTGCAATGCCTCAATCTTGATTTGACAAGAGTGTAATTGGATTAGGGTGTGATATTCGGTTTTGATAGCAAAAACAGAAGTTGGTGTTTTGTTTTGAATAAGTAGGCAGAGGGAAAGAGGAAGAAAACAGGACTATCAGATGCACGGTACCACTAATATTTAGTGGTGCCGTGCACTTCTGAAACTGATTTTTGTCCCATTTTGATTTTTAACGAATTAATCTTACTTAATTGGTAAGACTTTTTAAGGCGAGAGGAGAGATTATACCTAATAAACTCTTTTAACAAAAACGACTAGGCTATATGACAAGAGATGACTTTTAATATTTCCGGGGAAATACATAAATAGTCATTAGAGCGATACGAGGTATGACTTCAATATTTCCAATGAAATATTTACATAGTCATAAACTCTTCTACAAGATGAGTACATTGGGGGTTGAAAAGTGAAGCTAGACGTGAAAGGATGACTTTGATATTTCCAAGGAAATACGTAAATAGTCATTAGAGGGATGTGAAGGATGACTTAATATTTCCAGTGAAATATTTAAAAAGTCATGAAATGAGACATAAGGGATGACTTCAATATTTCCAGTGAAATATTTAAGTAGTCATAAGAGGGATTTAAAGGACGTATTTGAACGCATGGGAATTGTGAGATTCACGGAATATGTTCCATCATTCCTAGACCTAGACGAAGATAGTTAGAGGAATCTCGTTTGAGAGGTTTGGTTAAGATATCGACGATGTTGTCCTTTGAGGGAAACTTTTCAATAGAAATGTTTCCTCTTTGGGCATTATCGTGATGGAGGAGATGACGTACTTTGATGTGCTTCATACATGAGCATTCCATGGGGTTCTTGTTCAAGTCAATTGCACCTCGGTTGTAGCACTTCATAGGAATGTCATTGAGATGGATGTCACAGTCGATTAGAGCTTGTTTCATCCATATTACTTGTTGGCACGCCTTTTCGGCGCTTACGTATTCGGCTTCGGTCGTGGAGATAGCAAGAGTCGTTTGTTTCTTGGGGAACCAAGAAGTTTGACAACAACCCATGAAGGTACAAACGTCACTCTTACTTTTTCGATCCACATTATCTCCCGCATTATCATAGTTCGTATAGACAATAGTTTCTATACCAATCCCCTTGGGATAGTACAATCCCAAGTGTATAGTGCCTTTAATGCATTGGAAGATACACTTAACCGCTTCAAGGTAAGAATTTTGGGGATCCTTCTTAGAAGCGAGTACAGGGGCAGACACTAGACATGATATCAGACCTACTTGCCGTTAGGTAGAGTAAACTACCTATCATGCCCCTAAACTTAGCACTATCCACGTACTCACCTTCATCATCTCTTGTGAGATTCGTCTTCGTGGACATAGCCATTTTCATTTGTTAAGAATTTTCTAAGTAAAATTTCTTATACACACACACACACACACACACACACACACACACACACATATATATATATATATATATATATATATATATATATATATATATATATATATATATATATATATTAGTATAATTAGATTTTAGAAGATACTATCTTCAAATAGTATTATATGAAGACTAGGGAAGAAATTTAATTTGCTCATCATGCTAATCTCAAACTTGTCACGCATGATCTTTGAATGATCATTGTACATTTCTGGACAAGTTGAGTCTAATATAATTGTCGTCGACAACTATTTAAGCAATGATGGGATGTGAATTTTGTTTCTTCATGAAAAGTGTGTTATCAACCATTCACATGGTATATTCATGTTTAAGCAAAAAAGCCTTTAATATGTCATACCAAGCTTTGGAGGCTTGTTTAAGATCATAGAGAGCTTTCTTGAGTTTATAAACTTGATATTATTTTTATACATCAACAAATCCCGGAGGTTGTACTACATATACCTCCTTGTTGATAAAACCATTTAGGGGTGCACTTTTCACGTCCATTATGTTAGTGCTCACTAAGTTAGATTCTAATAACTCTACATGCTCAATATATCTAATAATGAGGAAGTTTTGAGAAAGCGTACCTTAGCCTTAGGTGTTGCCTTTTAAACTAGAAGACGTGACTACCTTTGTTGTAAGCTAAGTAAGATGAGACTAGACTTTGATTTTATGTCATGAGATTAGTGCACTCACTAATCACAACCCATTCGTCGGACTCCAAGTCGATTCACAATCATATCTATCTAGCAAGATAGAAACTCAAACATTTGGTCCCCAATATCTCATGGGTCCAAAGTTGTTAGTGTTAAACATCCCATGCATTTGTAGCATTTGGTTAGGATGTTGGAACGGAGGACAAATTTCCCATGGTAAGTAACTTTGTAGTTGACGGTTATTCCAAGTTACGGGATAGTTAATTGGATAACTTTGTCTTCTAAAGTTACCTCTCGGTAGAGGAGTTCTTGACCGAGGCTTAGGAACATTTGTTTTTCTAGGTGGAGGAGTTTTTGATCTAGTATCAAATTTTACAAATCCAAGTCCGGGGGTTGACAAAGGTTTGTAAAATCTTTTGACCTCCTTTTTATCAGTGCTAGGTACTTCAACATTATTAACTACTATGTGGCTCGGTTTAGAACGTAAGTTATTTTTTAAAATCGACCCTGTTCTGACTTTAGCACCAGACGTTACCACGGTACCACTGATTTTAGTGGTGCCGTCTGTACCTTTAATGGTACCGTCCTCTGCTATTTCAGATTCTCCAGATTCTACAAATTTTACTTGTTTAGTTTCACTTGTAGAAGCTTTATTTGGGTCAAATCCTAAGCCTGCTCCGGCACGTTCACTATACCTAATGTTTTCAAGCATGTCATTAAGTGTTTTTGTTCCTTTTTCAAACTTAATGATCCTTAATGCATTTTCTTTGAGTTTTTCATTCTCTACTCGAAGACATATGCATGACCTACATCCAATATCTATTTCTTTATTTTTCTCAAGTCTTTTTACATGGTCTTTTAGTTCTAAAATTTGCACTTCGAGTTCATGCAATGTTGCTTTTAGTGTTGTATTTCTAGTTATGATTTTAGAATTTACTTCACATAGTTTATTATATTCATCATATAGTATATTATCATCTATTGACGAATTATCATCACTATAATAAGAAGAGTCAGAATGTACCTCATTTGACGCTTGAGCCATAAGACATGTTTCGTCGCTGGGCTTCTTCTCTTTTTCTTTACCGCTATCCCTCCAAGAGCCTCCTAAAAAAGCTCTTTGGTTGTTGGTTCTCGATGGTTTAGGACATTCTACAATGAGATGATTAGGATCTTCGCATCTAAAACATTTCCTATCACAATTTCCTTTCTTCTCATCTCGGTTCTTTTGGAGCTACTTCTTTTCATCACGAGGTTGTCTAACGAATCTACCTCTTCTCCTAAAGAACTTCTTGAAATCTCTAACGGCTAATGCATACTCTTTGTCTTCACTTTCGGAATCCGAACTTTCCTCATCACTAGACTCCTTTTTGGCTTTCAATGCTAGAGATCTAACTCTCTCGCTTTTGCCTTTGACTATGTCGGAGTCTTTCTTGATTATCATTTCATGAACCTTCAAGTTTCTTGTAAGTTCATCAAGTGATAATGTTGCCAAGTTCTTTAACTCTTCAATGGCGGTGACCTTTTGATGTGTGTGTGTATTGCTCTAATTTTTATAACCACGGCAGCGGCTCCAAAGACTTGGTGCGCGCGTGATGTGTCGTTGTGGTTTTAGCAGTATTCAAGTTTTAAATTTATATTTAGCCGACTTATCAATAACACACACTTTAATGAGCAATGTACCCAGTCAGTATAAATATAATGGTAAGTAGAGTGTCGATCACTAAGAGTGGAACGTATTATCTAGTTATTCTAATCAGTATTTTAATATCTTAAGTTAGCTGTACAAACTAATCTAACGCAAGGGGGGTTCAGCCTGAGAGACTGGCACGGTTTGGTTATGATTAAATATAAACTAAACTAATAGGCATGAATCAGCGATTAGCACACACGTACACAGATAAATACTTGAGACAATAAGAAGACCTGTCCTGATAATTAAGTAGCTTGTCACTTGTTTTATTGCTAGTTTTATATGAAGTGTATAGTTCGATGCAACGCACCGAGATTTAACCCTTTCTCGTTGGATCTAATCTTATCAGCGAGTAAACCCTTAATGATTACTTATGTCTATCCTTTTTATTAAAGACACGCTAAAATAAACAGGCGAGGAAGGGGCATGGCGACCCAAGCAATGCTCAGCTAGACACAGAGGTTATCAATGCACTAATAAAAGTCACCAAAGACATCAACATATAAACTTTAATTAATGGGAAAGCAATTTTAAGGGGTGCCCATGGTTTTCCGTAGTCACATGGAATCGGCCCATCAATCCTGATGAATTAAAGTGTACTAATACAATAAAACAAAACTACTTAATGAATTAAATACATGCAGGACCTTCATACGGCTCTTGTATCTTCGTTTAGGGTGTGTCTTGTGCTGCTACTTCGTCTGAATTCGGCTCTAGGGTTTCTTCGGTCTTCGGACTTGTTGTGTAGAATCGAACCAACTAACCTTTGAAATTCGTCTGACTTTGGGGTATTTATAGTTTCTGTCTAAGGGTTAGATGCGGCGCATTGAATAAGTAGATGCGGCGCATTGACTTAACTTCGCGTGGGGTCCAAGATTAATATATTCAGGAATATTCGTACACCGCCAGAAGATGCGGCGTAACTTCATTTCTCTATGCGGCGCATGTCCTTTGCCGTCTTGGATTATAACTTGTGAAATCTTGATAGTGATGCGCCGTATGTAAGAAGTAGGATGCGGCGTATCTGGAGCAGAATGATCTTGATCTTGTACATTTCAGTAGACTCTTAACTTCTTGCTTGTTTTGCTCCATAATTAGTCCAAAATCGCCAAGTTTCACATAATACTTGTTTTTACCTGAGAATTACAAAAGTAAACATTAACGTATCAATTCTCACAGATAATATAATAAAACAAGTCAAATAAATAGGATAAATGATGATAATAAAATGTACTTATTAGGATTTATTTTTATACTTAAGCATGTATTCATTTTTGTCATAATTGCACAACCAAACACTTAACGAATTAGAAATAAAATAAAATATTTTGATAAAAGCAAATCTAATCGTTTAACTGTCCAGTCGTGACGAATATTCTATCATAAGCTTGGCAAGTATACGCATCTCCCCCACTAAAGCCAAGGAATAACAAGTCTAAAGCGGTAAAAAGGGTTTGTAGGTTAAGGGTTAATCATTCTTCTTAATCTCTATCGATCTCAAATTCCAGAAAAGGCGACTAAATCACAAATACATGATCGAATCCACGAACACGATACTTGCAATTGCTCAAATCCTTAACTCGAATGGGCTAAAGATAGGACCAAGTAATCTTTACCAATAATATTATATCAAAAAGGGCGACAAAATCATAAATACATAGCCGAATCCACGACTACGATACTTAAGATTGCTCAAATCCCTAATCTCAATAAATCAAAGGTTTGGATAAAGAATAATGTAGGGTATGGATAATATTTGGGATACGAATTGGTGTAAAATGAAAAATAAACAAAACAAATAAATTAAAATCCTAAGTGTGGTAAATTTCTTTCCCAACCATCCCATGAATAAGACTCATATCATTGAATAACTCACGCTTTAACACTTGAAACACACGCTTTAGGTAGACACGAATTATACTCAACAAGATCTCAATCAAAGAATAACCTTAGTTGGCGTTCCCATAACGACCAACTCCCATTCAATCCATAAATATAATATATAACAAATAGTGGTGATATCGACCACTTAATACAAAACTTTACATGAGTTGGTTAAAACAAACTTCCAACTTCTTTCTTTTTTCTTTTTCTTTTCATTTTTTTTCCATTTTTTTTTTTTTTTTTTTTTTACACTACAAACATAAACATAGATGTGTAAAATTTCACCTCATCACTATAATGATAACTCTGGATAATTTTTTCATATTATTCATGACTTCAGAAATAACGGTAATAGTGAAAGTAGTAAACACACGAAAAATAAACTCAAAGATATACAATATTTACTTTCACTTCAATTGCATTGTGCAATTTCCTGACTCAACCAAAGATAATGAATTACGCACGCGAACACAGGTAATGTAAGGAAACACACTTTGCCTAAAGCAATTAACCAACCACGGATTTTAATCTACAGGGTAGGCTAAGGTGTAAGGGTGTTAACGAAACATTATAACAAAGGTGTAAGAAACGAAAGGAATGGCTCTGAGTGTTTTTCTAGGGGTATCTTACTCTAAAAGTGAGAGTAACAAAAGGGTTTGTACGGGGGTTAACTAACCAGTGTAGTTAGTTAATATCACATAACATATAAAGGCTATTTGGGTGAAATCCTAGAAATTTACCAATTTAGACAAGTCATTCCAATTATGTAAATAATACTTATTATGGTGGTCTCGAATAGTATACAAGCCAAGTTCTAAAGTTTACAAGTCACCGGCACACTCATAGATTTGTGAATTTTGAAAAGTTCACAATTTTTGAAATAATGTTATGTGTGCAGCTATGTAATTTAGACTTTGAACAAAAACATGCTAAAAATTTTAAATTTTGATATATTAAGCGCATTTTAAGCATATTTAGAAAAAGTTTAGGACAAGTAAGTGTTCTAATTCTCCAATCCCCCCACTTAAGTTAAACAACGTCCTCATTGTTTGTATAAAAGATTAAAAACTGGAAAATAAAAGAATTAGAACAGAAAAACTCCCCTGAGATTTGCTCGGTATGATCCTCCATTATTCGTATAAGAGCAAAAATCATCTTTCTTGTGGATGAGAACGTTTAATCGTCATATTTGATATATCCACAGGAAATGCAGGAATCTATAATACCATTCAGACTTAAACACACCTGAGTTAAGAAGGTTCAAACTTGCATAATACATTAGTAGTTAGTAAAAATAAAACTTAAAATTAAATTGAAAATCATTAGGTCAGTCGATACGCCGTATCTTATGGAAGAAGATACGCCGTATCGAGCCTGGAATAAATACGAAATAAAATAGAAGATGCGTCGCATCCTTAACCAGGGATGTGTCGCATTAAAATACTGACAGAAAGTTTTAAAGTCAAAAGTAAAAATGCAGAAAATTAAATAAGATATGACCAGTGCATGAGATGCGTCGCATCTTAGGATGGAGATGCACCGTATCTTCTGCGGGCCTGACAGACTCGATACAAAATCAGAAAATAAAATAAACGATAAGCATGGGTTGCCTCCCACGAAGCGCTTGTTTTTGTTCGAGTCACGAGCCTGACTCCACCCTTATTTACCGTGTAATAGGGTGTTGTTCCCCCCACTTGGGATCAAGTACGGGTGATAGGAGCAATAAACACGAAAAGAGTGTAAATTTGCTATTAAAGATGGAAGAAATAAATAAAGATCATACCTTGGCAATATATGTACATCTTTCCTATCCTTACCCGGTTTGGTTGATAAATTGGATGACTTGACCATTCCATCTGAAAGAATAGTGTGTTGAGGAAAAATTAGTCTCCTTTCTTCTTGGTTAGTCTCTTTGGTAGTAAGGCGTCCCTTGACTTCCGCAGAAGATGAGAAAGGGTCTTTGGCAAGTAAAAGTTCGAGTTCCTCTATATCCTTCATAGGGTCGAAATCATCATCTTCATCAATCATAGCAATGTTTAAGAGCTCATCACCAAATTCTTCCTCGAGCTCCACCAAAAACGGGTTGATCACAGGTGCTTCATGTGCTTCAATAGGTAGTGTAATGAATTTGAATTCATCATTCTTTTGTTTTGCAACCTGTTTAGGAAAACTAGCAAGATTATTAGTAACGGGATTAATAATATTAAATAAATTTGTACCACTTTGTGTTGTAAGTGACTCCAATTCATCTTGTGAATCTCCATCTTCAACTAGTGGTCTTGCAATTTCAGCATCGTCCCGAATTTCATCCTTAAATAAGTAATCCCAGATTTCTTCAAAATCCCTCGTTGGGTCAAAATCTGGTTGAGGTATGTCATCATAAACTATGGCGTCAAATGGTTCGAAATCAAAATTAGAATAATTTTCATCTTCATCCGATGGATTGTCTAATGGTGGTAATACAATCGCAGAATATTCTTCAACGTAGGGTTCCGTATACACATCATCTTGTACAATCTCCGGAGAAAAAGTACTATCAATAACAATTGCCGGAATTGGTTTCACGGTATATGAATCTTCTTCATCATCATTTGACATACACCAAGTGTGTTGAAATGGCAATTTGTTTATTTCTTTCCTTGACTTAACCATTTCCAGCAACAAGTATTCTTCCATTGTAATATCTGGATCGTCCATCTTCCTGAAATAAAACTTACTCGTGCAAAAGAAGAGTGAAACAATCAAAGTAAAATAAAAGTTGCTGATATCAGTAGACGATGCGCCGTATCCAGAAAGTTGGATACGCCGTATCTTATAATCGTTAAAATTTAATCAGACTTTTATTCAGAAAATAGATACGCCGCTTAGAATTTTAGAATGCGCCGTATCAGTTAAATTATCAAAAATCAACGTATCTAATTTTAGCAAATATAACCGATTTTTGATTTAGAAGATGCGCCGTATCGATAAAAATCGATGCGTCGTATCTGTTTAATAATTCGAAAACTGTTTTTAATTTAAAATAATAAATAAGCCGTATCTGTTAAAACAGATGCGTCGTATGGCGTTATCGTTTAGAAAAATTTCTTATTAAAAACAGAATACGCCGTATCTTGGGGAAAGATGCGCCGTACTCGAATTTATTAAACGCGTTGTATTTTGTAAAAATTAAACGCAATACACCGTATCTGTGAAAACAGATGCGCCGTATCGTTTGAATCAGCTCAGTACAACGATAGCAAAATACAGAAAATAGAAAAAGAAAAACAAAAATAAAAACAAACGAAAAGAAACAAAAATAAAGAAAATAAAAACACACAAAACAGAAAATATGCAAATAATACAATGAATGAAAATTAACTAATATACAACGGAGTTAGCGGTTAGAAATTAAAACCTAATTAAAATACTAATCAAATTAACAGATAATAACAATTCACTCCCCGGAAACGGCGCCAAAAACTTGGTGTGCGTGTGTATTGCTCTAATTTTTATAACCACGGCAGCGGCTCCAAAGACTTGGTGCGCGCGTGATGTGTCGTTGTGTTTTTAGCAGTATTCAAGTTTTAAATTTATATTTAGCCGACTTATCAATAACACACACTTTAACGAGCAGTGTACCCGGTCAGTATGAATATAATGGTAAGTAGAGTGTCGATCACTAAGAGTGGAACGTATTATCTAGTTATTCTAATCAGTATTTTAATATCTTAAGTTAGTTGTACAAACTAATCTAAAGCAAGGGGGGTTCAGCCTGAGAGACTGGCACGGTTTGGTTATGATTAAATATAAACCAAACTAATAGGCACGAATCAGCGATTAGCACACACGTACACAGATAAATACTTGAGACAATAAGAAGACCTGTCCTGATAATTAAGTAGCTTGTCACTTGTTTTATTGCTAGTTTTATATGAAGTGTATAGTTCGATGCAACACACCAAGATTTAACCCTTTCTCGTTGGCTCTAATCTTATCGGCGAGTAAACCCTTAATGATTACTTATGTCTATCCTTTTTATTAAAGACACGCTAAAATAAACAGGCGAGGAAGGGGCATGGCGACCCAAGCAATGCTCAGCTAGACACAGAGGTTATCAATGCACTAATAAAAGTCAACAAAGACATCAACATATAAACTTTAATTAATGGAAAAGCAATTTTAAGGGGTGCCCATGGTTTTCCGTAGTCACATGGAATCGGCCCATCAATCCTGATGAATTAAAGTGTACTAATACAATAAAACAAAACTACTTAATGAATTAAATACATGCAGGACCTTCTTACAGCTCTTGTATCTTCGTTTAAGGTGTGTCTTGTGCTGCTACTTCGTCTGAATTCGGCTCTAGGGTTTCTTCGGTCTTCGGTCTTGTTGTGTAGAATCGAACCAACTAACCTTTGAAATTCGTCTGACTTTGGGGTATTTATAGTTTCTGTCTGAGGGTTAGATGCGGCGCATTGAATAAGTAGATGCGACGCGTTGACTTAACTTCGCGTGGGGTCCAAGATTAATATATTCAGGAATATTCGTACACCGCCAGAAGATGCGGCGTAACTTCATTTATCTATGCGGCGCATGTCCTTTGCCTTCTTGGATTATAACTTGTGAAATCTTGATAGTGATGCGCCGTATGTACGAAGTAGGATGCGGCGTATCTAGAGCAGAATAATCTTGATCTTGTACATTTCAGTAGACTCTCAACTTCTTGCTTGTTTTGCTCCATAATTAGTCTAAAATCGCCAAGTTTCACATAGTACTTGTTTTTACCTGAGAATTACAAAAGTAAACATTAACGTATCGATTCTCACAGATAATATAATAAAACAAGTCAAATAAATAGGATAAATGATGGTAATAAAATGTACTTATTTGAGTTCATCACCTTTGCTCTCCATTTGGGATGCAGAGCCCTAAGAAACTTCCTAACATAGTTCTTGTAAGAATAACCTTCATCAAGAGCTTTAAGACTAGTAATAATAGTATTAAATCTAGCAAAGGCATTATCAATAGATTCATCTTCCGGAATGGAAAATTGTTCATATTGTTGCACAAGAAGATCTATCTTGTTCTCTTTGACTTGATTATTACCTTGATGAGTGACTAACAAAGTTTTCCAAATTTCTTTTGCCGTGTTACACATAAAAATTCTTTCAAATTCCTTTCTCGGCAAAGCATTATAAATCATCATTTTAGCCTCATCATTTTTGGCTAGTTTTCTTTAAAGGTTATCACTTTGTTTATTGTACGGAACTATTTCATCCCTTTTAGTTTCTGGATTCTTTTCAATCGGTTGAAAGTCACCTTCGGTAATAATATGCCAAAGATCAATGTCTTTTGATTTCACATACGTTTCGAATCTTGTTTTCCAATATATAAAACAATCGGTTTCAAAGAGTGGTGATCTTTGCATAGATTTCCCTTCTTGATATTTGTCAAAATCCATCGATCGATTCAAGTTTTAAAATATAATTTATTTTAAAATCTTGCCTGACGTGGCTCTGGTACCAATTGTGGAAAACTAGAAGGGGGGGGGGTTGAATAGTTTTACCGGTTTTTAATTTGTTTTAAAACTTTACTTTTGAAAAACTATGATTCGATTCTTTTGTGAAATCAATTAACACCAATATGAACACTAAACAATACTATCTAATATAAACAATAAATATAAAGAAATGAGATGGAAAGATCAAACCGGGACAAAGATATTTATAGTGGTTCGGTCACGAAGCTCTTCTTCGCCCTACTCCACTCCCCGAGTACCAAACTCGAAAGTTATAAGCACTATGTCAACAAGGCTCCCTTCAGGCGGAGAAAATCGTACAACGTCGCTTATCCTTATTTTTGACATTAAGCTAAATGTTGAGTACTAATCTTAACTAGTATCAATCTACCACGATCCACACGATCCTTACTAAATCACATAATCAACACACTTGACTCGATCTACCCAATCTACCCTTGATCCACTTGATCAACACACAAGCCCACAAGCTACAAGGGATCTCCAAGATCTCAACAAGATCACAATGATCTACTCTCACAAACTACACAAAAGAAAATCAACTTGGTGTATGCTAGGATACAACAAGTATGTAACAAGTGTTACAAGTGCACTAACTATAACTACGACACTTTGTATCTTCTTTGATACTTTGTGTTCTTCTCTTGCACTAGTAGAGGAATGAAGGTGATCACTTGGTTGGATGATTGGATCACTCTTTAAACAAAAAAAAACTAAACTAAATGATCAAAGGAGAGAAGATGTGATAAGAGTTTTAAACTCAGAAAGTTGTGTGTGAAAAAGGATGCCCAAAAATTGTGAAGAGGGCTAGTATTTATAGGCAAAAGAAATTTTCCCTTTATAGGGTCACAGTACCACTAAATACCACACGGTACCACTAAATTTAGTGGTACCGTTCCAGACATGGACGCTCCAATTTTTGTTTTTAGTGGTGAAAGTTTATTTGGGGAAGTTTGGAGCTGATTTTGGGGGAAATAATAGCTGTTATGATTTTTAAACTTATTTTTCAATAAAACATTTCTTTATAATTCAAAAATAACTTGTAAGGTGTATTTTTGAAAAAATGTTTTTTCACATTAAAAATGTGAAGTTTGAAACGCAAATTCACTTCTTTAATCATTTGTCAGGTTGTAAATTTGTTTATTCATACCTAGAGAGATTTACGTAGAAACAAGATATTTCGACTAAAAACTTGTTTACATTAATTTTGACGTAAAGTGTTTTCATATTTTGTTATCATCAAAACGTAGAGTTATCGAAAGATATAAATAACGTTTTTAGAACATTATTTTCATCAACAGAGATCACCGCCTTCCAGATTTCTTATGAAGCATGTGTGTCTCCTAAATGCAACCTCTAGATCTGCATCACAAAACTGCCCAACTGAAAACATATTGTGTCCCAACCCTTCGACGTAGTAAACTCGAGTGATCAATTAATTCCCAAATTGAAGATCTCCATAACCCAGAATAGCTGCTACATGATCATTTCCAAAGCGTATAGTTCCCATAAATTTCCAGACGAAATTGATCAGTAGCTTCATATTCCCGGTCATGTTGACGATCCAAAGAAATATTTCGATAACCTGTGAAGAACAGAAGAGTTTGTATTTGCTACCCATTTTGAATTTGGTTCCATGGGGTTAGGGGTAAAATCCGGATCACACTCATAGAAGTTTCTACTGGTTCAATTTGAACAACTTTCAATTTGCCATTCAGGAGTATGAACTCTCTACCCGTTGGTTTCCATACACAATACATAAGATAGTTCTTAGGCATTTGACTACTAGTGGTTGACCTAAATCGTGCAATTAGTCTTCCTATTGATCTAGATCTAGCAATAGTTCTTTTTGGAACGTTCTTCTGTTTAGGCGTAACAGGCACAGTTTTATAAACATAATCATCACAAATATCATTAGATAAACATTTCTTGCACATTAAACAAACAGAGTCATTACATGCATTAGAAACATTACTTTTAAAATTACATTCAGATGACATATGTCTCTTATTACAAAGCGGTAAATTCCTAGGGTGTTCTTCTACTTCTTCAACTTTATTCTGGCCTCTACTCTTAGAGACAGGTGAGACTCTATTGTTCCTTGTATTGCTCCTAGGCTGTAGTATACTGCTCCTAGAGGTGCTTTCTAATCCTGTAGAAGGTA
This sequence comes from Artemisia tridentata subsp. tridentata, assembly GCA_021014915.2. Classification (NCBI taxonomy): domain Eukaryota; kingdom Viridiplantae; phylum Streptophyta; class Magnoliopsida; order Asterales; family Asteraceae; genus Artemisia; species Artemisia tridentata. The sequence goes on from CP139507.1 coordinate 353,094,263, forward strand.
AGGCACACGCATAAGGGTTTATATTGTTGTCCTTAGAAGTTGTTGTAGCATTCCTAGACTCTTTAGGATTATCTTTAATGCTCTTGTCACTTGTCCCATATGTTTTAGATGTGGAGGCAGACGCAATAGTGGGACTAATCCTATAAAGACCAGGTGATATAGCTTTTGGTGTGTCGACAACCGCTTTTCCATTATCAACAATTTTTTCTTTTTCATTTTGCTTGGGCAAGGGTGTTGGAGTGACTGGTTTTGTCAAATCGTTTTTCACATCGACCTTTGGAACAGATTGAGAAATCGACATTTTTGGTTTAACAACCGGTTTTGAAGTATTTGGTTTGTCCGAAGTTGATGGTTTTGCAAACTTAGTATCCATACCCTTCCCTTTTTGACTTTCTAGCTGAGCTCTCAAAATATCATTTTGTGCTTTCATGTCCTTGTAGGCACGCTCATACGACAGTTTGTCATACTTGCATTCCTCGGTTTTTCGATCAAGTTGTTTAAAATATGACACATTTTCTTTTTCAAGTTTTACAAGAGCATTTTCATATTTTGAAACAATTTCAGATGTCTCAGCTCGCAGTCTTTCATCGTCTTCAACAGAATATGTTTGTAAAATAATGGACATAATATCAGTGGACAGAACTGCCTCTAAGAGAGAATCATTTAAATTTTTCAAAACATTGATTTGCTTAATAGATTCATTAGCCTTCTTTATCAGGGATTTGTGGTCCTTGACAAAGTCAATTGTTTCAGTTAAAAATGCTTTTTCAAAATGAATTACTCGAGCATTAATGTTATTAATTTGAGGAGAAAATTCACTTTCAAGAATCTTTTTCAGCTATAAATGAATAGTTAAATTCCAATTGTTCTCAGTTAGTCTCATTTTAGATTCTAAAGTCGTTTGAAGTTGCCTAATTCTGGTTTTAATATCATCAAGAAATCCTCTGGCAGCACTTGTGTTAAAAGTACTGTTTGAGGACATCTGTTCCATTTTGGAAAGAGATTTGGAAGCAACTAATGGTTTAGAAACTAGTTTTAAGATGCCTCAGTTTTTGGAAAACTCATATGTTTGATTTTGTGGAACAAAAGTAATTCCAGAAAGTTTGTTCAGATTCTTGTAATCAATTGATTTCTAGACAGGATTCTTTTGTTTCATTTTAGTTTGACTCTCTTCAGCAAGTTCTATTGTTTCCACATAATCACGAACAATAGGAGGATCATGTTTGGTATATATAACATTTCCATTGTACAAAACATTCTGTTCTTTCTGAGCTTTCTTGAGATTGCAAGGAGTTTTGTTCCCTAGAGCCATTTTTGTTATGTATGGTAAATCAGATCAGTTTAACTAGTAATCATATAAATTGTTTGACTTGAATGACCCGTTTTAACCAGTAAGTTTTCTAGTTTTTCGATCATATGTTCTGATTCTATAATTTTATCCAAAAGTTTATCTTCTTTCTTTGCAAAGTCCTTATTCAACTCATCCCATTCTTTTTCAAGATTGGTATAAGCTGTTTTTAGTTTTGAAAGTTGGTTTGTTAATTCAGAAATTTCTTGTTTTAAAGAGCTAATGGTTTTTGCTGAACTAATTTGAAGATCATCAAATTTGGTTTGCAATTGCCTATCTTTAACAAGTAACTTCTTATAACCAATTTCAAATTCTGACTCGCGTTTTGTATCAATTTGAAAACTTTTTTCATTTTCCTTGTATCTCTCAACCTCAGCGGTCAATTTCACATTCGCGGCCTTAACATCGCGATTGACCTTTTTCGCTTTCTCAATTTCAATACTACAATTTTTCAATAATGATTCAAGTAGAGCACGTGTTTCCTCATCATTCGCAGCATGCTGTGAAACTGAGCCTCCACTATGATTCATATCTGGAGTTGCCGAATCAATATTGCTACTACTCGACGTATCCAGGTATGTATCATAAGTGGGTGCTGGAGTCTCATAATGTTGTTGCTCATGAGGAGACATATCAAATATATCATTATCGTGGCATGTATTGAAGGTTGGTACCTCAGAGAGTACACTGGTGGCATAAACAGGAGGTGTGTCAAAATATGTGTCATACTTAGCCTCCTGAAGATTTTTCATAAAGATGCAGTTTGCATTGATATCCTCTCAATCTTCCATTTCATCCATGAGAGCCATAAAATCATTTTCCTCAACGTTCAATTGAAACCCTGCATCTTCCTTCTGTGCCAACAGCAACGCTTTCTGCAGATACGCAGTATCCTTCTTTCTCGGCTTAGTAGGACAGTTCCTAACAATATGACCTACACCTTGACAATTGAAGCACTTCATTGGAGTACCCTGATTCACATTTCCATAATTCCCAACAACTGGAGCTGCCACATTCCCAATCTGAATACCCACTGTCTGATGCCCAACATTCTGACCCCTCTGATTTCCAACAAACTAACCCATCAGATTCCCTCCATACTGACCCAACTGATTCCCTGCATATTGTCCTGCATTCTGCATTTTCTAATTACCCATGTGAAATCTAGTAGCATATCCCTGCTGATTCCCAATAACTCCAACCATTTATCCTCCTTGACCCATATTGAAACTCGGTTGAGCAATCTACTTATTGCGAGTGTTCGATGAAATCCTTTGATAGTTGTTTGTTGGTGTAGAATAGCGTCCTTGGAATTCCTTTGTCAAATAAGGAAATTCTTGTGTCAAAGCAGCAGTAGATTCATCATTTTTAGTGAACTCTAGTTCTTGGAATTGTGGGTATTGTTGTTGTGGAATAACATGTTGTTGTTGTGGGTAGAATTGTTGTTGTGGGATGACAGTAGTTTGTTGTGGAATGTATTGTTGTTGCATCTAGTTGTGAGTGGATGATGATGGTTAATGTGGTGTGTTCACTGGTAAAGGTGTTGGTGTGTTAGCAATGAGTGCGAGAGGATCATGCCTTTTAGCAACTAATTCTGCCCTAACTTCATTTGCCTCAGCTTGGTTCTGCTTTAAGAAGTCGTACAGCTGATCATAGTTAACTTCATGCAAGTTCTTTGTCTGATAAACAATGGTGACGTATCTTCCCAATTCTGGTTGTAACTCGTTTAGAAACTTGGTGTTGTCAACTATGTTCTTCTGTGTGAGGTTGCGTCTGGATAAGTCATTATGATCTTACAAAACCTGTGATAGTACGACTCTATTGATTCACCAGCTATGGAAGTGAACTTGTGTAGTTCCTTGAGCAATTGTGTTTCCATTTCCTGCTTCCCGATGTCTGTCCCATACATTAACCTCTTGACTCTTTCCTAAACTGCATGAGCACTTCCTTCACTATCCACAGTTGCATAAGTTGTTTCAGGTAGCCCGAGAACAACTAGATGAAATGCTTGATCATCAGCTGCAATTTGTAGTTTGTCTTCCTCAGTGTACTCAGCCCCAGTCTGATCTTTGTAGAATGGTTATACTGGGTGAGGGGGGTTCCATTAGGATCTCCAGGGTCTAGGACTTGTCGTGGTTGAAAGGGTCCTTCCAAAATGGAATTGATAAGAAGTTTTCCATTTGGTTTGCTCTTAAGATAGCGCATCATACGACTAGCTCACTGTGAGTATCCACCCTTTGATAGCATGGGAGGTCGGTTTTCCGCACTGGCTTCGTGAATATCTTGCTGAGTTTCCATTGATGAATGATAAAGTTGATCTTGGATCGGTTCAACAATGTAGGAGTTGTGTTTGTTGTAAGTTGATGCAAGTTGTTGTAGTGAAAATTTGGTCTGAAAACTTGTCCATAGTCGTAAACTGAGTCCTTACTCGTAAGATTAGGTCTTAGTCGTAAAGTCTGTCCTTACTCGTAAGATTTGGTCTTATTCGTAAATTTTGTCCTTACTCGTAAGATTAGGTCTTATTTGTAAAGGTTGTCCTTACTCGTAAGATTTAGTCTTATTCGTAAAGGTTGTCCTTACGCGTAAGATTTGGTCTTATTCGTAAAGTTTGTCCTTACGCGTTAGATTTGGTCTTATTCGTAAAGGTTGTCCTTACTCGTAAGATTTGGTCTTATTCGTAAAGGTTGTCCTTACGCTTAAGATTTGGTCTTATAAGTAAAGGTTGTCCTTACGCGTAAGATTTTGTCTTATTCGTAAAGGTTGTCCTTACTCGTAAGAATTTGAAATAGTATCTTACTAACTTGTCCAAGTTAGCGAGATTTCACAAGTCGAAGTATTCTACAAACGTATCCAAGCTAGGGAAGTACTGAGTAATCCTTGATGCACGAAGAATCTTCAACAGGAGCAAGTTCGTAAAGCTTATTCGTAAGATCAGTTCTTACTCGTAACACTTGTGATTATTCGTAAGATTGGTGCTTACTCGTAAAACTGGTGCTTATTCATAAAAACTTGTGCTTACTCGTAAAAACTGGTGCTTGCTCGTAAACTAAGTGTTTTGACCTTATTCGTAAAAAGGGGTTTTGACCACTTATTCGTAAAATGGTCAGATTTTTGAAAATCGTTGAACACCCACTTTTTGACGTTTTGGAACCATTCTTTTTGCCAAATCTCACTTATAATCACTAAAGCTTCAATAAAAACAGCAACTTTAACACTAAAACACATAAAAATCAAAACTTTTTGAAGAAAAACTCACTTTTTTTTATAAAAAAAAACCGCAACTTTTATGCAAAGTTTTAACAAAAAACGATTTCCACACACTCCTAAATCATTGTTAGGCGATTGATACCACTTGTAGAACCTTAGATATCAACTCTATCACGTATGTATGAAGCTTATATGGCACGATATGGTGGTACAAGAGAGATGCGTATGATATGCTTTGAGAGAGAATGAGAGGAAGAAACTAGAGAGATATTATTAAGCAAAACACACACTTACACTGTAACACCCCAACCCGACAAGGGTAGAGATGTCACAGTAATGGTTTCATATCAGATCAAAACAAAGCATACATCTATAGTAATACAAGAATTTTCAAAGGTTACAAATGAAATACAGAAACTACAAGGCTACAAAGCGAATTCCAATAAACTCTAATTCTAACATAATACTAACTTCTAATCATTTCTAATCCAGAATGGCTATCAAGTATTCTAAGTCCAAGGTACTCTCCAATCATTCCCAGCTTCCCACTAAAACCTGCCGCAGGAAAAGAAATGCGGTTGAGCTACGAGAGCTCAGTGAACAGATATACGGAAACAAAGCAGTAATACAGAATAATGAACAGTAATTGAAGTACGAAATCAATCAGAGATAAGGTATAAGTAAATGGTAACAGTAATGAAGAGTACAAGTGTATAAGGTGTAGGAAAACAGCAATCCACTACGAGCCCAGTAACAGTAACAGTATCAGTATAATCATGTAACCATATAATCATATAGAGGGGAGACCTCTCAGTAAACCAGTAATTATGAGGGGAGTCCTCAATCAGTAAATGGAGTGATCAGCTCCCAGTATGTGAAAGACGTGTATCGCACACACCATCAGTCACCAGTAATACAGTAATCAGTAATCAGTAACAGTAACAGTTCTAGGATGCATCCATACGCCCCAGGTGGCCATAAACCTCCCAACACACCAAATAAAATACAGTCAGGGACGGAACAGGTCATCACTCTCCTGCCCTAGAGTCATTCCATCGGTGCATCAATGACATGGTCATGAAACCCTCATGACTAGTTATGGCTCGTAGTATCAAACTGTGGGTCAGTGGTCAAGTATCAGTATTCAGTATTTAGTTTAGTTTCATAGGTCAATATCCATTTCAGTATATCAGAAAGTTCATATCAGATGGTTCAGTAATAGAAGGGTCGATATCAGTAGGTTCAGTATAAGAAAGGTTCAGTATCAGTAGGTCAATGTCAAAGGTTCACAGAAACAAAGAACATGGCAGTGAATCAGAAATCAGAAATGAGACGAAGGCACCTTACTAAAGAAGGGCATAATATCTGTACCTTATTCGAAGCAAACAAACAAGAAAAGGAATGTCACAAGATGATCACTCCCGCTTCACAGAACCTATACAAATTGAACACCAAGTATTACTTTAAGTTCATATGAATTTTAGTATGCTTTCCGTTTTTAGTAACCTTCTAACTTTAGTAAGTTTTCCGTTTTAGGGAGTTTTCAAATTAGCAAAATTTGTCATTTATCATTAAGGTTACAATTTAGTCCGGTTAATTTCGTTAAAATGGTAATATACGCGAAATAGGGTTTATTATGATAATGTATGTAAGTTATGGTTTTAAAGTGTCTAAATAATATAGTATGGGGTGATATAGGAAAATAGGCTACAATAATATATGTTGTACCAATAACAAAAAAAATGATTTACCCTTATTGTTCCTTTGATTTGATTCGAAGTAGACACAGAAAGAAAAGAAAAGAAAACAATCATGCAAATAGTCTCCTCTTCTTCTCGCATGTACACATATTGAAAACGAACATTGTATACAAGACAGCCCTATAATCACCTTAATTTACTCACTCGAAAAACAACTCATGAATATTCTCAAACCATGCCCAACGTGTACACATATGGCGCAACCTCGACATATACTTCACGACACAAAACAACTCGCGACACCCTCTTTTGATGCGAAATGAAACAGAAAGACACAAGTATGTTTACCCTTTCCAGCCCCCTTCGACACAGTAACAGTACGCATGATATTCACAGCCCTTTCGACACACTCTTAACCCACACGACTCACTTCCTTTTGCATGAATTAGACCCAAGTAACAGCCCCCATAGTGACCCATTAACACAGCCACACGACTCCACAAAACCATATAAAATCATGGACCTTTCACTCTACTCGACACCCTCTTATTCACTGAATGGTGCTCGAAAATAGTAACAAAACAAGCAGGTCTGTTTACTCTTTTATTTAGTTCGAAATGGGACTGCTTCAACAGCTTTAAGGTCGTGTATCAAACTAAGCAAAATACCCATACGCTACATGTGGAATTTAAGAATTACGAGGCATGAATAGGACTGTTCGAGTAGGTTTTCACAAGTTTTAAACACTTAGAAATATTTTGTAATTATGCACCCGGTTTGACTATTCGATTAACACATGGATCGAGTTGACTTATTTTAAGTTTGTATACGTTAAGATGTAGTGTTTTTGAGTTCTTGTGGTGTTTCTATACGTACGAAAATGGAATGTCTTAATATACTCAAGCATATTCATGTATATTTAAACCATACGTTCGATTAAAAGAATATGAAAATGCATGGTTACTTGTTAGCGTATACATGAGATGTTTTAAAGTTTATGAAACTTACAAAGGCGTGAGAACGAGCTGTGGTACGTTGGAACGCAGTAGGAACGTAAGAGTTCGCTAAATCTTCAAAACGTATACATATAAGAACATGTACTCGTTCGACTCGAATCTTGAAACCCGATGGACTTGGCTTCTTCTAGCCTTCAAGGCTTGATGAACTGAGTTATAGATGTTCTGTATAATATTGTGATAGTTTTAGAGTTGTGAAAATGAGACTTATGCTATTTGGTTATATCAAGAACAAGAAGAATAGTATTTGTGATTTGTTAAAGTTTGTGGGAGACAAGCATGTACTTGCTTCCTGATTTCCAACCACCATCAAAACAAGAGGCTGTCATAAGGGATGGTAAAGCTCTGAAAACGTGTGGGCAATAAATAAAGAATCGATAAATAAAGAATTTCGTATAAGTGGGGATTTGATTGAATATAAATAGGGATAAATGGGGATGTGATTGATTTGAATATAAATGGGGACACAATTCATGGTGATTGGCCGAATTATGGTGAGTAGTTACCGAAAATTTGGTGGTGGTTATAGAGATTATTAGACATGATACTTACCAAGCTTAAAACTCATGTGTGTATCATTATATCTTAGGTGTCTTATATAATGTGTGATATTATATATATAGAAAATTAAAATGTGCCGACTTCTTATCTGCATGGGATAAGGATTTCACGTTTGCAAACTTTAAATCATAACGTATAGTTTATTTAGGTTATGGATTTCTTAATTCTTTCATACCTTTACTTGTGTTCTTATAATTCAAATTTTCTTTTCGAAGGGTAAAATGGGAATTTCAGATGAATGTAAATTTTGGGTTTTACATACACACTCAAGTACACACCTCAAATGACACATTTTAGGTGTGTTTATAGTTAGATACATGATGCCCTAAAGGCTTGCTTATGGGCTTGGATGGGCTTGGATTGGATTGGAAATTATATAAAAGACTAACATATAAATACTAACCTATTAGATTAGTCCAACCCATAAGCCTATTGACTATTCTATTATATATTCTACGACATATTACAAAGTTCCTAATCTAGAATGACCAACACTTTCTATTAAGGCTAACATTTTACAATGACTATTTCTCTCAAAATAGAGATCTTCACAAGCGAACTGTTAAATGGGCAATTGAAGAGATTTCTAAACTTAATACTCAACTCTCTAATCAGACGTTACTCTCCATTAACTTTGAAAAGGACAATGTTAAATTAAGAAATGATCTTGTTGAATTAAAAAAGTCGATTTCTGATAGACTCAAACGGTCTTCAAAAACTTGTATCACATGTCAATCTCATAACGTCGAACAATCTCATTGATGATTTTCTGATAAACATCCTATCCAATGATGTTATATTGACTATTGTACATCAGTATGGTCTTACACATGTTGAGTAATATCAAAATCTGCTAGAAAAACAAAATGCTGAATTTGGAAATTATTTCGAACGAAAAGAAAATGAGAGCTATCATCTAAATTTCAGTCTATTTCAAAAACGTGAAGAGCTTGAATTTGAACAAAATAAAAATTTAAGAAAATCACAAGAGCTTCAAAATGAAAACACAATTCTTCGAGCTAAGCTTGCTGAATTGATGATAGATAATTGCAACTCTGTGCTCAAAAAACAAAAAATTTCAAACAGCAACATAAGCAAGCTCAACATCTTGCCTAAAAGGCATCAGTCTAAAACATCTCAGAAACTGAAACAAAAATATGTTCCAAAAAAGGTATCACTACGAGAACTACAACAGGAACACAAAAACTATTGCATATCTTGTACATCCAATGAACATCCATGTGTCTGGGATGAAGAGATATCATTCGAAGATCTATTAGATGATAATGTTCTTACCACTAACAACTCAGAACCCATTTTATGTGGGGATCCAAGTCCAAAACAAATGTGTCGTCGTCTATGTCTTCATGTACAGATTTAACGGATTTGCATATGGATCTTCTCAACTGATATGTCAACCATGACTATGGCTTTTGAGAGACTCGCTCTAGAACCTGTGCTTAACCCGATGGCTTCTAATTACAACAAATTACCCGAGCTTAACACTAAGACTTCTGGATACATCAGTTCAGGACTCGTACCTAAAGAAGCTCAAACAACAAATTGTGATAAGCCTAAAGATCAAGAACTGGAAAACTTCTTTGAGTTAATGTTTGATGAATATCAAGGTGGAAATTTGAAAAATGCATCAAGACATCATTCCGTTGCACCCACTCAACAAAATCGACAACCATAACCATAAGATGCATCAACAACTGTCGAAGAGGAAGCACCAACTACAACAAACTCATCTACATCAACTACAAAAACACCAGTCATTGAAATCATTCTACCACAAAATGTTGCACAAGAGCAGAACCAACAATATCAAGATGAACAAACACCAATCCATAACAATGAAGAGTCAGAAAAATTCAACAATCCATTTGCTACTCAGTCAACGGGATCTGCTGAATCATCTTTCTGAGCTAACAACACGGATTTGGTAACCCCACGGTATCCTTCAGAACTAAAATGGACAAGAGACCATCCAATCCACCATGTGCTCGGCGATTTACAACAGCCAGTAATGACAAGAAGCAGACAAACAACAGATCCAGAACTTTGTATCTTTGCACTTGCTATATGCATGGCTGAAGAACCAAAGAACATTCGTGAAGCAATGGCGAATGAAAGCTGGATTGAAGCGATGCAGGAAGAACTTCTACAATAAGAAATACATGACTCTTGGGGAAAAGTTGAACGACCGATCGACAAACCGGTTATCAATCTCAAGTGGTTATGGAAGAATAAAAGAGACGAAGAAATGACTGTAATTCACAACAAAGCTCGTGTAGTGGCTAAAGGATATTCTCAAGAAGAAGGGATAGATTTTGAAGAATCATACACGCCAGTGGCAAGATTAGAAGCAGTTCGGATATTTCTAGCCTACGCAACTCACAAGAACATCACGGTCTATCAAATGGATATCAAGACAGCGTTCTTGAATGGTACTATTAAGGAAGAGGTTTATGTGAGTCAACCCGAAGGTTTTGTTGATATGGAACATCCAGATCACGTATACAAGCTAAAGAAGGCCATCTGCGGTCTAAAACAGGCTCCACGGGCATGGTATGATGAACTATCTTCATTTCTACTTTAGAAAAACTTCACAAAAGGTATTGTTGATCCAACACTTTCTACACGAAAATACCACAATGACATCTTGATCATTCAGATTTATGTGGATGACAACATTTTTAGCTCCACTAATCTAAAACTTTTGTTAGTGCAAACGTTACGACGTTTAATCTATACAATGTCTTCATGTTTTAATGATGACAAACATGTAACTTGTAGTACATAACGTAAAGTGCACAAGTTACTCGTTTACACAAATCATCAATGTCAGAACGTATCAACATCTCTCGACGGCTCAAGTCTACATCACTTAAGGTATGAACAAACTCTATACCAATTTTGTTAAGTGATCAAAGAAAATATTTTTGTTCTTAAACCTCACATTTTTTAAATGTGACAAAATATTTTTACAAAAATAAACTAGATAAATTGTTTTTGTATTTATAAAGAAATGTTTTAAAGGCAAATAAATTAGAATTTCAAATTTGAATTTCAAATTGGCAACAGCCATTTTTCCCACCTAAATCAGATAAATTTTCACCAGATAAATTCTCACCACTAAAGGACAAAAAAAGGAGCGCCTTTCGGGACGGTCCCGTAAATAGGGCGACGGTCCCTTAAATATAAAGGACCGTCCAACTTTAAGGGACCGTCCCCTGCTCCTCCTAGTGCCTATAAATACTGCACTATTTTCTCAGAAAAAGGAACCCTCTTTGCACAAAAATATTCTGTTCTTTCTTCCTCCTTCTTTGATCAATATAACTCTTTGGTATGTGTTTATAAGTGATCCCGTCATCCTCTATCTCAAGTGCAAGAGAAGAGCACTCAAAGTCATCAAGAATCAAAGTGTTATAATGTAGTCCACACACACACACATAACTTGTGTTACGATTATCTTCTTTCCCCAAACTCTTTTCTTTGTGTATATTGTAAATTTCTTTATCTGACTTGTGTGTGAGTTGTGATTAGGTGTGTTAGGATAAATACGCACAAACATGAAGTGGTGTATCTAGATTAGAACTTTGTGTTAGTTCTTGTGTCAGTGTGTGAAGAATTGGACTTGGTGTGAGTCCGTGCGTGAAGACTAGGACGGGGTGAAGGTCCGTGAAGACTTGGATTGGGTGAAGATTCAATTGGACGGGGTGATCATCCGTGTGAAGATTAGGACGGGGTGGTCATCTTTGTGAAGATTGGTTCTAGCTTTGATTAGGACTCGACATTCTGCTTAGTGTCGTTAAATTGGTGTAAGCTTTGGTGTACAGTTTGCTCCGCCTAAAGGGAGCTTGTTGACTAGTGAAGTAACTCTCGAGTTGGGTACTCGGGGAGTGGAGTAGGGCGAAGAGGTGCTTCGTGCCGAACCACTATAAATCATCGTGTCCGGTTTGCATTTTCTCTTGTCATCTCTTTACTTTCTATTCTTGCATTTATCGTTTTACATTTATACTTGCTTTAAGTTTTTGTGTGTGTGGTTTATTGCTTAGACTGTGATTATGCAAATACATAATGCAACACCTATCTAAAAAATGCCACTGTCGGTGGTCCCTTAAACAGACTGACGGTCCCAAACATATATGGGACCGTCAGTACATATATGGACCGTCTGTAGAATCTGAACAAAACTAACTGTAATCTCTCTTACTTGTTCTGTGTGTCTGTTGTTGTAAGTTAGATATAATTATACATAGTTGTTATAAGTGACATAATCACTATTCATATTTAGTCACACTTGATCGAGAATTTGATACGAAACATTTAAGATTTTAATTAGGAACGTTTTCACCACCCCCCCCCCCATCTACGTTTCTACAACTTTCAAAAGAATTTTCAAATCTAATGAAGAGCAGATTTGAGATGTCAATGATGGGGGAACTAAAATATATTCTTGGACTTCAAATTCATCAAACCCCAACTGGTATCTTTCTAAATCAACACAAATATACCTTAGAAATCCTTAAGAAACATGGAATGGACAAATGTGATCCTTCTAGTACCCCAATGGCTACTACAACGAAACTGGATTCTGATTTAGACGGGAAACCAGTTGATCCAAAACTATATCGGAGCATGATTGGTTCTCTCATGTATCTAACAGCCAGTCGACCTGACATTCATTTTGCTGTATGTTTATTAGCGCGATTTCAGGCAAAGCCAACAGAGAATCACCTCAAAGAGGTCTTTCGATACCTTCGTATGTCCGTCGACATGGGTATTTGGTATCCGAAAGGATCTGGATTCGATCTCATGGCCTTTTCAGATGCTGACCATGCAGGTTGTAGAGGCACAGCCAAAAGTACGTCAGGGGGAGCTCAAATTTTGGGAGAAAAACTAGTAAGTTGGTCTTTAAAGAAACTAGAGTGTACCGCACTTTCCACTGCAGAAGATGAGTATGTATCTCTATCGGCATGTTGTGCTTATGTACTTTGGATGCGCACACAGCTCAGAGATTATGGCTTTTACTTCAACAAAATACCTATGTATTGTGATTCGAAGAGCGTCATTGTAACACCCCAACCCGATAAGGGTAGAAGTATTACGTTATGGTGACATATCAAAGAAAACACAAGCATATGACTTAATTATTACAAATGAATTTCAAAGGTTACAAAGGGAAAATCTGAAATACAATGTTACAAATGAGAACAACAATAAATTCTAAGTTTGAAAATGTAAACACTTCTAGTCATCTCTAATCCAGAATAGCTATCAAAGTGTAGTCTTCTAAGTCCAAAAGTACTCTCCCCTCATAACCCAGCTTCCTACTAAAACCTGCCGCAGGAAAAGAAATGCGGCTGAGCTTAAAAAGCCCAGTGAACAGATATATATATATATATATATATATATATATATATATATATATATATATATATATATATATATATATATATATATATATATATATATATATATATATATATATATATATATATATATAAACGAAGCAAATGATAAAGAACAAAGAATATAGTATGGTACAATGGGGATAATATCATAAGGTATAAATAAAGTGAAAGGATAAAGTGAGAGATAGGACAGTAATCCACCACGAGCCCAGAAACATAACATATCATATCATACCATATCATAATCCATAAGTAACCATTGTATTCGGAGGGGTGACCTCGGAATACCAAATGTAGCAGGAGGGGAGACCTCAAGTAACCATAAGTAACCATAGAGGAGCGACCTCTCAGATATGTGAAGGGCGTGTATTGCACACAGTACCAATAATCCACAAACAGATAACAAATCTAGGATGCATCCATACGCCCCCGCAGAAATCATAGTGGCCATAATAAAATAGTGCGCATATCATATAACAGAAAGGGGACGGTGTGGAACATCACTCAACCACACTAGAGTCATGCCATTGGTGCATCAATGACACGGACATGGAACCCCCATGCCTAGTGAAAAATGGCTCGGGTATCAAACTGGGAGTCAAAATCATATCATAATCAGAGTATCATATCAAAAGGTTCATATCATAAGGTTCATATCAAATATTTCAGAAGTGCATATCAAAGGTTCATAATCAGAGGTTCATATCAGAGTTTCATATCAAAGGGATCATAGCAAAGGTATCATATCAAAAACTATCAGATCAAAGGTGTATAAGAAGTCATGAGAAACCTTAAGAGAAAGGTCAGAATATCTGTACCTTAGACCGCAAGTGCGAACATAACAGAAACATAAAGATCGGAATCAAACTCCTTCTTCAGCAAATCTACACGAATACATGATCGTCTTATTATTAATATCTTATTTAAATCAGATTACTTATTTTAGTCGGCTTTCCGTTTTTAGTAACTTTCCTTTTATAGCAGCTTTCCAAAAATAATAACTTTTCCAAAAATAGTAAGTTTCCAAAATTAATAAGTTTCCCGTATTAATGTAAATTGACAATTTAATAAACTTTAAGGTTCAATATGATTAATATGATAGTTTAGGATTAATTATGACAACTTATAATAGTTTTGGGTTTAAAATGTCAATATATCAAAGTCTAAGGTCTAAGATGTAAATTATGTAATATATGACCAATACTCGTTTTAGCCGATTAGATGACATGTTTTAACATGTTTTCGACACAATAGAAACCCGAGACCCTTCTTTTGTTTTCAATCCTATTCGGCCCATATATACGTGCATGTTTTAACATCTTAACTCGACACCATTTTCACACGACGCCTCCTTTTTGCCCAGCCCCTACGACGCATAAATAAATCCTTTTCCAGCCCATATCTCATGCACACGCCATGTATAAAAATAACAATCCGCACACACCTTTTTCGACTTTAGACCAAATCGGAACGCACTCCACCAATCTAGTCGAGACACACCCTTCTCGACACATTCACACTCATTACGGTACACACACTCACACACCTTTCGAATTCACTTCAACATCGAAATACCTCTTTACACAAAGCCTAATGAGACACTACTTGATTACTACCTACTGGACAGAAACACGAGTCTACAACATCCAAAATAAGTCTAACCTTTTTTTTTTTGTTTAGGACCTACATACGCACTGATCACACATTTTATTCTTGTTTATTAATCCTTACAATACACCAACTATTCCATGCATGCAAAATACTCGAAACACAATCTAGAAGATCATACCCAGTCCAAACTCTTCTTCACAGGTTAAATACTTATGTTCCTCTTAATTCGTTTAGGTTAATATCAGATTCAAACGTAACATAAAGATTAAACGTTTAAAGTGACCAAAAATGTACGCCTATAACAGTTGGTACAAATGGCAAACCGAAAATAATTTCGACACAACCGTGGTTCGTATATTCTTGATTTTATGAAGCCTAACCATTCGCATACAGTTTCAGTGAAACAAGTACTTATCATTTAGACTAGATCATGATCATGTATTATAGTTATTTTTAGGTTATATGTGTCGATAGAATAGAACACAAAAAGTAGATATACCTTGGACGATAACTCGAATCTGAAACGAAGACGGAATTCAAACTCAAACACAACACGAGCATGTAGACCAGTTTGAATACAACGCATGTACTCAATCAACGACCCACACAAGGACTCGAACCCAGTTCCCACCTCTAACCTTCTGCCAACGACCCACATTCTTAGCCCCAACCGTACACAGCCCTTACACGAACCAATCACGAACCGTAACCCATGAGTGAACGAACCTGAAAGATGAGCCCAACTCCAACGCGAATCGTACCCGCACTCTATAAACGACACTCGAATACTGGGTTGCAATAACTCGACCTCTATTTAACCACAAGCTATCTTCTTCATACCACTTGGATATTGAGAGAAAAGGCACAGCCGTCTTGTGAAAGTTTTTTTCTAGGGTTTTCGGTGAAATGTGAATGGGTATAGGTCGATTCATATAGTGAGAATATAAGGAAATTATGGCTGAATTATTGCCGAGTCTTGGGGAGCATTGATGACCCAATCTTTTCTAAATATAACTCATAATATTTTCGGTTTATCTCTTTTTGACTATCAAATCGGGTGGCATTTATAAAGTTAAGGAAATGGGTCGGTTGTTGTTTTAGTTTTTTTGATTCTGTTATCAAAGTTGTGAGAAGTGGAGGATATATGCTTTAAAAAGGTGAGTGAGTGGAGTTATCCACATGGATGTGTCGTATACTTTGAATGATGATTGGAGAAATTAAAGGCCCAATTTGTGATTAATTGACCGAGTGTCATGGGAGGTATGATAATCAAGGTAGACTTACCATATTTAAAAAACGTGTGTGTATAATTAATAAAATGTCATTCGATCCTATACAACTTAATATGTCGTGTATTTTATTATGGCAATAGAGATTTCGGTTCCATATATCTTGTTGCAAGAAAACGTGTGAACTTAATAAGGAAAATGGAATTATGGTTCTTATCACAAAACGTATGGAACAAATTTTATAAAGGGTGTGTGTCGTTTGTTATCACATTAGAATTAGATTTAGTAACTTAGTTTTATTTCATATAATGACATATAATCACATAAAATATAGTTTAATATTTTTATTTATCAATACATAACTTAGGCTAAAATTTGAATTTCCAATTAAAATGCGATTACGGATTTTAGGGTTTTACAACTCTTCCCCTCTAAAATAAAATTTTTGTCCTCGAAAATTGAAGGGAAACGAAACGGAAACACAACGGACTGTGAACAGAATGGTGGATAACTTGTTTCTCATGACTCTATCTCGTTGATCAAATAGCTTCGGTTTCCTCAGAAAAGACATATCGCTCAGGATCCAAATCAAAAGAATAATATACCAAACGTAATAGATGATAATCGTATCCCCTCAGAAGGGATACAAGGAAGATGTAGGATTGACGGATATTTCATCCGTGGAAGACAAATCAGATGAGAACGTGTTGAATTGTAGCAAACATGAGAGTAATATACGTGTTTAACTCTTCAGATTCTCAAATGGTCTCGTCTTCAATATAACCTTTCAAAGGTATTGTCATAAACAGACATGTCTTGTTTTCTCAGAATCCAAAATCTCATATCTTAATTCAGAACAGATCATCATGAACAGATTCATCGAACGTGAGGCGTATATATAGCAAAACATAGGTGTATTCCTCCGTAGTAATAGATTGAATCCATACTTACGGAAAAACAAATTGTTTGATAACATCAAACGGCAGAAAGCTCTACAACAGAACCTAATATTCTTATCAGAAGCACATAGGTCAACAACCGCATGTCGAGTATCCAGATGTATCAAATCGTATAACGATGAAGGCAGATTAAGCGTATAGGTAGAATGAACTAAAAGTCTTACTAAACGCAGATAATCTCAATCAGATATTAGAATTTCTAAGGTTTCTAAGGCACTCCTCAAAATATATTATGATCACAATAAGTGCACGTTATATGATGTAAGTATTATCACGTTGGCCAGGCGTCATAATACTAGTATCACATAAATATGCCCTCATGATGACCATACTTTATTTTAAGTCGTAAAATAAGCAACTTATCTTAATCTCCTAACAGTCCTTCTACCTCCTAGGGTTGGTCCGAATCAAATCATCATTATGGATTCGAAAACAAAGAAATAGATCGCATAGATATCGTAACGGAACTTAATAAGTATCATCAAATGAAGCACGCCGTCAAAAACATCAGGTCTTCCACAATTCATCAAAATTCTCATAACAAAACCATCATCCAACATACGTAGAATGAACACAGAACGGAATTACTAACAGCGAACTTAAATTATACAAAGGGTCTATTATCATGTAACTGAAGCTTAAATGAGTCAAGCGGAAGTGAATTACGTCATCAATAAGTTCATCCTTCACAGAATCGAATCATCCAAACATAAAAGTTTGCTTCAAAATCCGTTCATTCAGATACACAATTTCCAAAATTTCTTCCAAGTCCAAGTAGTCAGTCAACGCTTGTCCATCTGATCATACGGTGAAAGGAATTATGAACTTAAGTCTGGTCCCTCAAGCCTTCGGCACTTCTTCTTGGAATTTTGGTGTAGTAACGTGGATCTCTGACATGATCATTGTGCATCCTTCCATCCGCAAGTCTGCTTCTGCTCTCAATTAATCTTAGTACAACTAAAATGAATAGAGAAGTAAGACTGCGTGTCTTCGACAGGTCTTCAAGCACTGCTCAAAATTCGCCAACTCGATTACATCCTTCTTCTATGTCCGCCACTACCTTTGTTTTGCAAGAATGTCTTCCAATCTTCAAGGTGAATACCGCTGCTATAAACTGCGAGTTATGCGTTGAACGGTTCATCTCCTACAGTCTGGTTGTCTTGATGCCCAAGCTATAATCTCCTAGTGCTTTCTATTACGATCTCTGAACGCCAATCAATTTTACTCTTTCAGAACAAAGGGTCATTCTAACTTAATACAAATATAATCTCTACGTTCCTCTTTCGTCTCTGAACATAACACAATGTCATACTATGACAATTTGTCCAAACACTCGCGAAAACATGATTCTATTAGCCAATACAATTGGCATCATTAAAACTCCTAATGATCACAACAAGTACAAAAGCAGCTTCAGGAATCATCTTAGGGAAACTTCATATTTACTTCACATCACCTATCTTCCTCTTCACGAATAAAACTGAAATGCTTCACGGAGGTTACTCTCAGTTAGATAACCCCCTTCTTAGAAGTTCTTGAGGTTGCTTCTTCAGTCCTTCAAACCTAAATGAGGCCGTCTGATACGGAGTTTCAAAGATAGACCCAATCAATCATTGACACGCGGAAATGGATAATGATTACGGATAGTGATACGGTTAAGTTCACGATAGTCGATACGCCGTCGCATACTTCCCTCTTTCTTCTTCATAAACCAACAGGAGCATCCCAAGACAAACACTAAGGTGAACAAAAATCATATTCCATCTGCTCCTTCAACTTCGATGGCACAATGGTTTTGTCAACTGAGATCAGTTCAATGCCAACTCTAGTTCCCAAGCTGGAGGGAATACCAAGAGGTTCATCAGAAAACACCGGAAAAATTTTGTATAACAAAATACTTCCAATGCCAGAGCTTTTCAAGGGTGGATACTAATAGGTGTCAGGAGAATCTTGACAATCAAATGAGATCAGAGTCTGCACTTCCACAGCAAACATTAATCTTAACAGATTGAAGTGGTTGAGAGCCATCATAACAAAATAGGATGAAGCAGATTGTTAAAGGTCACATATCGGATATGGTAGTCTATGGTAGCTTTATGAGGGGCCAGCCAATCCATAACCAAAAGACCTCAAAATCAAATATATCAAAAGTAAATGGATTCATAGTACGAATACGGTCGTCAACCAGACGGATAGTTCATATATCAGAGTCAAGTACATGGTTTATCAAAGTGTTGAGATAGATAAGCGAACAATTCAAGGTGTTGGGATTCTGTTTAGCTTCTTAGCATAAGTGGCAGGTAGGGTGTGTATCATCGGTAATACGAACATCGTAAGGTTGTCAAAAGCGAGACGTATGGGAAATCAGTTGTCAGCATCATCATGCTTAGTTAACAAATCCATATTGAGATAATATCAACATCATATTCTTCCAAAGGAACTGGTCGGCAAACAAAGTTCATCATTCGAAAGGAGGGAACAAATCTCCATATATTCATGGTTAATAATTTCCAGAGTTCTCATAGGAGTGGTAATGGATTATACAGAGTTAAGTAGTATCAGATGATTCATTTATATCCAGCAAGTAATGAATTCACAGAATGTGTCAATCACATATGGTTGAATGACCTTCGGGATGGTCGGAAAGGTATCAATCTGTTTATCAAACAGATCGGAATTGGAGATCAAAATCAAAAGGTGAAACTTAAATGGTGTAAGGTATCGAGGTATTCCAACTTACTTGGTTACTAAACTTAGGTTGCAAAACTTTCTAGCTTCTGAAATAAATGTTCTTATAAGGCATAGCTAAAGGCAAAGGCACGAATCAGAGTGATGCGGAAGCAATGCTACTTACATAGATGTCCTAGTCTACCCATTCCTCACCGGTTATAACTTATGTTCCTATGGGGAAATCCTAAAGAAAATTCTCAAAGGTTGTCTTATGAGTGCCTACAGTGGAAACTTAATGGTCCAAACTTCACAGGTCAAGGTTTAATGTACTACAAGTCGCAGCCTGGTCTCTGATACCATAATTGTAACACCCCAACCCGATAAGGGTAGAAGTATTACGTTATGGTGACATATCAAAGCAAACACAAGCATATGACTTAATTATTACAAATGAATTTCAAAGGTTACAAAGGGAAAATCTAAAATACAATGTTACAAATGAGAACAACAATAAATTCTAAGTTTGAAAATGTAAACACTTCTAGTCATCTCTAATCCAGAATAGCTATCAAAGTGTAGTTTTCTAAGTCCAAAAGTACTCTCCCCTCATAACCCAGCTTCCTACTAAAACCTGCCGCAGGAAAAGAAATGCGGATGAGCTTAAAAAGCCCAGTGAACAGATATATATATATATATATATATATATATAAACGAAGCAAATGATAAAGAACAAAGAATATAGTATGGTACAATGGGGATAATATCGTAAGGTATAAATAAAGTGAGAGATAGGACAGTAATCCACCACGAGCCCAGAAACATAACATATCATATCATATCATATCATAATCCATAAGTAACCATTGTATTCGGAGGGGTGACCTCGGAATACCAAATGTAGCAGGAGGGGAGACCTCAAGTAACCATAAGTAACCATAGAGGAGCGACCTCTCAGATATGTGAAGGGCATGTATTGCACACAGTACCAATCACCAGACATATAATAAATCATATAACAGATAATCCACTAACAGATAACAGATCTAGGATGCATCCATACGCCCCCGCAGAAATCATAGTTGCCATAATAAAATAGTGCGCATATCATATAACAGAAAGGGGACGGTGTGGAACATCACTCAACCACACTAGAGTCATGCCATTGGTGCATCAATGACACGGACATGGAACCCCCATGCCTAGTGAAAAATGGCTCGGGTATCAAACTGGGAGTCAAAATCATATCATAATCAGAGTATCATATCAAAAGGTTCATATCATAAGGTTCATATCAAATATTTCAGAAGTGCATATCAAAGGTTCATAATCAGAGGTTCATATCAGAGTTTCATATCAAAGGGATCATAGCAAAGGTATCATATCAAAAACTATCAGATCAAAGGTGTATAAGAATTCATGAGAAACGTTAAGAGAAAGGTCAGAATATCTGTACCTTAGACCGCAAGTGCGAACATAACAGAAACATAAAGATCAGAATCAAACTCCTTCTTCAGCGAATCTACACGAATACATGATCGTCTTATTATTAATATCTTATTTAAATTAGATTACTTATTTTAGTCGGCTTTTCGTTTTTAGTAACTTTCCTTTTATAGCAGCTTTCCAAAAATAATAACTTTTCCAAAAATAGTAAGTTTCCAAAATTAATAAGTTTCCCGTATTAATGTAAATTGACAATTTAATAAACTTTAAGGTTCAATATGATTAATATGATAGTTTAGGGTTAATTATGAGAACTTATAATAGTTTTGGATTTAAAATGTCAATATATCAAAGTCTAGGGTCTAAGATGTAAATTATGTAATATATGACCAATACTCGTTTTAGCTGATTAGATGACATGTTTTAACATGTTTTTGACACAATATAAACCCGAGACCCTTCTTTTGTTTTAAATCCTATTAGGCCCATATATACGTGCATGTTTTAACATCTTAACTCGACACCATTATCTTTGTGTTATTTTCTGATTTTGTATCGAGTCTGTCAGACTTGCAGAAGATATGGCGCATCTCAATCCTAAGATGCGACGCATCGCCTGCACTGGTCATATCTTATCTTATTTTATTTTCTGCATTTTTATTTTTGACTTTAAAACTTTTTGTCAGTTTATTTAATGTGGCGCATCCCTGGTTAAGGATGCGACGCATCTTTTATTCTGATTCGTATTTATTCCAGGCTCGATACGGCGTATCTTCTTCCATAAGATACGGCGTATCGACTGACCTGATGATTTTCATTTTAATTTTTATGTTTTATTTTTACTAACTGCTAATGTATTATGCAAGTTTGAACCTTCTTAACTCAGGTGTGTTAAAGTCTAAATGGTATTATAGATTCCTGCATTTCTGTGGATACATCATTTTTGAAGCTTAAACGTTCTCAACCACAAGAAAGTTGATTTTTGCTCTTATACGAATAATGGAGGATCATACCGAGCAAATCTCAGGGGAGTTTTTCTGTTCTAATTCTTTTATTTTCCAGTTTTTAACCTTTGACACAAACAACGAGGATGTTGTTTAACTTAAGTGGGGGGATTGGAGAATTAGAACACTTACTTGTCCTAAACTTTTTCAAAATATGCTTAAAATGCGCTTAATATATCAAAATTTAAAATTTTTTAGCATGTTTTTGTTTAAAGTCTAAATTACATAGCTGCACACATAACATTATTTCCAAAAATTGTGAACTTATCAAAATTCACAAATCTATGAGTGTGCCGGTGACTTGTAAACTTTAGAACTTGGCTTGTATACTATTCGAGACCACCATAATAAGTATTATCTATATAATTGGAATGACCTGTCTAAATTGGTAAATTTCTAGGATTACACCCAAATAGCCTTTATATGTTATGTGATATTAACTAACTACATTGGTTAGTTAACCCCCGTATAAACCCTTTTGTTACTCTCACTTTTAGAGTAAGATACCCCTAGAAAAAACCCTCAGAGCCATTCCTTTCGTTTCTTACACCTTTGTTATAATGTTTCGTTACACCCTTACACCTTAGCCTACCCTGTAGATTAAAATCCGTGGTTAATTGCTTTAGGCAAAGTGTGTTTCCTTACATTACCTGTGTTCGCGTGCGTAATTCATTATCTTTGGTTGAGTCAGGAAATTGCACAATGCAATTGGTATGAAAGTAAATATTGTATATCTTTGAGTTTATTTTTCGTGTGTTTACTACTTTCGCTATTACAGTTATTTCTGAAAGTATGAAGAGTATGGAAAAATTATTCGGAAAAATAGTGATAGAAAAGTTGTGAAATTTTACACATAGATGTTAAAAAAAAATCGAAAAAAGAAGAAAAGAAAAAGAAAAAGGAAAAGTTGGAAGTTTGTTTTAACCAACTTATGTAAAGTTTTGTATTAAGTGGTCGATATCACCACTATTTGTTATATATTATATTTATGGATTGAATGGGAGTTGGCCGTTATGGGAACGCCAACTAGGATTATTCTTTGATTGAGATATTGTTGAGTATAATTCGTGTCTACCTAAAGCGTGTGTTTCAAGTGTTAAAGCGTGAGTTATTCAATGATATGAGTCTTATTCATGGGATGGTTGGGAAAGTAATTTACCACACTTAGGATTTTAATTTATCCGTTTAGTTTATTTTTCATTTTACACCAATTTGTATCCCAAATATTATCCATACCCTATATCATGCTTTATCCAAACCTTTGATTTATTGAGATTAGGGATTTGAGCAATCTTAAGTGTCGTAGTCGTGGATTCGGCTATGTATTTATGATTTTTTCGCCCTTTTTGATATAATATTATTGGTGAAGATTACTTAGTCCTATCTTTAGCCTATTCGAGTTAAGGATTTGAGCAATTGCAAGTATCGTGGTCGTGGATTCGATCATGTATTTGTGATTTTGTCGCCTTTTCTGGAATATGAGATCGATAGAGATTAAGAAGGATGATTAACCCTTAACCAACAAACCCTTTTTACCGCTTTAGACTTGTTATTCCTTAGCTTTAGTGGAGGAGATGCGTATACTTGCCAAGCTTATGATAGAATATTCGTCACGACTGGACAGTTAAACGATTAGATTTGCTTTTATCGAAATATTTTATATCTAATTCGTTAAGTGTTTGGTTGCGCAATTATGACAAAACGAATACATGCTTAAATATAAAGATAAATCCTAATATCTTTTAGGATACATTTTCATAAAATTCATTCTAAGGTTTACTTGGGGACAAGTAAAGTTCAAGTGGGGGGATATTTGATGAACTCAAATAAGTACATTTTATTATCATCATTTATCCTATTTATTTGACTTGTTTTATTATATTATATATGAGAATTGATACGTTAATGTTTACTTTTGTAATTCTCAGGTAAAAACAAGTATTATGTGAAACTTGGCGATTTTGGACTAATTATGGAGCAAAACAAGCAAGATGTTAAGAGTCTACTGAAATGTACAAGATCAAGATCATTCTGCTCCAGATACGCTGCAACATACTTATTACATACAGCGCATCACTATCAAGATTTCACAAGTTACAATCCAAGACAGCAAAGGACATGCGCCACATAGAGAAATGGAGTTACGCCGCATCTTAAGGCGGTGTACGAATATTCCTGAATATATTAATCTTGGACCCCACGCGAAGTTAAGTCGATGCGCCGCATCTACTTATCCTATGCGCCGCATCTAACCCTCATACAGAAACTATAAATACCCCAAGGCCAGACGAATTTCAAGATCTTTTAGACACCGAGCTTAGGTTGGACAGTGCAAGATACCAGACGAATGCAGATGCATTAGCAGCACAAGACACACCCTGAACGAAGATACAAGAGCTGTAAGAAGGTCCTGCATGTATTCAATTCATTAAGTAGTTTTGTTTTATTGTATTAGTACACTTTAATTCATCAGGATTGATGGGCCGATTCCATGTGACTACGGAAAATCATGGGCACCCCTTAAAATTGCTTTCCCATTAATTAAAGGTTATATGTTGATGTCTTTGGTGTCTTTTATTAGTGCATTGATAACCTCTGTGTCTAGCTGAGCATTGCTTGGGTTGCCATGCCCCTTCCTCGCCTATTTATTCTATCGTTTCTAGGATAGTGGGATAGACATAAGTGATCATTAAGGGTTTACTCGCCGATAAGATTAGAGCCAACGAGAAAGGGTTAATTATATACACTTCATATAAAACTAGCAATAAAACAAGTGACAAGCTACTTAATTATCAGGACAGGTCTTCTTATTGTCTCAAGTATCTATCTGTGTACGTGTGTGCTAATCGCTGATTCGTGCTCATTAGTTTAGTTTATATTTAATCATAACCAAACTGTGCCAGTCTCTCAGGCTGAACCCCCTTGTGTTAGATTAGGTTGTACAGCTAACTTAAGATATTAAAATACTGATTATAATAACTAGATAATACGTTCCACTCTTAGTGATCGACACTCTACTTACCATTATATTCATACTGACCGGGTACACTGCTCGTTAAAGTGTGTGTTTTATTGATAAGTCGGCTAAATATAAATTTAAAACTTGAGCAGGCATTAATACTGCTAAAACCACAACGACATCACGCGCGCACCAAGTTTTTGGGGCCGCTGCCGTGAATAAAAAAGAATTAGAGCAATACACACGCACATCAACAGTGGTGCCTATTACATCTGCTGAAGACAAGGCTCAGAAAAGACTTGAGGTGAAAGCAAGAAGTACTTTAATGATGTGCATTCCTAATGAACATCAGTTGAAGTTCAACTCTATCAAAGATGCTAATTCATTGCTGGAAGCTGTAGAGAAGAGATTTGGTGGGAATGACGCTACAAGGAAGACCAAAAAGACTCTCTTAAAGCAAAAGTATGAAAACTTCTCTGCTCCAAGTTCTGAGATGCTTGATCAGACTTTTGACAGGCTTCAAAAACTTGTGATTCAGTTGGAGCTTTTGGGTGAAAAGCTTTCACAAGAAGATGTTAATCAGAAGCTATTGAGAAGTTTGTCACCTGAATGGAACACACGTGTTGTTGTATGGAGGAATAAAGATGATCTGGATACTATGAGCATGGATGATCTCTACAACAATCTCAAGGTGTATGAACCAAAAGTCAGAGGGATGTCTAGCTCAAGTTCAAGCACACAGAACATGGCTTTTCTGTCCTCTTCAAACAACAACACTAGCAGCACTGATGGAGTAGTTGTTGTTCCCTTAACACGCTTAGAATTAACTAGAAAGTTAATCTATTTGTGTTTATGACTAATACAATGTAATGATTACTTCTAACAGTTAATGAAACGTTAATATAAAAACACACAATATTTTCAACGTTTAAATTCTTATTAGAAATGAATCAAAGAATCTATTACCCAAGTGTTTTGCGAAACAAACACTTGGGATTGAATAGACAAGGTATGGTGTCTCCTATCTAAACTCAAGCTATGCTTAAGTGGTAACAATTTGACCCACTGAGCTATCTCAGGGATACGTTACTCTTTGTAGAAGAAAAGGGGTATATGTGAAAGTCTAAGCTTTAATTGCACAAGAATACCTTACCCATTTTTCTTCATCTGTTTGCTATTTATAGGCAAACAGATCAAAGGTACTGAAGATTAAAACTAGATAAACAAATAGGAAGCGTGTCTGACAACTACAACAGTAGTTGTCATTTCCAAGAACCAATAGGATTGCACCAAAAAGTCTTCGAGTGTCAGACCTTACACTTCTTCAACTTTTAGCCACTTGAGGGATGGTTTGTCTGACCCAGATAAGACTTGTTCTTATCTTCTCAAACATTCCCTCTTTATCCCGCCTTTTCTTCAGGCTTTAGGTTCTTCAGACATTTGTCTTCAGTCTTCAGTCATTGTTGTTGAGGAGACTTGGGGTTCAGTGAGCTCTTGTCTAACGCTCACTGATCCATTACCTTCTTCTTCGTCTCAAGTGCCACTTCAGTGAGTACCGCCTCACTGTGTGGTGAATCTTTCTTTTTAGACTTGTCCTGAGTATCTTGAAGGTAACTCACTGAGTGACTGTTCACTCAGTGACTTATTGTGTTTTTGGTTGATTAACACTTAGCGTAATTTACATTCAAATCTTGTTTAACGACTCTTGGGTACTGAAGGACCCAACAATCTCCCCCTATTTGGATATAAATTATGCTTAAGTGTTTTTGATCAGTTATGAGTGAGCTAATGACTTCTGCTCATACTGAATGTACTAGAAAGTAAATAAGGACACTGAAATAATAAAAACATCATCTTATTAATATTATTACAAGTCCTAACAAAACTATACATAGTACTGGGATAGTGGTGTTGGCGGATTCAGTCAAACTTATACCCTAAGGCTTCAAGCTTTGGCTTCTTAGACTCAAGCTCATGCTGGTCAGGATGCTCTTGAATCTTTGTTCTCAGGACTTGGCAGAACCTCACATTCTCAGGAGTCTTGATTGGTGAGGCCATCATGAGGAAACCCAGCATTACCTTGATTCCTGATTGGTCAATATCACTCCATCTTTGGAAGGCTGGGTCTCCAAACTCATCAGCGAAGAACAAACCTCTTTCAGGTTGTTCGATGACCAAGTTGTTCCTGAATGGAACTCCTTCAGGGAGGGCTCTGTTGCAATCCAGACCAGGGACCTTGATCTCAGGCTCAGCTTCAATCTTCTTTCTCTTTCTTGAGAAAGACTGAGAGGGAGCAGGCTGTTCTACTGAAGCAGGAAGAGGAGAGGGAATACCAAGTTCCTGAGGTGTTGCTGCCAATCTTTCATACCTCAGACTCAGGGACTTTAATAGACCAGGGACCAGAACATTTGATTTTTTTGCTATTATTAGACCCAACTCATCCAATTCAGTGATCCCGAAGTCAGCGAATCTGAAGGGGTTATGAACCTCAAAATTTCTCTTGTTAGCACCTCTGTAGACAATAACAATGGCAGGCTTGGTGTTTTGATGAATCTTGACATCAGTGATTGGTTCTGGTTTTAACCTGCTTGTTA